>CALSBV010012130.1:4318775-4428264 GCA_943590825.1 Bovichtus diacanthus
GTGTGTGTGTGTGTGTGTGTGTGTGTGTGTGTGTGTGTGTGTGTGTGCGCAGTTTATGACCTGCCCGCTCTCTCACAGCGCTCGTGTTCTTACAGTGTTCACAAGTGATTTTTTAGCTAAAAGCAGTATTTTCTCCGCAGCGCTGGAGGGTCAGCGTGGTCTCACCATAACAGGCATCCTGTGTGGCGGCGCCACGCTGGTGCGCTTCTCTCTGTATCCTTTGGGACCTGCTCTCAGGGGATGTTGTGGGTTTGCTTAATTTCTTATCAGCTGTAGCAGTGAAGCTTTTTCATGCGGCTCCTTCTGACAGACCAGAACCACAGTTTGGCCCAGAAACTTAATTTGTTATTTCCTTTTTTTTTTTCCGCTCCAGATTTTAGTTTGACACCTGCAGGAGATTGATAGAAAATGGGTGTTTAAACTGCACTTATGCCGAACGGCTCGCCTTTCACTGTATGATTGCATAATGGTCTGATGAAAAAATGTAACCAGAGTAATTTGACAAACTGGAACAAAGGTCTGCTGATTGTTACTGTGTTTTTTAGGACAGCAGCACGGCCATGCATTAAGTGGTGAGCAGAGCAGGCGTGTAACCTGATAAATGCACTTAAAACAGTGAAGATGGACAATGAGAGGGCGAAATCTCAGATGGCCCCGGCCTGTGTGCCTGCTAGGCACTTTGACAGCCTATTGATCAGCCAAAGACAGTCTTGGGCAGGGTCAGAGGTGTGAGGATGCATGGCTCAGATACCGCTAGTGGGACAGGTGCAGGACAGCAGTAACCAGGATCTAGTAGCAAATAAATCTACTCTTTGAGCCGGTTGCATTGTCCTTTTGTTGAAGATCAGACGTGTTGTTGACTGCTGGCACTCGCAGTTTCCCTCTGTGGACATGGGTGAAATTTCCCCTCCAATATAATATGCACAACAACAATATAGCAATCTGTCTGTTGTTTGAAATTGATGTGACGTAATGTTTCTGTCTGGGACATTGATAGCCCATGGTTGTGAAAATGCCCAGCTCCTGTTATTGAATAGTAATAGGCTTGTCGGCCGGTGCCTCCAATTTCACAAATGGAGCAATAAATACACATAACAGAATCAGTGGAACAATAAGAATGCCCATAAAGGGTGGTTGTGCCTCAAAAACAAGGAGGAGAGCGCGGGGAGGGGAAGGGACAGGGAGGAGGGGTCAAAAGAAATTTTGACAAAGGAAAGAGATGAAAAGTTTGTGTGTGTATGTGTGTGTGTGTGTGAGGGGAACAGAGAGAGAAAGAGGGAGAGAGAGAGGGAGAGATGGTGGCCCACTCTTCATTTCTGTGCCACAAGCTCTCCTGGGCATTTGCGTGCTCCGTTTTCAACCTAAGTGTAATTTGAGCCCTGGGTTGATACAAAGTGTATGCAGCAGCTCTGTTCAAACCCAATCACTCACCCTGACGTGTAATCCTTTCCCTCACCATCATCAACGTTGCTTTGGGAATAATGAAACACACTTAAGCAATACACAGCAGTCATACAGCTGCGAGCGGGGCCGCATCTTGATGAGATGCCTCGTAACTCTAATGAAAGGTGTTTTGACCTGCCAATGGAGGTAAATGATTGCCTCGCTACTGTATCTGTGGGAAACGTATTGATGGCGATATCTGGTCCAACCGGATGATCTGCATGTGAAACGAGCGGCACGTTGCTTTTTAAAAAGGCAGCCACCGTGCTCTACATTTTATTTGTGTGGGCCTCCTTTTTTCTTTCCTTTTCATCCTCAAGTCATCTCGTCTTGTGATGCCATTGTTTCCACGAAGAGGATTATTACAATTAATTGGTTAGCAAGACATTATTTCAAAAAGGGAAATTGGCTCTTATAATTATATAGAGAAGGGAATACTTTAACTCCCTGGAATATCAGCTTCCTGAAATAATGGAGCTACAGCCCCCCACCCCCACCTCCATCAGCGTTAGCGTGTCTGTCTGCCTATTTCCTGTGACGGATCCATTTTCAACAGCTCCTGGCCCTGCAGAGGCTGCGGGTGATGGCTGGACGGTCGGAGGCCTGCGTGAATCTTCGACTGGCTCGCCTTCGTTACTGGCACCCATCTGTAGTCTGCTGGGAGCTCTGGTCTGCTCTTTGTTCTGTCCCATCGCTAAACTCCCAGTCTGCGTGTGTGTGACTGGCCATAGTAGAATGGGTAAATACCCTGAGCAAAGGGCAGGGTTAGAGTAAGGGTAGCTCCACTGGGTGAATGACTGAGTAGAAACACGATACTTAACGCCGTAAAGAGCAAATGTGTTCAGTGCTATAGTTCTGTCTTTCTCTTGCTTTTTACTACACTACAATAATAGCTGTTTTTTTTTTTCTCGAAGGATGGCAATGTGGGTCTGATGGTTGGCCCATCATCAGGACATTTAGTATAGTGATGCATGGTGCCCACATGACGTATCCAAACTGACTTTGGTGATCCCTGAATTTTCCTGTAGCTTCACCAGCAGGTAAAAAAAATCTTCACTTATCCTGTGAAATATCTCAACATCTTCTGGTTACTGCCGCAAAATTGTGTTACAGACATTTATGGTTTCCGGATGATGTATCCAAATGACTTTGGCGATCCCTCGTCTTTTTCTCTAGCACCACTTTAAGGTTGATGTTTGTAGTTTTTTGTACATGTCCAAACGCTATTTGATGGATTGCCTGAATATTTGGTTGGTTGTATTAACTTTGATGCTTCCTTAAATGTTTCTCTAGCACCTTCATCATGTCAACATTTCAATGTATCCAATACCTTGGTTTATGACCAAATACCTAAACTAATGCCATTCCCATCAGTCTCCGCTGTATTATGTGCTAATGTTAGGTACAAACATTGTACCTACTAATCGTCAGCATGTTAGCATTGTCATTGTGTTAGCATGCTAACGTTAGCAGCCTCGCAGAGCCGCTAAGCATCTTGTTTAAAAGCTGTTACCTTAAACATTATTGACTTGTACTGGTTGAATGTGATTTATAACACTTTGCATCTTTCGTCAGCTTGGTTTACAACTGATTTTTTTAGTTAGAACACAAAAGAATCACAGAGTTCAGGTAGTATTTAATTCATTGATCCTTTACCTTTTTGAAAATCAAAACGTAAAAGTTACACAGATATTGGTGATTCAACGATCAGAGATATCAATGTACACCATTGCCAAATGATATATTTCACACCATAAATACTCACAGAAGCAGGAAATCAGTTACCTGCCCCTGTCTGCAATTTATCATCAAGGGACCAATTCTGACACATTGATGTTCATAAAAACACATACCCGCTTAGTAACCAAAATGGGGGTCACACCCACTGATGGCCAAGTCGTGTGGTCAACGTGAAGCATGCTTTACCTTTACAAACAGATCTATGAAGAATGAGTGGGAAGAGAAGATCAGCAACTACAATTACAAATATTTTGGCAGGAGCACTGAGGGAGAGAAACAGTTCTTTGATGAAAACATGGATGGCTCAGGTATGTCACAGACATGTGAGGATGATAAAGAGCAGAACGTGTTGAATAAGAGAAATATTGACAATATGATAATGAGGTAGTAGTCAGCAGGGCGCTGCATACTTTATTTTCAATGGTATTTCGGCAACCTACTGGATTGACGCTGATATATTTACACACTTAGACACAGCTTGTAATGTAAGACATGTTCTTTTTTACTTAACACAGTGCCATATTGCAAGGTAAAAAAAAAAAAAAGGGAGATGAGAGGACTCTCGTTATTCTGATTCTTATGGCTGATCATCTTGGGCCACTACAAAATTCTAGCTGTAAAGATTTTCCGCGAAACTTTTCATTTATGCTGCACTTTTATTGAAACAAGCACAAAAGTCTTTTATCAGTGGAGAAAATCAAATATAGTTCTTCTGCTATACAGGATACATGTTTCTGATCAGAGGGATTTAGAATGTCACTTATTAGCATACACATTCTCCCAAATCTAAGTAAAAGCATGCTTTTAGCATGGTTCCAGTCAGAATTGGTCCCTGTTGCATTGCACAACAGTAAAATAACTCAAGTTATATTGTCACCCTCTACTGTGGAGCTTGTTAACTGGACAGCAGCTAGTTCAAGTTGGGTGATTGGGTGCTGGAGTGGGAAGTTGTTCTCCATTACGTGGCCAATCAGGCTGCTGTATAAAAGGCATGCCGGCCACTGGATCAGTGCTAGCCATTGATATCGCAAGCATGGCGGCAACTCTACCCTACTGCAATGTCAGGGATTCCTTTGATCACAGTATCATATTATTGTGACAGCGCCACAATTTATCACATCACATAAAATCCTTCAGTAGTATAAGCATTCAACTCCAACACATTCTCTCTCGTATGGAGACGAGAGGCACGGCCCTGCTGGACTGGACTACAGTATTACTCGTAACAGACTAAACACAGGGAGAAGGGAGCACTGCAGATCTCTCCCACTGCAGATCACACCTTGTACTGACACACTGTTGGGTTGCTGTTACCCTTAGGAGCGTGCTGACACTTTGTTTTCTTGCATAGCTATTCACATGTGCATACTCGGGCACCCGGACGCCTCCTCGCAGATGCCTGCCTGCCTCTTGGCCGGTGGGAAGGGTGTTACTCTGCACCGGCCAGTGTGTCAACATGAGGTCAAGAAGAAGTGATCCACGTGTCTACTCTACGGCCGGCAGACAACAACCTCCCGCTGGGTTAAAAATAAACCCAGTGTGAAGTGCCACCACTCCCGCTCTGCACCTGCCATTTACCTCTGTTTGGTTGGAGCTCTATAAATGCAGGCACAGCTATTAAAAGACGAGCGGTGTCCAAAATGGTGAGAGCAGATGCTGGGCACCTTGCTCCCTGTGTGTGGGATGACTCTGCCACGGGCTTAAAGGGGCCCAAAATAGAGCGGTTGACATATGGGCCTCTGATTGTTTGAACAAGGAATCTCCTGGACTTCTGCCACTCGGCATAAATCCTTTGATACTGCCACACCAAACGCGCTGATCATCTTTCACCTAGCCCGAATCAGGTCATCTATTTGCATGCCAAGTGGCAATTTCCATGGGCTTAAACAATGACCAAATTTGGGGTTCAATGGGTTACATGAACAGCACCGACACAAACCGCTACAAGGGGAGGAGGAGCACTAGTGTGCAGTGGTGTGTCCCGCTGGTGGGACTAAGATACACAGGCATGGTCTAGCAACAGCAGCATTGAAAAGCACATGAAAGAAAGGAGGTTAAGCCTGGCTTCTCCACAGCTCCCTTTATTGCTGAGTTACTACAGAATAAGACGACTGACTAATTGTACCTGCCTATGCTAGTTAGGTTAAACATGGGACCAGCAAGTCTTCCAGTATGAGACAGATCTACAAAGATCACACGGCTCTGGAGAGGTATATCCAAGGACATTTAAACTGATAAAGAGTTCACATTTAGGTAACAATTTTAGTTCCTTTTTTTTTTTTTCCCAGGAGGAGAACAAGAGAAAATGGCCACCAAGTTCACCAGACTTTGAACTGTACACTCAGTCTTCCATTAATAAATATATACATGTCCTGGTCAAGTCCAGGAAAAAAAAAAACATAAACTGTGAGACAAGTGAGTCTGTTTAAGGTTGTTGACACCTCTGCTGTCTTCAGAACAAATTTAAGGAACTTTTAGTTCTCTGGAAAAAAAGACACCTCTTGTTATCAAGAACTGGCAACTACTTATTCTGAAGATGCTGAGGGGCAGAGGGGTCGTTCTTCATATACAGCATGACCACTGACAATTAACAAAAAACAAAAAACAAATCATTACTGTACATAGTATTTCTTATATATTTTAAATTAATCTGCATCATTTTTATATTTATACTAATAACCAAGTTTTGCATTTGTTCTTTTTTTTATTTAGTGTCCCATGGTTCCAGGGGGAGGAGTGAGAGAGGTCAGTCTCTCTGCTGCCTAGCACAGTCAGTGGGGGTCTCCTTCTCCTGAGTACCCTCAGCCTTGGTTCAAGTCACTTTCTGTATCGCTAATGCAGCCCTCCGCCGTGGCCGTGGCCAATCAGCCACCCTCCGATCAGACCTTGGCCTCCAGCATCTCCAGGAACAGTTTGTGCATGGGCACCTTTCCCTGCACCTTGATGCTGTAGAAGTGCTGTACCGCCTTGGTGGCCGTCTGCCGCAGCAGAGGCAGGGTCATGAGCAGCTTGCCGGCCCGCCGCGGGTCCTCCTGGTGCTGGCTGCCCTCGTAGTCCTGCAGGGCCTCGTGGAGAGCGTCCTGAAGCTTCTGGACCGCCTCCATGTCCTCTATGTGCATGGAGTCTGACAGGACGAGAGCAGAGAAAGGAGCATGAAGATTGATGGATTTTTTAAATTTGACAAGAGGAAAAAAGTAACTTGTAAGAAATGTAGTTTGCACTTGGAGACACTGGTAATATAACAGGAGTGATGGGAAATGGATTTTTCTAAATTAAATCTCATGATTGATCTTTACGGCTCTGTCCGTAGCAGTAAGGTAGGGAACACATTATCAGTATAACTCACACCGTGACAAGATAAAGAATAGATCATAAAAAAGAAAAAAAACATCTGCTTTTTTTTCTTTTATTTATTTATTTATTTAGTCTTTGGTGGACTGGGCGGGATATTCATACGGCCCTTGACCAGCGAGACTGAAAATCAATGTTATCCTCCAGTAACAATGGCATGAATAGCACCCAATCTCTTCTGAGCGAGTACACATTAAACACCTCACTGTTCCAAAGGACAGATTGTTAAGGAACAAAAAAAAAAACAAGGAAAAGAAAGGGGCTCCATTAGAGAATTGGACGCTATAAACAAGCCTGAGATGGATGCAACACTTCCTTTCAATTAATTTCCTTTCCCTCAAAGGAGTTTCTGACCATCAGGGTAGAGGGAAACAAATAGTAATGAGTTTATTTTACAGCTAGATGCAACGACAAAACAAATCTAGCAGTTATAAAAAGATTCTTGGCACATTTTTATTTCCCTGTAAATGTTTTGTGTTGTCCGTCTTTCTTTCTGTATTCTACTGAATAAAAACTCTGGCTCTCGGAGCTTCAGTCAGCCCAGATCTCTCTCCCCTCCTGGCCAGTTTTAGAGCAGTCTACAGTTTCAGTCTGGCTTCTCTCCGGTGTTCTTTGCTCCTATAACGTTTCGCTACACTGCCACCGTTTTTTACTGATCCTACTGTACATCATGTTACAGCACTCCCCTCTCATTCTCGCCTTTGTCTGCCTCTGTTTCTATCTCCCAGTCTCTCAGGGACAGTCCGGGGTCGCGGTTTCTCTCACTGGTTAACCGGTGTCTGGCACTCCGGTGGCGGCATGTCATTGGCTGCCTGACTCGTCTCACCTTGGCGGTGCATATTTTACCACACGGGACAATAAAAGGCAAAACAGATTTCAGACTTCGCCCCAAATTCATTGACTGGAACAACTGTATTCCCAAGACCTTGAGACATTTCTCACCCTGACGGTTTTCAAATCCACAGTGGTAAAATGAAGTAGGTCGTTTTGTAAAGTGAATGTGGGAGGGAGGGGGGTGAGAGGGGGAGGATGGAAGAACAAAAGGCAAAAAAGGAAAAAAAGAAATCCGATGAGGATGTGGCGTAACATAATTATCTCTTGTTCTTGTCACAGAGGCTGGATTCACAACCTAACAAGCTGCATTTTTACAAATCAAACTCTTATTTTCCTCTATTTTTCACGCTCACAAACACATTTTAGAAATAAACCTGATATGAACCTACTATAATTGAATGTTTTGCAGCGAGGGGGGAAAACAAGAGGAGAAAATAAAAAGAGAGATAGAGACATCTCAACAGATGGGCAGGAAAAGAGGGCAGGAGACGGCGCGCATGCAGCTCGCATGCCTCGGAGGAGGGGTAGACTTTAAAAAAACAACTTTGAAGAAACAATTTCCTCGCAATCCATCAGTGAGCCCACGTCGATCCGATTGATAAACTGCTAATTACAAAATCAATCGCTATGAATTTTCACAGCTGTCAGACCAGGGGGGCTCCCGAGAGAGCGATCTCCCAGAGACCTTGTTCTAACATTCGGGACACCCTCCTCCTCCTCCTCCTCCTCTCTCCTCGACCCCCGTCTCTCCTCTCTCCCACACCCCACCTCCAAAGCTCTGTTGTCTGAAAGCAAAGGCTCACCATCAGCATTTTCATTTTTCAGCCCCGGACAAAACAAGGGAAAGCGGCCCAGTGACCCAGGCGTGCATTGATCACAGTGGGACAGGTCCTGCCTCCTCAAAAGGAGCCTGTCAATAGCGGCGTGCCGTCTTCGCATTTGAACAAACGAGGCCCATCACTCCCTGATACTCATTCCATTCGACTTAACACATTTTATTGACAGCCCCTGTGCTCCTAATGAAATGCTAAATTTATCTCCCGTGGCTGCTGTGCCCTGCAGCTACTGTTATGGAGATAGAAAAAGAGAGGGGAGAGGGAGCGCTGGAGAAATACCACAACACGGAAGGTTCAATTAAAAAAAGCTCACTCCTCCATCTCTCTTTCCCATACACTGCCCTTATCTTTCTCCATCTCTCCATCTCACGCTCCAAACTAAAGGTTACCCTGAAAAACTCCTGAAAAACTAAGAAATGTCATTTCTGAAACTGTGTCAGATAATACTTTACTGTTTCTGGATATTACACGTCGTGTGTGCATTACTCAGAGATCCAGTCAGGAAAAAGTTAACTATTCTGAGTGAGTAATACATGTACATGAATGTCTTGATTAAAAAAAAAAATAAAATGTAAACATTTTAAAAGAAAAAAAATATTAATAATAAAAAAAAAAATAATAATAATAATGGTACAACTTCAGTGTATTCTTCATATATTGTTTGCATATTAATGTGTTATTTCAGAAGATAAGAATGCTAAAGGCTTCACTTATTATTATAAGTGAATTTTATTTTTGGTTTACAGTTTTTATTTTTTTTTTGGAGGAAAAAAACAAAATCTACAGAATGATTGTTATGTTATTGCCGGGCAATACCAATGTTGCTTGAACGATATTCTGAGAGAACTAGTGCTGTAAATTTACAAGCAGGGTATCTGCACATAATTACACATTTAATTACTTTTAAGACCTTTTTCATACCTTCTAAAAAGGAAAAAATTAAACCATTACTGAGGCAAAATAAATTGTCAAACTAGCCTGCAGTAAACACTGTTATTGAGTTTTACTGAATTTCGAATAACTGGAACGTTCTTGTTTCCTTTATTAATTACGATCATGTTTTAAATACTTTTCATGATAATAAATGTGTTTTTTTAAATAAATGAATGATTCCACTATTTATTGAGGTAATTCTGTAATTTTTCTGATTCTCATTTAAAACCATATGATTTTTTCATTGAAACACATTTTAAGTGCATTTTAATGAAAACTACTGACACCTGAATGTTAATTATGTTGCGTCAGCGTGAGGAAAACCCCTCACCTGAATTAGCGAGAGCGATGGCCTTGAGGGTGACAAACTCCTCCTTCTCCACTTTGAGCTTCTTGTATTTGCGGACCAGCTGCAGGATGGAGACATAGAGGTCGAGCAGGCCTGTCAGCCGCGAGTGCTCCTCATCCATGATGTAGTCCTCGGCGTACACCAGCTCGTCCTCGTACGGCAGCGAGCGGAACACGATGCTGAGGATGAGGATCTCCATCCAGGCGCTCTGCAGTAAACTCATCTGGTCTCCCAGAGAGAGAGAGGAGAAGCCTGGAGGGACAGAGAGGGAAAGTGTATAAGGACAGGAGGACTGCATGGCCGTGAAGAAATAAAAGTACTTTCATTAGAGACTTTTAAGAAAGTATTTAAAAGTAAAAGATGGCACTTTAACTTGATCAGTAAACCAATCATGACTTGTCAAGCATCAGTAGCCTGGAGTACATGCCGAGGCACATGCTAGCGAGTGGTGTTTAATTTTAAATGCAAGGTGGAAGGTCCTCTTTGAAGCCGGTGTCGGAGCACTTGAGTGGGCTTTACTGTAAGTGAGGACAGTAAATCGGTGCAAAGGTCCGGGATACACAAAGCCATGTGGTTACCCCTTGTATCCTGTCACACCTCTATTGGTGTGTGGGGGATTAACACCGAGACACATTCTCATTGGAGGGGTTGAGGACATGACATGCACTGTGGCACAAACGTGTGTCAACCAGGAAAACAAAACTGACACATTTGCACACGCGGATCATGACACCTATACGTAGGCACATAAATCCATACACATAGAAGTACACACACGCAGAGAGCACGGGGGTCACGTGGTTCAAGCCCTGCTTGAAGACCTGCTTTAAACCCAGGGCCTTATTCTCCAACAGCAGCTGGACGAGCTGAAATTGGCTCGGGCGCATCAAGCCACTGTGATTTCCCCTTCATCACCTCTACATATGCTCAGAATACAACATTAAATAAAACGTCTAGATCCCCGAAAGATGAGCTGTGAGAAACTCAAACAAATTAAAAAAGCTAATGGCAAAAAGAGAAAGGAAGAGGGAGTGAGGAGCAGATAGCCAGATAGCCATCTCGTCCCTTTTCCCTTCGTACTTCCCTTCAGCTGTCAATAAACCCTCCGCTCTTTCCCCTTCATCTCCCACCTCCCCTCCTCCTGCACAGCGTGCCTGCAGGCAGCCCATTCTGACAGCATATTAGGCTCTTCAGCTCCGCCCCTGATTAATATGATTGCTTTTACAAGTTTGCTGTTGCCACGCTACCTGCCACTGTGTGATTAAGAGGCGATAGATTACAGTATTGACCAGGCCGCTCACCGCACCTATTCTCCATGTTTTTCTCTTAAATATAAATGATCTCGCTGGGGTGCAGCCACCAGCCTGATGTTTATCTTTTCCTACCAGGACACACACATACACACAGGTGCAGCTTGAGAAGAACAAGAGACATGATGAGGAAGCGTGAGAGAAAGTGAAAAAGAAACAGGACAGAGAGAGAGAGAGAGAGAGACGGGCAGAGAGAAAAGAAGAGCCAGGGAGAGTAGTACCTCAGTGTTCAATTTCCCTTATCGTGGTGATGACCACTGCAGGGGAAGAGCTGGAGGATACATTAATTAACAGATTGGGATCAGAATGTGAGGGCCTTCACATTTTGAAGGGGAATCAATAGTCAGTAGAATAGAGTGCTAACAGAAAGGTAGTGGTGCCGGGCTGGACTGGTCAGAGGTCTGAAGAGCCCAAATTAGACCAAACAAAGCAAACTGCCGAAAGCACTCAAAATACTCTGCTATTATCAGTGGAGGAAATAAGCCATATTTTGTAAAGACCTGTGCTATTACACATATCCAGACTGCATCTTAAAATCTGTTTGTGTTATTTCCCTGTCTGCATACGTGGCCATTAAGTTGTACAGACTGTGGACTGGCCGGAGGAAATTGTCATGCAAGCGTGGACGTGGTCTTGATTGCCGCATCAGGTTGGCATCACAATCACAGGCGAGGCTTTGTCTAGCCTTTTAATGCCAAGAAGGACTGAAGCGGAACTAAAGCGCTGCTCCCAATGTGACAGCCCGTGTGAAGGCCTTGTTCAGGGTTTGTTGGAGAGGCTTTAGAGTTGTTCTGATACAGCAGACACCTCTCAGCCATATGCACACATGCAGCCCAGCAGCCTGCAATTACCTTTGACGCTAAAAGTCCTTGAATTTAATCCAGTGTTGTGAGATGGAGAGGTGGTGTTTTTCCCCTGCTCCATCCCCTCTCTTCAGGGCCTAAATTATCGCTCCAAATGGGATCTTGTGTCGTTGCCTCGCCTTTTTCCACTCAATTTAATCGAGTAATGAAGTGACTTCCCGACTCCGCAGGTCACGCGGCGCTCCGGCCGCCGCACTCTGAAGGTGGCCCGGTTAAGTGCCGTCGGAGTGGGTGATTTCCTCTAATGAAATATCAATATTTACATCTTCATTTCCAGCCCACTGCCTTGGCGGGGTTTGACCAAACATGACACAATATTGACCAAATCAGAGAGGCCTGTCTGCGCGCTTGAAGGGCCTTTTCCACTCCACTGCTGAGTGCACCGGCAGATTTCTGTCTGGAAGTCTTTGTGGCAGGTATACAGAGATAATAACCATGCAGTGCTTTTCTTTGTTCACTTTGACTTAAGCACCCTGTTCATATAGCGATCATATGCCTCAAAGAGATTTTCACTTTCAAAATGATCAGATGCGACTGAAATTCAACTAAATCTACAAGAAAGAACACGTATAGATGTAGTTGACAAGAGAAACTACACTACAAAGCAGCCCAACTGACCACTAACTCCATCAATCATAGCTCAACGGGCGAAAACAAGACCACTAAAGACCAACAACAGAAGCCAAAACCATCACCTCTCCCTTTATCTCCCCAAAAGCACTCTGCTGTGGGCAGGAGGGGGCAGCCCAAACCCACAGACGGCTGCTTCAAACCCCTCTTAGAGATTAATCAGAGCACCGTTTCATCTGCCAGAGCACAGGACAGTCCAAAATGAAATGCTGTGGATTTCTGTTGAGCTGGAGTTCATATTCTATTAATTTATTATTGTTTCCCTCTCCCCGAGGGCCATTAGCGCGGGTAATAAAAAGAGATGTAATTACGAGGCACGGTGGCCCCCTCCAGCTGCAGCCCCCTCGTAACTCACCCTCAATCAGACAACAGAGCAGACAGAGGGAGGGAGAGAAAAGGAAAAAAAATGGCGAGAGACAGAGAGGGAGAGAAATGGAGGATAAAAGAGAGGAGAAGATATGGGCCAGAGAGGAGGGAGATAAGGAAGAGAGAAAGAGATCAGCAGCAGGCGGCGAAAAAGGACCGGGGCATGAGGGGAAAAGGAAGAGGGAGATGGAAAGAGAGTAATTCTGGCTGGACAGCAGCTGATCTATCATGGCTAGCTATCAGAAGGACAAGCAGGCCCTGAAGACTTCTGCCCAGCGGCAATCTCACCTCAGCCAAGTCAAGTGCTCTCCGGGCTCCAGTTGGAGTAAAACTGCCCCTAACAGGACCCCAGAGGTTCAACACGTCTTTTTTTCCCTCTAACCTCAAACTGAGCTGAATGATCATGCTGCCATAAGCTTATTCTTTATCAAAGCGTTTTAATTTTAGATGGCAGTTTAAAAAAAAAAAAAAAAAAAAAAAGACGACGACAAGGGGAAAATGTATGCACCTCTGATTTGTATAGATTCATCTGATCTGGCAGAGTGACACACTACAGTGTAAGATGTATAACCCATGCAGGAATGAAGGGCAATTTTGAGCAGCTTCGTAACGGTGTGTGTATGTGTGTGTGTGTGCAGGCTTGATTGTGTGGATCTGTGTGTGGATCTGTGTGTGTGTGTGTGTGTGCAGCTGCCGACCATGATTCTTCTTGAATTTACATGACAGCGTCAGGAGGACCCAATCAATAGCAGCTTGGTAATAAATTGCTGCGCTTGACATAAATAATTTGACCTGCAGTCCAGCCACATGTACAACACAAACAGCTCAGTTTGCTGCGAGCGTTCCCTGGACACTAAGGCTGTTTTTATATTGGACAAAATCATGTCGATACAAACTAAATTGACTCAGTGAAAAAGAGGTTGATGACTGAATATATATATATATTTTTTTTTTTTTCTTTTTTTTTTTTTTCTTTAGCAGCTCCACAGCGCTGACTTTCAGGAAAGTCCACTATCTGCCTTCTTTCAGCCTGATAACCAGCCCATTATCCCATTGTAAGTAGCTGGGGAATGGGTGATTTGACCAGTAGCCTGTGAACGTTATGAGGTTGAAGAACGTTAAATACAGTAATCCCCTTGTTTTAATCTGCACCCTATGACCTCCTGACCCTAACGGAGAAGTCTTTAGCCCTCCCTAGGGTCCCACTTCCCAATACTGACGTTACATATCTCTGTTAAACCCCAAATACCAGGACGAATCAGGCTTTAATCATTGCCATAATTACACATAATTTATCTCCGCTGCCATCAAGCAACATTGCTTAATGAGGGATGGCGCTCTGCTGACGATCACTTAAAGGCACATCAGCATAGAAGATTTCCTACAAAGCATTTTATCTCAAAAACGACACAAAATTCTACAAGGACGTTACAGTTTCAGATTTCACACAGATTCAACTTGGCGACAATATGAACAGTGCGCACACATAATTGTGATGCTGGATGTACCTGCTCATATGTCACAGTAACTAAACAAAGCCCTCCCCCACCCTGCCTGGCAGATGTCCCTTTCCTGGCCCTGCAGACTCCTGACTGCCTGTCTGCCTCCAATACGCCCCCACCTCAATCTCCCTGCAGCTTTTCCGCCTTCCTCCCGCTCTCCTGCCGGGGTTCAGGCCTCAGCATCCACCTGATTGCTCAATCTATCTTTATCTCCTGTGTTGAAGCCTACGTCAGAGGGTAAATTGAATATACTAAGAGCTGTCTGTTGGTGTCTATATTTAATAAAGTGCACTGATGAGGTGCTGATTTATTGCCGGGCAGTATTCACACTCTATTACAAGGAGATTACGCAGCTTGAGTGGGATCAGGCTGGCAACACAGTAAGTAGATTTCACAATTTAATGGCAAAGAGAAAACAGGAGCCCGGAGGGGGCTGGAGGAGGGTGGGCTGATGGGTGGGTGGGTGATTATGGTGGAGGGTTGAGCTGACACAAACACGACAACATACAAGAGGCGCGATCTCTTTTTAACATCGCTGCCTCCATGCTAACAACTAACCCGCCAGGCGGTTGTCTGTCAAATGCGGGTCTGATGAGCTGGAATCCAATAAAGGACAGATGATGAATATTCCCAAAACACCAGTAATGAATAGAACAATGCCAACAAGACTATTTCATTAGATTAATCTGGTCTGAATCTAATACCGAAAAATGCAATAACACACGAGGAGGACGATTATTTTTTCAAAGTTACATTAAAAAAAAAATCTAAATGAATATAAGACATAAACATGCTGTTTGAATATCTTACATTCTGAGGTGACATGCCAGTGCAAAACTATGTTTTATTGTGTAGAAGCAAAGCAGCAGCAGCAGCAGAGTCAATGTTTGCTTGGCCCTTTAGCCTTCCGAGAATTCCCAGCTGAAAACACTCAGGACTCGGAAGCGCCAAACAACAAGTGGCTCTTGTATAAGCAGCATGCATGGCAGTTTTTACATATAAACACATGACATTCCCACTGCGGGTGGGAAGCAATGCGGGGTGGCAAGAGGGGTCACACTGGTATCCCGGCACTCCTGAGAAAGGCTGCAACGTCAAGGTGATAAACAGGTCCATGTGTACTGAAGCTGTCAGTATACGTCCCTAAACCTCTGGGACAGAGTGAAATGACGCTTTACGGGATGGAAGGGGGCCAGAGGGGTGGACGGTGGACTGCTATGTGTGTCAAAGGTTGTTAGCACCTTAGGAGCAACAAGCCATCTGTCAGCATCCCCCTAACACTGCTCCTAATGACCCTAACCCCCCCTCAGGCAACAGCCGTGTTAGACTCTGCTTCATGGTTCTATTTGGAGCAGTGACACTAGTGTCCAAAAGCTCCGCAGTGATTATCAATTAATCAAAGGCAGATTCAGAATGAGGGCAAGGCTGCAGTCTGGCAATGGCAAACCTGTGAAAAGCTCTTGATATGTGACACCAGCCTTCAATATCTACCTTATTGAACTAAGATGACAAGTGCACCTGATCAAATTGATTATTTCATCTGAAATCGTAGAAAAAAACCTGAAAAGCACGTCATGTATGCCAACTGACCTTTCATGGTGTGCTAAATAGAGCCGGGATGACAAAGTCGACATTGGACCCTGTAAGGCAAAGATATCATCTACACTAATGATGGAGCTTTGATATCCTCCAATCGCCCTCCAATTAAAACTCAATAGGGCCACTCTACTCCACATTATGCCACTTTTCAAATGCGTTTTTTAAATGTTAGCCTGAGAATAGGGGAAATTAAAAATCAATTGGGAGAAGGTAAGTGCCAATTTTCGCGACATTTAAATTGTTACATTTGGACTTTAGTTATTGGCCCATCTGTCAATGGCCTAATCAATGTGGTCTACTTCATAATGAACTGTTAATCTTTTTAATTCCATTGCCTAAGGCTGCAAAAATCTATCAGAATGCAATCAGCACTTTTTTCCCCCCTGTTCCTTTCTTGTCCCGGAGCGGATGGAGGAAGAAATATGGTAGGAACCGAGCATGGTAGGCTGCCCTAGGGTACCGTTGTTGCATGGAGTGTTAGTGCATGGAGTCTCGCTCAACCAGTGAACCGTCTCTGATCAGGTTCAGCCATGTACAACTCAATTATGCAGCCATTTCATGGCCAGAGGACACCCACTGTCCTAATACAGACACCACCAAAGGGACAGACACAGACCGAGCACTCAGCTGAAGTGGAAGCATTTATTCTGTTAAATTGTCTTTTTAATCTAAAAAGAATATGTGTGATTTTACGATATAAGAACAAATACAAAAGACCAAATATAAAACAAAAGCATACATTTGACTGTGTGTATTTATACAGAGGCAGATCAGAATAATCTACTTAAAGTCTGCCATCTCGCTTGTGCTGCACCAGCGCATCCGTCCAGTTCCAGGTACTCACTCAGACACTCAGGCTTACTGCATCAGGTTTTGGGTTAAATGATCATTATTGACGCAGTTGGAATGACAAGTCCTCAGGAACAATCTGTGTGGCAAATCCCATTAACATTACAAATCTATCCACTGCACAATACGTGTTAGTATAATCTGATTAACAGAGCTTCAGCACTATGACACACAAAATCTGAGATTGAGAGTGGGCCCATATTAACATGATGATGCACGTTAGGATACGAGTTAAAGCCTTTAACACTGACTGTGTATTACATGCTGTGTTAAGAGTATGACTTATGGAGTAAAACCAGAAATGTGAGTGTGTGGTGGCTATATTAACAACACCGTGGCCTCAGATGACCTGCGAAACATTCTGTATTTTTTCCAGAGTAAAATATAAAAAGAACACAGTCCAGCAGCGAGCACAGGAACATGGTCGTTTTCTGTGCATTGTCTGCGACGCTGGTGTAATTTTTGGGTCACAATGATGAGAGTGTGTTATCGGGTCAGTTGTGATCCAGTCCTGACTAAGCTCCTTGTTAAACTCTCAGTGTGCTGACCATGCAGGGCCCTTGGGGAGTGATCCAAACAGTTTAGACGCGTAAGGGACCGGGGCTGAGGCCATGGGCTGGCAGCATATCCATCTCTAATCTCCTTACTATCAGATCTGTACCTGATTAATACCCCTCCTTCTGAGAACTCTAATACCTTTTCAGTACAAAATGCACCTGCCCGAGCGAGGTCAGCTGGAGTCCACTTCACATCGCTGAAACTAAATGAACCATCTTAATCTATGAATTGGGATTGAAATTTATCTTCTGAATTAAGTGATATGATTCAAAAGCATGCACACACTTGTGACGTGTGTGTGTGTGTGTGTGTGTGTGTGTGTGTGTGAGAGAGAGAGAGGGAGGCAGTGAGTGTGTGTGTCTGCGTCAGTGCTGTAGTGATGTCGCACATTTCCTGTATGCTGACAGCTCTGTGCCTGTCCAAGTTATGCTGATGAGAAGAAGAGGTTATGGAGGTGCCGCTGAGGGACACATTCATTTAGTTTGTTACCCCTCCATGCCTACAGCGCTGTAATGTTATAGAGTTATGGGGGTCAAGCTCAAGATCAAGGAGAATCTGCCTCGGTTGCAAAAAAAAGAGCGGCCAAACAATGTGTTCTCTGTCAAAATCAGAGGAAAACTCTCGAAGGAAGCAAAATCTCTGCTGACGTGAGGTGCTGTATCCTTAATTCAACAGCCTCTTATAACCTAACACCTCGTCTATCAGAATGTCTATGGAGCAAGGAAGAAACATGATTATGCCCATCAATAATTCAATGCATGTGTGCTTGCGCTTGTGTGCGTTCGTGTGTGTGTGTCTGTGTGTGATATGATGTCTTGTTTGGTTGGGCAGGTCCCCAACTTTGTTATAAATCTCCCTTGTGATTACAACATGCATTGGCACTGGGACTGTGTCCCCCTGTCCGTTCAATGCAGGGTTTTTAGATGCACTCTATTGATTTGTTTCTTGCACAGCTATGTCCACTTTGCACCCCCTCCGTCCTCCACACACCCTGAGGCTGTATGAGCTGCTGTCATTAATTATCTCCGTGTGTGAGTGCACATGTTTATTCATACAGAGTGTGTGGTGGAGAGGAGACGGAAAAAGACAGAGAAAAATAAAACTGGGAAAAAAGAAGGAACAAAAGGTCAAAAAAAAGAGAGAAAAGGATCACAAATCATTTATTTTATACCTGGGATGTGCTTGGCCCAGCCGATGATGACCACCAGCTCGCGGTCAGCCAGGTCGCACAGCGTGGTCAGAGCCTTGATGTCGCTCTCCGGCATGGTGGGGTCAGGCATGGCATAGATCTTCTCTGGCTCCGCCACCAACAGGTGAGACACTATCTTTGTGACTGAGGATGGAGGTGGAAGGAGGGGGTGGGGGATGATGTCAAAGCAAAGGTCAAAGGTCATATCACTGCAAAGCTCAGCGAGGCACGAAGATGCATCGCACTGATAAACATTGTTGAAATTGTAACACATGGTAGGATGGTGGTCTCACTTTCATTGTTTCTTTCTCTGTCTCATTATGCAAACTAATGGATGGAGCTTGAATTTGTATGAGTGAAATGAAGGCACTGAAAGCTCTTATCCCTACAGAATTCATGCGAGTGGAAAAAAAATGTATATGTGAAAATGTGAGACACTCGTGTCCTCGAGCACTCTGCCGTTGTTTAATATCATGTGCTCATAGACTTATCATAATTCAGCTCTGACCGGAACAATACCTGGCCTATTTTTCTGACCAATGATCTCTCCTGTCTCTGCCCAAACATGGCAGGAGAGGAACATGAGGCTGGCCTAGAATTTAGCCTCAAATTGACACGCATGCTCGCCTGGCAGAGGAGGGGTGTCAGAGGACGGAGACAATGGGAAAGTGATGGAGCAGTACTCACGAGGCTTTTTGGTGGGAGGGGGGAGTGTCAAGCCCAGGTACGGGTTGTTTTCTGCGTCCAACCTCCGCTTGTACTTCTGTCTGCCCCCGCGCACGCGATCCAGACGAACCCCTGGGTGAGAAATGACAACAGAGACATGAGATTAAGAGAGTGTTTTTTTTTCCACAATAGATTTTTAAGGGATATCAAATACATGAAAATCAAATAGTTAAAAAAAACCTAACAAATATATTAAGTGTGATACAGCAATATAGATGCAAATAAATCCTCCATCTATTACACTGGAACAAACATGTAGGATGATGATCAGAGATGACACCCTAACATATTCTGTATTAGATCATATGTAAAAGCAGTACTGTAAAAGGACTGCATAGTGGCATAAGTGTGTGTCTCTGCGTGGGTGAGCTTGCACTCCAGTGTGCGTATCTGTGTGTGTGTGTGTGTGCGTGTGCGAATGTGTCAGAGGCACGGCTGCCTTCCCATATGTGGTCCATGCCTGGCTGGTCTACTGTGACACAGCTGAGCCCAGAGCAGGTCTAAACATATGAATATTTAACGCAGGGTCAATGATCTCACAGACTGGCCCTCTAATTATTTAGCTTTTGGGGTGAGGCAGACTGCATACTAATTAGCTGCCAGCTAACATGGCTCTTTGCTGGTGTGAGTGTGTGAGCTCAGGTGTGCGCTCTTCGGCATCCAGAAAAAGAAACTTAAACCAGCCTACAAGCAAAGACATAATCCCACACACACTGTACACAACATCCGCTGTCATACTGCAGATAGATAACTAGGTATTGCTTTCCCATAAAAGACCCTTATTTCACCCCTCTTTCACTGGAGTAGCACTGAGGCCTTATCACCCCCAGCCACACCTAGGGGGCCAGGTTCCACACTGATACTGTAAATGTCAAGCCGGCCTCATCATAACATAAGTTATTTATTATCTCATTATTTGATAAGAATGTTTCCATTTGGATGTCTTTTCTATTCTATTAATTTTCAACATAGTTAAAATATTTCATCTACGCTGTTCTATTTATTTGATACCACCAGGCAGGTATGTGGTTACTTTAATGCAAGTGTATGCAACCATTTATATCCTGCATCCCTATATTTGGAGCAGCGTGCTACCGTACAGCCTAAATATCCCTGATATCTTAATCCTGTCAAGAGGGAGAATCCCTTCAATTTACGTTGTATGCATAATGTAACCACCCCCCAAACAAATTTAATACTAAAGGGTGGATGGGAAAAGGCTCAATGAAACGCTTGTGGTGGAGGAGGAGTTAATTTGTCAGCCACCCGCGTCCTCTGAGCGAACAACACCCGCAGCCAGAGCACTTCCTTGATGATTTCATCACTTTATAACAGGGAGGACGGTGTCAAACCTGGGCATTGTGTGTCCACTGCAAATGAGCCTAATACAATTTGCCCATCAGCAAGTGCTCTTGGAGGGGATGAGTTTGGATGTGTCCCATGCACGGTGATTGGAGGTCGCTCGGTGAAGGGGGGTGGAAAATCAGATGATGTAAGATAGAATGTGGCCTTCATTTGACAAAGAGGAATTTAACGGTGGTTTTATGCAAAATATCTTCTTGATTTTCACCACTTATCTTACGTTGCGCTAGTCCCCTCTGCCTCACACGCAACACATAGGGGGGTCCAGTGTTTTATCATGTAACTGTAGAATAGAATTTTCTTTACTTATTTCTTTACTTATATAAATTATTTGATTCCCTAGAAACACAAATCTGATTAGGATTGTCTTTCAATTTCCTGACACTGACAACCCACTAACCTAATTACCCCCAATTCCCAACAGAGCCTCATCCTTCCCAGCAAGCACCAGGGAATCATCGGATGGCAACTACCTGTACTTTACACACACACACACACATGGATACACCATGACAATTTCATTCTTATCTGTAACATATAAAGAAAGATTTTTTTTCTGTGAAGGCGTCTTGAGAATAGTCTTGAAAAGAACCTCCACTTAAAAAGTTTCAGATTCATCTAGGATGGTCCCTGTCACTACTGTAGGGATAGGGAACATTTCTGTCATTGTCAAACGTGATGTCACCACTTTTCATGGTTTCCTCCGGCTCTCCCGATAAGCTCGGCCGCTGCCAGTTGGCTGCGCTTCTGCTCTCCATGAGCCTCTCCGCCGGTTAAGTCATGTGGCTGTGTCAGCCAGTGTAAAGCCAGTTATGAAGGTAGATGGGTGCCTCTTTTAATTAGAACAGTCCTGGCCATAATTAACAGATGCTGACAGGAATTAAAGCTTGGCACTAACCTGTCTCATTTTACTGTCCGACAGGGCCAGATACAGGCCGAGAGGAAGAGAGAGTGATTAGGAGCAACTAGACGGATTCATTCACTGTGGTCGGGACTTTAATGGGGCCTTTGTGAGGTTCATACTGTATGTTCCTTTGGTGGCACCGGCAGCGTCTGACTCTGACCTGTCTGTTGTGCTCCCTCCAAAGCAAACAGTAGGAGCCTTATAAATGTGAGAAGAGAGTTGAGTACTGCCTCATCCAAAGTCATCTCACTGTTTTATGGCTGACTACACAGTGCAGTAAGGGTAGCAGCGGGTGAGCTCGGGTATCATCTCTTCAAAGCAGGGTGCAGGGGGAGAGGGCTTTTGGCCAAGGCGGCTGGCATTTGTGCACGGATTAGCGCAGGCCTTCAGGGTGGGGGCTGAGGCCAGCTGACCTAGGGCTCTTCTTTCTCTCCAAAAACAATAATAATCCCTTTCCTAGTACACTCCTACAAAAGGGCCTGTCTTCACTCACTTTGTGTGGCCGGTCGTGGTAGAGGCCCTTATTTTGAGTCTCACCTGTTCTGGGTGTCTCTCCCTGGGGAAAGTGTCAGGATGTCTGGGATGGTTGGCAATGCCAAGAGGGGCTTAGGCGGACCCTATTTTAGCTGGGAAAATCAGAAGGCCACATGGCAAAGCATAGTGAACCTTGCCTTTCAAGGAAGCCGCCCCGCTAAACTGCCGTCAGCACTATTTCAAAGGGTCCTGATGCCAGCCTTGCATGCTTGTAAGTGTGTTGCAGCATTTTTAATCGCGAGTGGTGATGAGTGAGGGTAGCGGAAAAATTGTCACGCATTGCCCTCCTCCCCTTCTGCTGACCCCGGGGGCTTCCATACTGACACCCTTGTCACATAGTCCATTTACAGGTTAGCTACAATATCCCCAGTGAGCTGACATCCCTGCTCGTACTGCTAATTGAAAAGACTAAATGGTACTTAAAATACATTTTACATTACTCTAAATTACAGCATTGTAAAAGAAATACAATAAAAAAACGTTTTAAGTGAGCTTTGCCTCAGCAAAAGCATCTTTATTGCTTACTTTACTATTGCCATTACCGCGTCTTGGACGCAGACTGATTTTGTCTGACTGGTATAGTCGGCCTGCAACACATGTGGACATTTACGTGTCTAGTATTTCAGGCTCCATACATGCGAGTGTAGTGTGGTGTGTGTATGTTCTCTATGTTGCGTATGTGGCTATGACGGGGCTATTGTGGGATGTGGTTGTCCTTTGCGTGCCAGCCTGCTGAACAATGAGAGGTGTATTGTATATCACCAGAGCCACACTTTGCTCCTTTGTTCAGCTAATGTTCATGACTGTCCCCTTACAATGAGACAGGATACTTTCTACATTTACACACAGCACTGTTACACAATGAGGACAATGGGGGAAAAAACTATTGTCTTTGGTCAACACTGCAGATAAAAATATATAGAAAAAAATGCTCTGCACTGGTGAGTGTGGAGGAATCTGTGAGTTTGTGAGCGACGGAGAAAGGTAGTAAGTGCAGAGAGCGGGTGCCACTGAATGATGTCAATGTAATCTCTCAATAGCATCTTGTCTTCTCTCTTGCTCTAAGCTCTGATCCGTTTCCATTGATCAGAGGAAAAACCTGTTGCCCCTCTGACATTTGATTCTTCTATTGATCACTTCCTCCTTTATACAGTCAAGGGAAAATACAGCGACTCAACACAGGGTTTAGGCAGGTCTCCTGTAATCAGACTGCTGATCTTGGAAGACCATTCTCCTTGCACCTATTACCACACTTTCAGATATGAATGTTTTGGATGCAGCCTTCGTGCTTGCTCAGTGGATATCATGTGAATTGTCCTACTGAGAACATAAACAGAAATATCTACCCGTAACTTTCTAAGAAGACTTCTAATATTCTTATTCTTTCAGAGACAGTGATGAATTTAAACGTATGTTTCATTGGAGGGCAGCACTGTACTTTGTTGGAGCTCTAAAGTTATAATTAGGTGATTTTCCATTGAGACACAATGTGACCTTTCTGCAGTAATGAAAGTAAGTGGCAACCTCAGTCACATGAGCGGTGACCATCTCCACACCCTGGGCCTGAGCATGGCGTTGAGCCGACGGCTTCATGGAGCTTACACTGGACAGAGACCATGTGCCTCTATTTCCATTTCGTCTTGGTGACGCTTTAAAGTGTCGGGCCTCAAGGCAGAGCTTAGACGAAAAAATGCACTCCACATCTCTCTGTTAATCATGACAGATGTGTTGTTTTAATAGTAATTTTGATTGTGACAGAAATCTGTTATTTTATGAGAGATCTATGACACCACCTGCGCAAGACTTCAATCAGCCTGTGATAATAGTTGCCGTGTGGCGATGACAGCCGCTGCTTAAAAGAGGAGGGTCATTCTTATTCTGGGAATGTGCTGAATACACAGAAGTGTGCAGCATTAGGACCTCGGGCTTAGCCGAAGTCTGCATATTTGAGTTTTACACTCTTTTTACTCTGACCTGACACTGGTCATTCATTTATAGCCACGGCTACATATTTTTGTAGTCTCTTATTCTCCAAATGATATATTGGCATAAATTTTTCATCAGATAGTAATGCGATTACTCTGTCTTTCTGGCACCGAGGCTTTATCTGGCTGCATGCAGTCCAAGGGATTCTGTTACTGTGTGGAGATCCATACGGGCTATGACTCTGGCTTCAGGTGACGACCGGATATATATGCATCTATAAATCCTGCTCTCCAATGAATAATGGGATGAATAATGGTGGGATATATATATATGCTGCACAGAGTTTGACAGAGAACTTAAAAGTGGAAGTTTGTACAGAGTTTCATTTATCAGAGCTTCTATCTGGCAGTATTTATATCACTGTATAAACATGAGGGACAATCATATTTTCCACTACATAAGTGCTACCTGACCCACACTCATCAGCACTCGAGGAAAACACGTTTCCTTACAGAGCCCCTGAGCTACTCCCAGAGGAGGCTTGAATAAATATAACACCGCCACTTCACCCCCAAGCCACATATCTTTCATTATTCATTTGTCTGGCCCTTTCGGAGCGACCAACAAGTGAGAGAGAGACGCAGGGAGAAAGAGAGAGGCAGGTGGGAACTCATCCACCAATGCAATGGGGTAAGAGAGAACGGACAGTTGCCTCCCAAGGAAGAGCAACCAAGCCTCGGGGTCTCAGGGGGCTCAGTCAGGGCGTTAGGGGGTGGGGGGGGGTGGAGGGAAACCCAGCCAGACAAATCCATCGGAAGCATGTTTAATTGTCACTGAATTCCCTGCTGGCGTGACTTTAAAAAACCATCCACAGGAAGAGAGCTGAGATGTTCGGAAAACATTTAGTGGATCAATAAGCCGGGGAGAGCTGAGACTGTGCCCAGTGTGTGCTCAGGGACCCGGCCTGAGCCTTTCCAGGCAGAATACTGTTACATTTCTATTACTCAGACGGCAGGTTCAACCTATTCAGCATATTTCTGTCCCCAGCTCAACTGCACATTATTTACTGCTGTGTAGGTATGGGGAGGACAGGGGAGGCTGGGAACTGTGTTTTGGCCAACCAGTTGTATGAATCTCTCACTCTGGGCTGGTAAATGAAAAACACTGTGGGACTCATTGCTGAAGCAGTCTGGGACGTAACGAAACAACTACCATGAGAGCTAATGTGTGATGCTGTAATGTTCCACTAGCAGCTCTTTTATCAGATCAATGGTGATTTCTCTATTTGCATAAATGTTATATGAACATAAGAAACCAAAATGATGTACAGTGTGTGTATCTGTGGGTGTAAGAATAATAAAAATGCTCTTACTCTTCTTACCTTCTTTGAGCATCCCCACTTTGAGGCATTTCATGAAGCGACAAGCCTGACATGATTTGCGTCTCCGTTTTGTGATCTCACACTCATTTGTGGCAGGACAGCTGTATTCTATGTTACCTGAGGAGAAGAAGGAGAAGACCAGGTTATCACCAACAAAATCCGAGTTGATTAAGGCCCAATAAATTCTAATTTAAAACAAAAATGTTCGTGGAAATATTTACATATTTGGTAGAATATGAGGTGGGCAATAAAGTAGAGACTCTACCGTGAAACTTCCCCAGTTGATTAATTACGTGAAGTCAATTATTTTTTTGTATTACAAGTTTTTTTTAAATGTTATGTTTAAATATGCAAATCATACATTCTCTTATTAATATGTGCTAATTTGCATACATTTCTGGAACAGAAATCTGCACATTGGTTAAATCCAGGTTCAACATTCTGGTTTCACCTTGTTGACATATTAGAGTCAAAGGTTTTCACAGAGGGAAGTTTGTATCTCTTTACCGCTCCATATATAATTCTGTCAACAGCCATAAAACCATCCATTTTCACCATGTTTTTAGGAATAACATATTATATAAATAAGGCTATGAATGAGATATGAACAAACAAAATATAGATAGGAATCAAATTAGGAATGTTGGTGTATGTAAGTGCTACTGAAGTGAAGATTTCTTGCTCAGAGTATGAGAAGAAAAATCGCATTTTGAGAAAACGGCCTTTAAAGATATGTATTGTAAAACTCCATACATTTTGCAAGACACTACAGGTGAATAGGGTAAAAAATTTAACTAATAGATATCACCTTGAAACTTCCCCAGGTGATTACTTACATTAAGACAATTATTTGTATTACAAGTTTTCTGATATGTTGTGTTTAAATATGCAAATGAGGCTTTATCTAATTCTAACTTCAGATGAGTTTAGGAGAAATCTACAGCCATAAAAGATGAAGTTGGTAAAATAAACACCCACATGTGTATTTTGGATGTTTTCTTTCCACTAGTCTGAAAGAAGACAAGCAAAATAGCCCAAACACTCAAAATGTACCAATAACTGAAAAAACAATGTTTTTGCCTCTAAGGTGTCTCACCTAAAGAAAACCTAATGGTAAATTGGGTGCCGCTACTGGTGTAATAAACACCAGTGTGTACTCTATGTTCTATAATAAATCATCTTTTGCCAACCAGGCATGGGCACTTGGTAACCATATGGATTCCTATAGAATCCATTTCTGTAGTGTGCAGGTGGCTCAGTTGTTCTCCAGCGAGTACAGAACCTTCCAGCACTGAGGGCCTCTGCAGCAGGAGAAGCTGGGGTAAGAGGTAAAGGGTGGGTGTGTGGGGGTGGAGGTAAAGCTACAATAGTCCTTCAGGACCCATCAGGAGACGCCACCCAGGTCCAACACTAAATTGGCCTCATTAATTCTGTGCGTGTCCCCTCCGGGCCCCGAGCGCAGGCCATGTCCCCCTGCGCTCAGAGGGGCCTGCCACTGCCTCAATAGCAGGCAAGAGAGCCAGACACGCTGCCCCTGACCACTTTACATAATACTCCAGCAGACCCAAACCTGTTGTTACCACTGTTGCCATTGTTGACTATTTACATAGTGTACAGGCAAGAGGCCTTATGCATTATTCAACTGCAGCGTCTGATTCCAGGACGGAGCAATGAAAAAGAGTTTCATTGCTGCACAATAAAAGAGCCGGTTCTGCTCTACTCTAGCATTAGCGATAGAAAGGGCAGGATATGTGAGGCAATGCCTCCGCTTCTGTCTGATTCCCTACATTTTACTGTATTCAGGGGTTTTCAATAAAGGGTTTCAATATAATGGTTGCTTCAGCCTAGGAATTTGAATTATCCTCATTTTGAATGTGCTTTCAGCTTTAAAGCTTTTGACATTGGGATCGTTCCTAAACTTTTCTTTTAACCGTGGGTTTATGTCTCTGTCAGTATCGTGAAATCAATTGAGTAAAAATCTAATGTAATCATCATAATTACTTTGTTTTTTTTCTCATCCCCTAAAATACGTGTAAGTAAACAATAGGTCAGCAAATATGGTTTCTGTGTATAAACATACAACATGAACAGCAACCCCTTCAACAGATGAAGCGTTTTTAAATTGTGCAGTGTGTTAACAGATAGACACAAATCCACACACACACACACACACACACACACACACGTCAGGATTGCATCCTAACATCCTGCAGCTGCTCCACAGCTCTGACCCTCACTCCATATTTTCTGTACAGAGAAACAGAAAGCTGTGTAATATTCCACTGGCGTTCCTCCACTAGCCCCTCCAACATCCTTTGACAACTTATGCAATTATGTTAACATTATTGGACAGATCAAGTGGAGGGTCCCAAGATGTTATAAATAATTAGAAATTCCTCCTTATATCTGGGTTAGAAATCATTATGCTAATTCCCCTCATCTCTTTGGGATTGGGGTAAATAAAGGTGTGAGCGAAAGCGGCTGATGAGCTCTGATTGTCTTTCCTCTGTCTGTTTTCTCTGTTGTCGTAGCAGACTCAGACCATAATAATCCTATCCATTTCCCATATGCTGGGAGGAGGCAATCAGTGCCACCCTGTGCTGGAATCAACTCTTGGAGGTCTTTTTGGTTTGCTTTCCCATTATACACTAACCAATCAGCAATTTGCTGGGACTAGTACTAAATACATAAAAGAAACATTTTGATTGCAAATCTGAAAAGTCTTTACTGATCACTTTATTCACTGCATGCTGTGTTGCAAGTTAGCTTGCACGGCCCAACTCTGCACGGTTAACCCTGTTTGTCCCCGAGGACGCTTTGTATATGGGGGTGTTTGCCTCTCCTCCTCCCCTCCCTTCTCTCTCAGGGGTGCACATGCTCAAACCATACCTGGTGGTTAACTAAGAGTTAGCCCTTTAATATCACACACTCCAGAAACAAAAACAAACATACGCTCACACACTGCTGTGCTACCGTGTCCACCTGTCCTGTCAAGTCCTCTGCGCGTCTGATCTTCTGTCAGAGGGGGCTTCTCATAGCTCAATACAGAGAGAGGGCTGGATTAACTAATTTTTCATCTCTACATTTGGTTTATATTTAGGAGAGGTTTCAGTGTCAGTATTCGTACAGTAAGTCCCACTTCAAAACATGCCTAACATCTTTTAGCTGAGCTAAATGAGAATAGGCCCTGACCTCTCTTGGCATATTGTTTTCTATTAACATTCATTGTGATAAAAGAAGAAAAACATACAAGAAACAGCCAATGATCAATAGATTGGGAATTTGTTAAGAATATGCTAAATTTAAGAAATGATAATGTCTGACGCTAATAATTGTTTGTGTTTATCAGTAATGTTTGTAACCAGAGCAGTAACCAGCCTTTCATTTCAAATGTGTTCAGTCATCATTAGGCCAAACACTTCATTTACACTATATGCAAAGTATACCTGTGATTTATGTTGTTAATTAGATTGGGTCTTGAATGTAATTGTTAATTAAAAACATAATCATAGATATTTATGTTGATGCATTTAACTTTTTTACTTTGAACACAATTGGCATTATTTCTGTAAGATGCAGCTATTGTTGTGTTTTTCTTGTCTTTGTGTAAATTAATGATTTTTTTTGTAGCACTCTTTAGTTGTTTCTTGACCAACATGTCCACTCGAGGGACGATTAAACTATTCACACCCGAATATAACTAATCTGAGGATGTAAAATAAACTGAAATTAACTGGATTTAACCGACTTAGTGACTGAACAAGATAAGTGGGTAAAGGAAAACAGATGAATACATTTTACTGACTTTTCCATCTAATGCAGCGTTACAGTCTCCTGAACAGTAGTTACACAAAGTGTCACATACGTACGGATTTAAACAGGAATTTGAAGTTACAGTAGTTTAAAAGATCGACTTAAAATGGGCGCACATATTAAATGTTTTATTAAAACCTTGTCATTCAGAAATCCTGGCTTGTAGAGTAGGTATGATTACCTACAGTTTCACTTTAAGAAATGAAGCATACTGGCGGGAACCCCTTTAACCCGAGGGCGACGCTCGGGTTTATCTGTCTTTAGAGAGGTTATGGTATGGTTACCAATAACATTACAGACTGAAGGGAGAAGAAAAAGATTTCCCTCCTTCTTCTCTTGATAAGTATCTGTCTCAATCTATTTTATGGCTTTTCAGGACCCATGCCAGGGCACAGAGGGGAAAGTCAGGTCTTGTAAGTAAATTACAGTAAAATGGCAGGTATTTCTCATCAAAATCTAAACTGACTTTTACAGGCTTACTGTCAAGGTCTATTACTTCATATAAAAGGGGGCCACTGAGTTCAGTTGGTTTTCAAGCAATTTTACACTTGGGTTCAAAATGGGAAGAAAACACGGTTCAATAAGAGATTTATGTTTTTGATTGGTGGGGCACGTGAGGTGCAGGAATGGCGGGAAGATTAGGGAGCAATGAGAACAGGGGTATTTCTGGGATGGATGGAGATGCAGGTTGACATTAACTCGGGCCTGGCCTTGACTAATGTAACTATCTCCACGTAAGAGTTCAAGGGGCTTTTCACTGGATGAATAGGTGACAGAAGATGGATTTTCCATGCGCTTTTGTTGAAAAGGTAAAAGGCATCAGCTCGGGAAGTGGAGGCCGGAGCGGGAAATAGAGCAAAGATAGTAAATTACTCACTAAATAAATTCCTACATTTGTACACAAAGTCAAAATATTTTAAATACAACTAAATTACAAGATTATATATTAATTTCTTTAAAAAAAAAAAAAAAAAGCTACACATTTCCTATCAAGAATTAGCTTCTGTATCAGGAGGAAATACACAGAGTTACACAAGGTGAGCACAAGGTGATAAAGAAACTGTCATGTACATGGTTAACATTAACCGTGCTTGTTGTTTGCCCTAAGTGCTATAGAACAATGTGATAAAGGGATGGAAAAGACAGCTCCTTTGTTTTCCTCTCATTAGAGAGGGCCGTCTCACACTCCACCCTTGACTGCCTCGTTATTCCTTTAATTAATCAGTTCTCATCAACGGCGCCCTCTCGTTCTTTCAAGGGCTCTACATCCCGCTATTTTCTGCCTCTATTTTCCTCCAGCAATCCTGCATGTGTTTCTTTTATCATTTCGGAAGGCTTTCACCTCCCCCAAAATGTCCCTGCGTCCTCCTGCCTTCTCTGCCTGGGACCCCTGTCTGATTATTATGCCATTAAGCCTCTCCTCCTCTCCTCTGAAAGAGCAGCAGGGTCCCTCTCCAATCTAAAGAAGTCCTAGGTTTTTTTCCCCTCCTTTCCCTGAAATTACCCGGCGACGCGTGCCTGAGTTTCTAATTGGCATGCCCGTCCCTGGAGACGGCCCCCTCCCTTCTTCCTAATGAAAAGCCTCGGCCTTAATTACACTTTCCAAACGCTGATTGTTATTGACAAAACTCCTGTGGCTCGGACAAACGACGGCAGATTAGCTCCATTACAGGCAGCCCTCCAAGAAGAGAAAGAGAGGGATTTCAAATCGACAATGCAAAGTGAGCGGGGAAAAAAAGAGGAGCTTTCAATTTTTGCCCATGTACCTTCCTCTTAATTGTTTGGGCCATTGCTCCACTTAAGACGTCTCTTTCTTCCCCGATGCCTTTTTTCTGTTCCATTGTGTTGCCGTCTGTGTACTTTTAGTGAGGGGACAAAAGCCGAGTTATGTTACTTGAGAAAAAATGTTCATCTTTTGTCAATAGACAGGATTGCTGATGGCAGCATGGGTAAACAGCAGGATTTGGCCTAATGCTTTTGTTTGCCTGCAAAAGGTACATAGACTGTCTAAAGCTGATAGGGCTGTGAGGTCCAAAATCAACACCTAACAACCAGACAGGCAGCTTGATCCTCATATAATGCCGGCAATCATTTGCTGCTCAAAGTTTACTGAAAGCAATGGATAAAACATGTCAGACTCATTTAGTTTAAACATCAAATTCTTCAACTCTAAATCATCACATTTCACCATACTCAAACCATTTGGCTCGTTTTACCTATTTGATACATTTTTCCCCACTGTATTTATTGCACTACTAAGCCGGCAGAGCTTAGACCTGGGCAGCTGTGCCTGTTGTGCAGATTTTTTTTCCAGGCTCAACAATATCTCCGTCTTCCTGATTAATCTGGAGCAGAGCGCACAGTTTCACAATGGGGGGCCTTTCATTGCCTCTCTAATGAGAAGCTGTGATACATCATGCCTTGCAGATAGCCAATCGCACCCTCGTCCCCAGGCAAACACACACACACACACACACACACACACACACGCACACGCACACGCAAACACAAAACAGGACAGGAATAATAAAGCACGTTCTCTGAGCCCCCCAAGGCATCTAGGCAAACAGCCCCCACACTCCACCAAATCTGACCTCTGAGTGATGGTGTCATACACCACCAACCATGACAGATGATGTAATCATACCTACGTTTCTGGCCCATGTCAAAATATTCTCCTGGTTTCTGCTTTTTTAAATGCTGTTACAATCAACTAGGGCTGCAACTAACGATTATTTTCATTATCGATTAATCTGCTGATTATTTTCTAGATTAATTCTAGTCTAGTGTATAACATTTTAGGAAATAATGAAAAATGTCCATCTCAGTTTGTCAAAGTCCAAAGTGATGTTTTAAAAAGAGAGAAGCAGAACATCTGCATATTTGAGAGACTGAAAAGAGAATGTTCAGGCATTTTTGCATGAAAAATTGTTTTAACGAATAATCGTTTATTAAAATAGTTGCCAATAATTTTTCGATCGACTAATCGTTGCACCTCTACAATAAACTTTTATTTGATATGTTTTGTAATGTTATCCTATAGTAGTTAGGTATTGTACAGTCTAATGGAATCAAAAACAAAGATTTTTTTATGGAGGTTGCTGGTCTCAGGAGGTTGAGAAAACATCTTTCACACTCCAGTGAATTTTTCTTACATAGTGAATTGCTTGGACTAAGTATGTTTCAGTGTTGTTGTGAGGCCAAAGGTGCCTTGTAAGGAGGGTGTTTTTATGTCTGGTGAGGCAGCGACATGGGATGAAATAACTTGTGTTGAGTATTTGTTAGGGGGGGAGGTGAGAGGAGAAAAATACCTTGTATTGTCCTTTTAAAAAAGGCTTTGCAGGCCTCACAAGAGGCCACCCCATAGTGATACCCCGAGGCTATATCTCCACAGACCAGGCACAGCCTCTTGGGGAGGGAGTTCAACATGTATTCGCACTTTATGGACGAGTCCTCCATGATGGTGCTGGAGCAGTCGTCATAGCGCTTGCGGCAGGTGCCGGCCCCGAGCCCGCCGGGGGTGAACATAGGTGGAGAGTCCAGGCCGTTGGAGTGGCTGTTCATGGTGCTGACATAGCCACCACTGGCATCTGAGTTGCCGCTGGGACTGTGGTGACTGACCGTGTCGATGACCGAGGAGGGACTGGATGGCTCCGTCTTGATGTAGGACCCACAACTGGAGGGTAGGTGCCGGTCATCAGCGGCCATTCTATTCAGCAGCCTGAGGGATCAGGTGAGAAACGGAGGGGGAGGGTTGGTGGGAAAGGGAGGAGGAGAAGAAGATGGTTAGCAGAGGTCTTCGGAGAGTATACAATAATCATCAACCAGGGGAGTGACATAAATGCCTAAACTGATAAATATTTTACACTTGACATTAAGTACAAGATATAATGATTCGGTGGCAATTAATGACAATTACAACACAAATGCTGTTTTGATTGAACTAGACATTATTAAGTTTCTAGAGTTAAAGAATCATACTATTTATATTTGAATACACAGTTCCACTGCTCTACTAGAATAGATAAACACGATTGCTTTCAATGTTTACAGTGAAAAAGATATGTTTCTGAATATATACGTGCCATTTCTACAATTGTCTGTTTGTCCGTCTGTTTTTTTTTTTTTATATTTCCAAAGTTTTCTATACCACTATGTGTTCTATCCTTCCAAGGAGGATCCTAAGTGCTTCATTATCTACACACCACGGCAGCTGAAAAAGCGCTTCAGCGTAAAACTACACACAACTGTAACACGCACATCCGCACACAGTTGCACACATGCCCAAACAACACAGACAGACAGAGAAAGGAAAGTGAAGAGAGAGACGGGGAGGGATAGAAAGAGGAAGAGAGAGAGAGAGCACTCAAATAACTTAACACAAGCATACACACACACACACACACACACTCTCACACATACACACAGAGCACGTCATCAAGTGTGGGGCATCTCCATAGTTTAGAGAGCAGAGTGGACCTTGGCTTGTCTCCTTGAGTCAGCAGTCAACCAAAAGGAAACATGATGGCAAGATATTGACTTTTTCACTGTCTGCCTAATAACTGTATTTTGGAGTACATGCAATATGATGCTGTAACGTGTGCAGACTAAAGTGCAGCCTTTTGGCTGTGGCCACAAAATGCACTCTGAAGCCTTCCCTGCCCATATAAATCTATTTCAGTCTCGCTCTATAACCTTTACCTTGAAATTGCACTGGGAGAACAATGGGGGGAAAAACTTAGCCTGGACATGTTCAACTCGTTTTTCCTTCCGCAAATGGAGTGAACTGAAGGGGTGGACTTGTGGAGGAGATGGATAACTCAATGTATTGGGGATGCCGTGTAGACATAGTGACCTCTTAGGGTCAAGGCGAGGTCACACACTTACATACACACACACCCCTTTGCATTAGGTACCACGGAAGGGGTGAAAGGTCACCTGCACTTGCCTGCATTAACAAAATTGAGCCTTGCATGGCTTATGCAAATTCAGACACAGGGGCTACTAGTGAGTGGCAGCTAGACAGCCCGAAGTTGTGCCTTAGCACATTAGTTCCATTAGCATATTGCCAACTAATGGTAATGTTTACATATTTGACATGTCAGTTTACCATCAGCACGTGGAGAGGGGGATGTTCCCTACTGGGCTCTATCTGCCCAATTGGACGATAGCTGTCTGTCTCAGAGTGCTTCAGAGGAAACAGGAAACGAGAAGGCCTCCGCTGTGTCCCCTATCGGTCGGCCGGACTGCCTCTTGCTCTCTGAGGCTGATTTAATTGTGAGGGTGGGTGACGGAGGGGTTCAGGCCCAGGGGTCAGTGGGTCAACCTTATTTTCTCACCCTGGCTTCCTGGGCCCGCGGAGATGGGGGTCAGCGTGTCAAATTAAATCTCATTCCCAGGTTTTCCTCCCTGCTGTCATGTATATTCATCGGAGCTCCAGGTGCCTACCACTTCTGGAAATTCACAAAAAGGTTAACTGCTAAAATAAATAATAAAAAATGCCCCCTGTTAAAACCGTTGACCTTGTGGAATAAGCCCTTTGCTTGAGCACTCTTGGAATTCTTCTTGCAATATAAAGCCTTCGCTATATAAAACTGATACACAACTGCCATTGTGCTAGAGAACATGCAGTCCAATTTGCAGTTTTTCTTTCAGCTACTTCTAATTTCAAAGTATCCAAAAAATACATTTAATACTACTGGTGGCATTGGGGCGGTTATTCAGATTTGCCGTTTTAAAAATTACCCACTTGTAATCTTAAATGTCCTTGCAGACAGAAATTGAAAAAGTGAATCCATTTCATGCCTTTCTAAAATAGAACTTGCCGCTCTTGATAATGAATGCAGATTGCATCCCCATAAATTAATGCACGGCTCTGTGTTCATCTGCTTTATGTTCTCTGTTTCAGATGGATATGTGCACCTGTGCGATAGGGCACCTGCACTTGGCTTATTAAAGGCTATATATTAAAACGCAGGAGCACAAGATGGCTCCATTTAGCTTTTATTTCACAAATTCAGAGTAAGCTTAACCCCGGTTCAAAGGCCATCTTCAGGGTGACACTTAGCATAATTGCATAAGTGTCTTAACTGTTTCCCCTCCAGCTCAATGTGGTCATTTATAATAAATGTGCTGGCTAGAATCCCCTTAACTCATTCTGCGATGACACATTATACCACTGCTATGCTTATGTTTTTAACAAGCCTGCATATATTGATTAATGATACTGAGGGAATACTAACCACTTGAACCTGGCGTATTAATCAAATAGTCTAAAATATTTCTATAAATATTCGTAATCTCTAATGGGACAGGTCCAATTTAAATCTATAAATACCATTGTATGGGAAAATGAATTATGAGCATTAAATAGTTTGACAGCAGCAATAGTTGTAATAAATAATTCAATATGTGGGGCAGGTGCTAATTAGCTTGTGTGCTACACAGACAGAGCAGACAGGAAAGGGTCTGCTGAACTAACTGAGACTTGATGCTGTAAAATCTATAGTTCTGTCTTCTTCCTTCCTCAAGGTAAGAGCATTTCAAATTCTGCTGCCTGGCTGCCCAAAGGAGCAGCGCTCGTCTAAGATACAGTATCTCTCCCTCTCTCTTTTTCTCTCTCTGTTCCTCCTCCTTTTGTTCCCTTTGTACTGATCAAAATTCATGCTGAGTAGTGGGTTATGGGCCCGCAAACGCACACTGCGCAGTTTGGTTTTAATCTGATTCCACCTGGCCCTCCTAACAGCATTTCAGATCCCTAATATCATTCCACTGGTGCTGCTGTGACCAGGATTAGCTGGCCTAATGATCTGGCAGCTCGTCTTGCACTCTCTGTTCCCCGACTTCCAAGAGGAGAACCGAGGAGCACTCATTTTCCCATGTCTCAACACTTCCCTCGCCTGAAAGCAAAACTCTGAACGTTGGATGACGTATGTCGTAAGAACGCAGAACATTCAGGATCTAATTGAGCCAATTTGTAAGTATTCCTGCTGAGAGCTTCCTGCTCACTCGAGGAGGATACTGACATCCTCCACTGTTCTCTGGTGACTAAAGCTCTCTCCCCGTTACATGTGTAGATCACAAGCACACAGTACGAACCTAGAGGGCTCAACTCAAACAGTGAGTATATTCCTGATGTCCCTTTTGCCTGTCAAGGCCACCAGATGCCAAAAACAACATTTTATAACATTTGCTAACCTCATCCCGTAGTGTCACATCCTTGCTACCTGATCAGACTGGGTAAGTGGAGGGGAAGGGGTGATTGGTGGAGGAGGAGGGGGTTGACATCTGCAGGCAGGGTGATGGTGATATCAGATGCCCTGGTAGGGGCAGATCTGTCTGGAGGGCCCCAGGCGATGTGGCCTGATAAGCCACTGGCCCCAGAGTCGGCGCTGGTAGGACGAACTCAATTAGCTCCTGACAGACCTCCTCTTAGCCGAGCTCAGCCTCCCCGCCACAGCAAGAACCCACTGGCAGCTGCCACGCTGACCTCTCCTCCAGGGGCCACTGCCACCTTTTACCGCTCCAACACACAGCCAGGGATTCATTTTTGGGAGAGGAGACCACACTGAAATTCTGCACAGCCCGGCTTAAGTCCCAGAAATACATGCAGTGGTGTGTATGCCACCAAGGGTGCTCAGTGTGTGTTCTCACAGGGGGAAATGGAAACGAAAAAGGGCTCAGGGAGGGGTTGGGGTGGCCCTTGGGAGAAAGGAGGGGAATGGAGATTCCAAAACACACTTAGTTGAAATATAGAGGATGCCTCTCTGTCTAACTGGTTCCAGGTTAATGACCATCAGGGGAATAAGGGGCTAAAAGACTCTTGGGGCGCTGTGCATGTGTGTCTGCACTAATGTTGCATGGGCCTATGTGCTCATAGGTCTGAGTGTGTGTTTGTGGTGCAGACAGAATATGAAAGATGGAAATATGGCAGGGAGGGGGGTGGGGAGGTTTACGGCTGTGGTTTGGTTGGAGGCAAGCCCGGCACTCCATAGGGACTCATTCTAATCTATGAGGGAGAGGCCCCTAATTTTGGAGTTTCTCATTCATTAGTCCTGCTCTGGCAGGGAGAGGAGGGAGCGGAGGGGGTGGACCTGAAGGGAGAGGAGGGGCCTCTTTATTAACGGATATGTCAGACACTCAGGAGAAGCTGACAGAGATTTATGATGTGCAGATCCATGGAGGCAAACAAAAGGGAAGTCGAGGAGACAGAAAAACAGGAAAAGAGAAAGTAAGCGATATGTGAGGGGAAGAGATGGAGAGAGAGCGGTGTTTATGGTACCAATGGAGAGCGAGGCCTGGATCAATAGTCCGTAGGCTGGGGGCTCGTGCAGAGTTACCACTGGGGGGGACCATGCTGCTCTGTGGCCTGGGCAATTAAGTTTTTCAGTCTCTAGCAGAGGATTATATTTAGCTGCTCCACAGCGATGTCACTGTAGTCTTTATAAAGCTATGAGCTCACTCCACTACGACAACATGAGCCCCATGCTCCAGCGGCACCACAAGATAGCGCTGGCCAAGAAGCAGATCACATCTATTGATCCCCCCTCTTGCTCCTTCCTGTTCTAGAGATGCTGCTGGCAGAAAAAAGAGGGCCTCTTGTGATACAGGCGCTGCTGTTTGTCTGACGTAAACTGTCTGGGCCGCACTGGGCAGATCTAGTTCTTATAAGGGGCTGAGTTCAGGATGTTGAGAGAAGCAAATGGATAATGACAGAGTTACTGTCAGTGGGGGATGTGAGGGAGTTGTCTAAACTCCCCACTGTGGAGAGCAAAGAGTTAACAGACTTCCATGCAGACCTAGTGGGGAAGCTCCCTGCAGAGTTGGACAGCTCATCATACTGTATGTAAAAAAAGAAGTTCAGTGATAAGTCTAGTCTGCCGTGCAGTACATTTGGGATCAAATTTCTAATTCTGCCTTTTCATTAGAAAAGATTAGTTTCCATTACATCCATTATGTGGCATGGCCATGGTATAATTTAACAACATACATTTACAAGGGCTTTTGATAACTAGAAAAAGTAATTATAGTCCACTACTGGCAAAAATCACCCTTAAAAACAGTTTCTAATTATCAACGTTTTGCATTTTAAAATACTCCTCCAAAGCTGGTGTGGGTAATGACATCAAACAAAACACATGATACACTGACGCCAATATCACCATACACTCTCCTACAGTACTGAAGCAAAGGTGGATCCTTCCTTTACAACAAATGTTTTAACTCTAAACTATAATGGCAGTTCAACTCTGTCACTTTATGACTGTCTAACATCTAAATGATGGAATATATTGCTAAAAAGACACAATTTGTACACATTGTTTAATTTAGTTTGGTTCTAAAACTAAACTATATCAAAATGAATACACCATTTTTCATTTCTGCTTTTTCTTTTTAATTGTCTTAACATTTTAGTGTAACAGTGTTCTTTCCTCTTCAGTTAAACAGACGCTGTGGTATATATCGAAAAAAAAAAACTGATTTTGGTAATATGCTGCAATTACTGACCTGTCCAGGCTAATATTGTAGGAATAAGTCATAAAAATTCTGTTTTATGCTAAAAAGGCCTTTTATGGCTAGGTTTTGTTTAACTGCCATAAATTATGTGGAAAGCCAGCCGATATCAACCACAGCACACCTCTCACGTACTCTCAGTAGGGTTCCTTATGTAAAATAAAGAGGGGGGATTATAAAATATGAATGATGGAAACTTGAGCAAAATATCCAATCCAAGAGACCGGTTAATTTTATCAGAGAGGTGAAGGATATTCCTCATTTTTGTTGCGTGTGTGTGTGTGTGTGTGTGTGTGTGTGTGTGTGTGTGTGTGTGTGTCACAAACAGAAAGAAATATTATTATAAAGGGTTAAGGCTATTTAACACAGTCCAGTGTAAATCACAGGTTTAGACACAGTGACTGTGCGTACAGGAGGACGGAGGCATAGAGCCATGCATGAAATTACTTCATTAATCTTCTTCTGATAGGCCGTCCTTGTTTAGGGGGGACCTCTACCTGCTTAAAACAAAGAGCCCATACTGCCTCCATCATAATTTGTCCTTTTCATAAGAAGAAGAGAGATACAAATAGACAAACACACATGCATACACAAACAAGGCAAAGTGAACAGGCCAAAATGAGTGTCCATGATCATTTAAACGCGATCAAATATGTAAACGTTTGTACATGTTTTCAGTGAAACTATAATGATGGCACATAGGTAAAATTAAAATAACATGCATAACACAACACGGCCATCAAATTTAACTTCTCACATTTAAATTGTTGTTTGTAGCAAACAATTCAACCAGATCCACAATAAATGGATGCTGCTCAAAACACTATTGCTATGACTGTCTGCCACAGCAGCAGACGTAGTCATAGCAATAGCCTCTAGCTTTTTACAGGCTCATCTCTACCAGCTGCCACACATTCCCCATAAATAGTGGCGGTAATAAAAAGACGGGTGGGCCTAACTGATTTATACGGTAGTGTCCACCACCACACCATTCAGGAATAATTAAACTTTGGGGATATTTCCTGAATTAATGTGTCTCCTTCGGGGGGCAATCTAAACATACATTTCAGCGTTCACCACGTCTGGTGTCACCGGATGTACTGGGGAGGGAGGGACTCTCTGAGTGGCAGGTTCAACAACCAGCCACTCAATGTGACTATTCGATTGCACTTAGCGCTGTGGGGGTGGTCTCATAAGGAGGCGTTTTAATGTGAACATGTTTTGTGACTAACAAAATACACGCATAAGCACACAGTTGTATAATTTGAGCAGGAATACACACTGAGAAGCAAACACACACACACAGCACAGAGGAACTAGACCTATAGTGGCTGGCCTTTTGCACACTGCCATGCTAATGGCTGGTTATTGGTCACATCTACTTCCCTTGGGCAAATCAGGGATGAGTGATAGTAGTACTCTCTCTCGCGAAGACACATCCATAACATAGCTATTCTACGTGTACACACTGCATCAGCCTTTTTAATTTAACCGTTGATGATGACATGATACACAGGTTTTCCTTCAAACTACAGACTCTGTGTTTTAACATTAGTCTAAAATGTTTAATCACAGCTTTCCAAAGAGTGATGACAATTATTTTTTTGCTTTGTCTAAAAGCTGTAATGGGTGCAAGGCTCACCCGGGCCATGTAGAGGAGACTTGGTGAAGCTGTCAGTGGGAATCAGAGCGGCTACTGTGACGGACGGTTTCAATATTGATTTCATAAATAAACAAAGCTAACCATCGATCCTAATGTTATTTTGCATTTCAATTACTGCTCCGAAACATAACCTTCAAACAACTGGCCGTTCAATACCAATAGCCTTCACTGATAAACACCCATAGAGTTACCCACCTTACATCACATTTTCTTACCAAGTGTGAATTAGTGGACCTAGAATTTTTCCTCTACTACCTTTAGACAGAGTGTTTGAAAAACAGCAGTGTTATAGTGAGCATTCATATCTAAAACACGACTAACGGAGAGAACCGTAAGAAACATGGTAAACACAGAAAACTTCAGTTTAGTGTTTTCTGTTTTTTTTTCAAGCGTATTACGAAAATATATCTATATTCTTGACTCAAGTAATTTTTTTAAACTTCTGTGTTCTAAATTGTGTGTGTGTGCGTGTGTGTTTGCACGCATTTGTGTGTAAATGAAGAGGAGCCCTTCAATGTTGGAGCAACAGGAAGAAGTGCTGACGCACCGTGTCAGTGATAGCACTCTGCTGCCACAAGGGCATGAGAGCCCACGTAGGCTAGCATTATCCTTCTAGACTAATGGACCTAGTTATTTTTAAACAGATTCTCACACTGCGGTGGAGGTGTCCAAGGTTACCATGGATGAGAAATCAGAAGGGACGCGTGCGGTGACGGTTGGTGGTTTTTCTGTGCGGGTGTATGTTGTGAAATAGCCCAAGAGGCATGGTGGCTAATCACTGAGAGGTGTAAAGGCCAAATATCAGATGGGGTCTCAGGAGACAGCATGTTAAAATAACAGTAACTTCCAAAATTGGGCAATAATATCAAAAAATACAATTTTACACTTTCAGCAAACTTTCTGTTATGTGTGCGATGTTGTTTGTTCTAAAAAGAAGTTCACTTGCAATATTACCATTTTAACAGATGTGTATGCACAATATTAATTAGAAGAGGCCATATTTCAGTAGAGAAGAGAAGTCTGGATATTGCATGCTTTTCTAACTCTTATTTTCCTTATTAATTACTTACAGAATTGAGCACCCTAAAATAGGCCAGACTAGGGCTACTACAAATAAATGAGTGAGTTTGATGTAGCTGCTCCTTAAAAGCCAGTCTAAGCACAAACAAGTATGAACCTGAATACATATGAAGCTACAGAACAGTGAACATCCAGAGTGTCAATATACTCTGCATCCCCATTTGGCCTGGAGAGGGACAACATGCTCCACCCTCCCCCCACTCAGCCTGAGCTGAGTGACATATTTACAGTGAAAGTAATGATACTAGATACCAGAAATGAGAGGGCTCCAGCGTGGCCAGTGGACTCAGGAATCTCTCTAATGAATTGGACAACAAAGCCCTGTTGGTACAAGGAAGAAGTATTTAGAATTGGGTGACAAACTGAATTTTAAAACATTAGGTTTTATTTAAAAAGATACATATCCCAACAGCCCCTAAAAGCTTTGGGAGATGATGAGGGTGGGAGTGGGACAGGTGGGTTGGCTGGTCAGCTGGGCTGGACGCTGCAGCTACAGAGGCCACCAGCTCCTGGCTCATAGCGGGGTGGCCATTCTCGGCCAGGAGCCTCTTCTGGTAATGTATTCTGAAACCAAATTACCGTAAGCTGATCCCATCTGGATAGTGTCTGTGCACGGCTGCTTTGGTTACCCACCACTGCCTCTAGCCTGCGATACAATCTCCATGAAGACAGCAAAAATCTGATTAACCCAATAACAATGAAACACTTGGTCAAAGAGCAAAGAGCTTTTAACTTAAGATACACTAATGCAATTCCCTCGCCTTGTTTTCTGAAACCTAATAAGAATCAAGCAGACGGACTGCTAGAGATGTTTGCAGGCTCTAATGCAGCAAGCTGGGAATGAAGTCAAATAAATTGAAATCTAATTCATCATTGTGTGCTAAGTTCTTTCTGCTTTCTCTAAAAAATACATTAAAAAGCTCTTATTTCATGAAAGGCAATTGGATAGCTTAGTTAGTTTATAGCAGTGGCTCTGCCAGGGCTTAAGGAAAGCGAGGGTGTTGATGGAACATTTAGAAGCAGAAAGAAGTCACAACTCAATTCACTGCCGCTCAGACCGTGTGTGTTTTCTAGCGAGCACAGAGGAACTCACACTGACAATCCTCAGCATTGGCTGACTTCTGAGTGACGCGAACTGCCACTGCAATACAAGATCAACAATCCGCCTGTCAGACTCGTACAGTAAATAGCTCGTCTCACTGCATGAGCCACAAGATATTTAGACTTCAAGTCTAGCTTGAAGTCTAGCAAATGTAAATAACAGGTGGAGTGTAGCGGGCCACATACCAGCGGCAATGTAAGAAACCAATTTTGAGAAAATACAAATCATAGAACACTAAACTTTCTTTAAAATCTGTGTTATCAGAATACTTTGTTAAAACTTGCATGTGCTCGCATTTCTAAATATCGCCAGTGTGCAAAGAGGAGCGTGTCTCTCTTTTCGAAAGGAAAAACTCTGTTTCCATCTAATTCCCAGGCAGTGGCGATGCCCTCGGGTCAATCTATACAGAGTATACTACAGTGATTCCACAACAGTGCTGTGCTAATTACATGGAGCACATACGTCCCACTAATCCTCTCAACCAAGCATCACAGCCCACAGTGAGGGGGTGCAAATATCGTTGTACAATTAGCAGAGGAGAGCCACTGCTGGACCAAAATTAACAGCACACTCAGGCCAACGCTGGACAGATCCCACAAATAACTAACTGTTGGTAGGTAGACATGTATTCAGGGAAATGCTCATTTACTATCATCATTTCTACTCAATATATTGTGACAGGTTTTTAGCTCAGGAGCTGGAAGGAAAAAAAATATTACATCCACATTTGACCAAAAACAATTCTAAACACATCTTCAGTAAGTCCACGAAGTTATTCATACATCAAACACCTGTTCACAACTCCGCTGTGAAAGAGCAAATGCTCTTTTCACTGTTATTTAAAATGTTACATGTATCCATATTAATCAAAATGTTATCAACATGGGACATGCTTTCTTGTGCAGGGTCATTAAATATTAATCAATTTTTTTCTATTCTATACACATTCAAAATCAGTGCACACCATCACTTAATCTCTAATAATAGGTCAATATGTAACTTTGATGTTTTGGGGGAAAAAACAAATTAACAAACATAAACATTAACTGCAATATATTACTGAAACATGTTTTGCATGTACAAATTTAGGAAATCATTATTTAACATTTAATAAATTGACTATAACAATTGAGGGTAAAAGTAAAATCAAAAACACCTGAAAGGAGACAAAGTCAAACAAAGTCAACTGAAACTGAAAACCTTTTAAACAATTGACTTCCAGCATAATTGAACATTTCAAATGTTTGATAATGTTTCTACTTGTTGCAATGAATATGATTCAAAATTTGTTGGAAAGTGCATTTTGTAAGGAAAATTATTTGAAGATGAAAAATCTCTATGTCTCCTCAGAATTAAGGATAATCGTATATTAAAATTATGAATATACATTTATAGTGGGGTGGTGTAGAGATCTGCTTACAAAGCAAATACTAATTATATTTGTTTTGCCTTCCAATTCAGGTAATACTTTCAGGGAATACTAAAAATACAAATACACTTGAACGTAAAATACTGCTGTTCTGTTACTGCTGTTTGTGTAATTTTGTATTGAGGTTTATCGGTGAATTTGAATAATCCATTTTAGAGAAAAGATAAAGGAGATTATTGCATGTATGTTTTAGATATTAATATGTTTTCTAGAATGACTTTTAGAATTTGCTGCGATTGAAGCCCAATGTAAAGAATATCTGTGAACAAATAGGCCAAGCAAAGCAATACACAGACAGCTGTCTTAACTTTACACTGAATTATTTTCTGTAAAGTATTTTCACTGCTTATGTACTGCTTTAAAATCTAATGCATTAAAAATAGACTATACTCTTCAAATATAATATCATTAAATTATGTTCTGTACATGAAAAGATCAGTTACAAAATGATAAGAATGCACAATTTTAACTGGAATGTTCTGGACATTTTACAAGAAACGTAATAAAATAGAAATTGTCTGAATGCATGAGTTATCAGGCAACTGTAACAGGGAATTGAAATGTCTTTAAACATCTCATTTGTTCACAAATCCCCACTTTTTGACATTACTACTTCATCAATAATATATATTGAACATTTTATATAATATAATAAAGATAGATTAAATTATCTATAAATTTAAACAAATCTTTACACAAACCCAATGTTTGAGTTTGTGTTTTTCATACATTAACAGGGATATGTTGAAGTAAATACATTCATTTTGTACCATAAAACTGTTTCCAATAAAAGATAAAACTAATAAATATTTTTCCACAATTTCATTTGTTATCACATGTTAGCTATCGATGGATTTACAAAGTTAAAGTGTGGTAGGAGCAGAGAGCTCTGACTGTCCCAGCAGCCAGGAGCTGTTGAGACAGCAGCTTGCCTCGTGTGCCGCTGGCTGGGACAGACCTGGCGGCTCACTGGGGTTACAGGGTCCTTTCATTCGTCTTTCTCTGGCTACAAATATTACACTGTGTCCTTTATCCTCTCCAATTCCACGGATTCACGTTAAATCGCATCTCCTTAAAATATTATTCTCCCTAGGCGGCCCGATGTAGGAACAAAGCCATCAGCAAACAACCTCCTAACCCAACTGGACAGGTACCCCGAATTCTTTAGGAAAAAAAATACACACTTTGCAGAGGGGCACGCACAATCAATCAGCCATGCTCTGAATTAAATTTAGAAAAGACTGCCATACATGATGTGCTCACAGAATAAATCTACACACTCGTGCACACACACATACACAGTCGCACCTGCCCTGTTGCTCTATACTGTCAAGTCCTACATGATTTAATAGCCCTTAAAACAATGAACAAGAGAAGGTGCATTTTTAAGAGTGTGAGTAGGTGTGAGAGGCTAGATGAGAATAGAAGCCAGGAAAAGTAAATCACTGCTAAAAGAAGAAAAAGTTCAGTGGCAAGACAAGTACGGTTCAGGAAACAAAACTAGAGCAGGCACTGTTAAAAAAGCAAATGAGGATTTAAAAAAAAAAAGAAAGAATGAGAGACAGTGAAGAAATAAAACAGCATCACAACAAAAGGGGTTAAAAGGGAAAGAAGGAAAGAAAGAAACAAGGTGCACCTACTGGTTATGATAGCTGAGAGGGTCTGGAAGACAAAGTTCTGAAATGTCCATCAGTCCAGTTTTAGCATTCCAGGAATGAGAGGAAGAGGAAAGAGAAAACAATTGAGACCCGCTTCTTCCCCAAATGATGGCACAGCACCCTCAGAGACAACGCTGCCGAAAGCCCCCTCCAGCACCGCTCCCCCCAACCTGCACAGGTATGTTGGACTCGCGCGTGTGTGTGAGCATGTGTGTTGAGTATGTGCGTGTTTATGTATATATGTGTTGGAGAGAGTGTGTCTGAGTGTATGTAAGTGGAAGTGTGTGTATGTCAGAGAGAGAGTGTAAGGGGGGAGGGACAGATAGACGGAGAGGTAAAGGGGGGTGAGACAGAGAGAAGCGCAGGCAGCAGCGGGATGAGCGCTAAGATGGAGAGAGCATGAGAGCGCGAGCGAGGGGAATGACTCTTTCCATGGTCGGGATAGGGCTCTTTAAGACTCAAGGGCTTGATGAATATGGAACAGCTGCTGTTGGCTGGCTCCGAGGGGCAGGACTTAAAGCGACAGAGGGGCCGGCGGAGCACCGGGGAGGAGGGATCCAAACGCTCACTCACACACTCCGCTGTGCACAGATACAACACACACACACACACACAGACAAAACAACCTATCACATGAACAACAGAGACACAACTAGGAGAACACGCAAAGTTTCCATCTCAATTAAATAAAGAGTTTTGAAATTTTGGATGCTCAAAACTCACACTGAAACATAAATAGGGATAATAAATAGAAGTAGGAGATTATCCGTATCAGTGCATGCACCAAGCATTTGTTGTTTTAAGAGAAAAAGCTTGATTTCTTTCATTCTGTATCGACTTGTGGAAAATGCAACATTTATTGTATTTAACAGTAAATTATCGTTACATTTTTATTAACATTTTGTAATTCATATTTAATGAATTTGTTACGAAAAGCATTGTTTGTCTCACTTCCTACATCTTGTTTATATGCTCACAATAATATGATCCATTGCAATGATATCAAACAAAGCCAAAGGAGAGCCAAAGCAAAATGACTTCACATGACAGCAGAGAACTTTACAAGCAGTCGAGATGTCAGAACTTGACTATGACAATATAAAAACTTACTGCAATCTACTCTACGAATTTTTAAGATATCAAAATGTAGCCTGTGCTGTTATATAACACATAATAAAGTCAAATCTGAAACCAGCCTAAGCCACACTATAGAAGCTCCAGCAAGCAGTCGAGTGCATCTGCAGCACTTCACTTTCAAAAAGCAATAGCTTTCAAACCACTAAGGACAGTAAATGTATTTATTGAGCTGTGTCGCTAGCTCCATTTGCGAGTGTTACATGTGAGGTACCATTGTGAACCTTTCACCGCCTGTGAGAGATGATCTCCAGCCATAACTCATATTCTGGAAGCCCATCAGCTTCTAAAGCAGCGGAAAATCCAGCTCTGTCTTCTCTAACCCCAGCTTTAGAACCGCCTGTGTTTCACTGTTGATCAAGCTCAGTAAGAATGCCGAGAATGCAGATACCATTTCAGTCGGAGAGGGTCTCCATGTTACTGTATCCCCACATTATAAGAACAGAGCTTACCATGGCATCTTATTGGAGAAATGAGCAGTCCGACAATGGCTGAGACTTGGCTGAGTCAAGCAGAAAGAAGCAGCAGTTTGCCCACTTCTCAAAAACTCATAAGGTGTCTGACAACGGTCTTCAGCTACCTCAGTAAAAACAAGAGCGAGTGAGGAGGAGTCGAGATCTACCAGCAGATTCATGCGAAAAGGTGTGTTAGGTCGGTCTGCTGCTCTCAGATTTTCTCTGCTGAACAGGAACAGTATAACCCTTGGAGAGGAATCTAGTTCCATTCATCAGCTCACGTTTCTATAATCAATGCAAAAACATCACGCAATCCCTATTGATCATCACAGGCCTATTGATGTGCAGCAAGAGTGCCTCCATAGTGGCACAGATCACACAGCATCTGCTCTCTTTTTGTGACAAAAACAAATGACTAAATAAATGAAAAATCCAATTAAGATTGATGCCAAATCAAACACCTGTCAGTTTAGTTCCTTAAAAAGGAATGAAATCACTATCAAACACAGTTCTCGCTCTTTAATAAGATACTGCAAAAAAATACAAAAGGAAAAAAAAAGGAAGCATCTGTTCCTCTCACAAGCCACAAACAAGACACAAAGTATACTGTATTAAAACTCAAATCTTCTGTTATTTATTTAAGTTGTGGCATTCCATTTTTTCTCGTTTGGGATGTAAAAAATATTTTGAAATATTTCAAGAGAAATAGCTTAGTTAAAGAAACCAAAACTGTTAAAACATCCTTCATGTTGAGGCAAATCATCGCTCAAATCGCAAACATAATTCTCGTAGCGCAAATAGCTGATCCAGCATGATTTAAGTCGAGAGACTTAGTTACTACTCAACAGAGAATCACAAGAGGTGGTCCTTTCTCATGACACACTGCAATATCATCCTGGTATCTAGACTGCGTACTGTCTTTCAAGTTGATAAACGCCTTCACTTGATAAATCACATTTCTGCATATTTTCCTTTGGCCTCTCAAGGCTTTCGACTGACACCACACAGACTTTTGTCACGCAGCGTGAGCTATGAAAGCCCTGCTGCTGCTATCGTTGCTTCTTATCAGCTCTGTTATGAAAAAAAACAGTGACAGTTGATTTGACAGGAAGGGATCTGATACAAATAAAGAATAGAGCTGCACTAGGCAAACACTCGATCACACATGGCATGACAAAGTTAAAGAAGTATGACAACCGGGAGCAGGGCTGAGCTGATTATCTAACATGATCATTTTTTAGTTTTAATAATTGAGATTTCTGTTTTTTTTATTTTTATGACATCAGACATATCTGCATTTATTCACTCTGTACAGCTCAGGTGTGCTTGTGTATGTATGTTTGTTTGCATGTACCGTATGTATGTATGGTGCTATAAGTAAACAGTAAATTAATTTGTCAAAGTTACTTAACAGTAGGTCAAATTAGCAAACTTAAGTAACGTTAAGCAGGCTAGCCACCTCAGGTGAATTGAATTAGTGTCATGAAATGATAATGTCTTCTTTTCGTTTTTTTCACACAGCAGAGCTTAAACATAACATCAACTATGTTTTCCAGTTTACATGAGGAAGTAAAACTCGCAGGTGCTGAACTTTACACAGCAAAATGAAGCTTCATGGTGGTCTGATAATGTCGCTTTAATGGACTTCCTAATTGACATGTGAATTTTATACTAAATGTCATTGAAGCCTGGTGATGTTTGTCCTAGGAGACAGAGAATAATGCTCGTCAGCAAACTAGCATCCATAAAACGACACATTTACAAAGAACTGGCAAATAAATCTGCATTGTTAGTGGTCTGCGTTTGACAATTTTACCTCCGAATTTCTCTGGAAACAAACAGACATCTAGGCCTTGTAAAGTCGCCATATTTAACCTGTTCATGCATACAGTAATGGTCAAATCAATAACGTAATTCAGTCACCATTCCCAGAGGAAAAGGTACAGTGTAGCATGTCCGCGCGCACTACACATGCCTCAATTAGAGCTAAACCGCGTGCACACTGGTGTAATTTACAGTAGCTACAGGTGCGTCGAAGCTAAATATAAAATAGCATATAAATGTTTAAATACATTTTTTTTTTTTTTTTTTTTTAAAGTACACAAAACTGGGAAAAACAATGTGGTTCGAATGTGTAACAGGAAGATAAACTTGATGAATGTATAGTGTACCTTACTCGGACAAGTCATGTCACATCCCGGGCTGAGCACAGCGCACTGGTGTCTCCAGGTTGTAGTGGCGGTGGTGGTGTGGCTCTGCGTGTCTGAGCGCGCCGTTTAACTGTCACACACTGCAGCCACACTGTCAACCCCTCCTCCGGCGCGCGCCCTGTGGCTAAACCAAACACCTCCACCGGCAGCAGGACCCGGGTGAGCAGGGTCAAATGTGATTCAGGGAACGAGGAAATGTAACCGTTCCGGCTTGTTTGTCTCGTGACTTTAACTCCCACTTTTTGTTTTATGGTGTATGTTGAAAAATACTGCCACATTTTGAGCATATTTGTTATTCGACCGTTATTATTTTTTATTTCACTGCTTCGTGAATTCCTATAGGCAGCCCAGCCGGTAAGGACACTTACTCGGATAGGCTGCGTCGTAGTGTCTATGTGTGCAGTTATTGGAAGTCTGCTGACTTCTTTCAGAGGCTTTTATTTGCTTTATTTCTCTGCTCTTCACCCCCGAGGTGTGGTGGATACATTTGCACCTGAGAAAACGTCAGGTGACCGCAGTGAACGCCACGGCAGCCGTTTGGTTTTTACTATTGATGAATAAATAACAGGATTATAGCAGTGTCTGCGACTGTTGCAGCGATCACAGTCGCTGTATCACATAACCTAGGCATTCACAAACTTCACAAACTCTTTGATTTTTTTTTTTTTAGAGGTTATCTAAATATATCTTGTCGTTTTTTGTTATGTAGTTTTGTTTGTATTTTTCTGCAGGTGAGACTGTAAAGGCCATCATTTGAAAGTAAACTATGGTCAATGCATTTTGTATATATAATAGTGAAATTAAGCGCACTATTAGTCCCAATATTACCCTATGACCCCTTGTGGTCCTCGGGCCCCATTTTGGGAACCACTGTCAGTGTTATGGCAAAACACCACATATACCAGAAACATCAACATGTAAAAACAATTCAGAAAACACATTTTCCCAGCAGTACCCCACAACCTTCTTGACACTTTTTAATGTAAGAATTGTGATTAAAAAAATATTTGAAATTGCTGATATCATTTCTGTTTTATCTTGTCTCATGAAAGGTTTTCCTCCACGCATTTTACATTCTCCATCATTGACTGACTGCCTCAGCTGTGGAGCAGAGCATGAAGCCAGCTGACAGCACTAACCAACTCTATCATCTCCACTAGAGGGAGGGCTATCTCACAACAAGGCCACCAAAGAACTGCAGCAGAGCTACCTTTTTATTTATTTATTTTCCCAGGGTGATAGTGTAATTCATAAAATGAATGAATGACAGTCAGGATAGTGCCAACAACCAGGCGCACAATGGAAACTCGACTGCATTTACTCCTGAGAACAAAAACCTATCCATTACAAATGTGTAATTATTGTCCTTAATAGATTAATTCATGCTGAAAGATAGAAATGGGTTCCTGGCTATTGATGTAATCATTTCACTGAGGAAATTAAGTAACATTAAAAGAATGATATTGTCACCGTGAAAGTATCATTGATTCTTTTCAAATGCAATTAACTGTATTTGAAAATGGGACCTGCACATAGAGCTGCGCAAGGAGCACTGAGGATCACTTCATTTGTGAGAGATATAAAGACCAAATTATCCCATCAAAGAGAAAATCTATAAATGTAATGGCACATCGCTTCAGCACTAAGGAATGACAACAGCGGTCCTGTTCAGTTCCCTCTGTTAGGTGTATTAACTACCAGTGAGCGGCTCTCAACAACACACAGAAAGACTGCCCAGACTGTGAAGGAGAACATCGCTAAATTTATGAATTCATGTGTGATTTTCTTTATTGGCTAACATAAACAATCCAAATTAAAAGTAGGAGCCCCGAGATAGATGGCTGTAATATGTAATGTCATTGAGATATCGCCGAGATCTATCATTCCTAATAAATAAAAGAGTGACTTTATGGAGTCATAGAATCTTTAGTTCACTTTCTACACTTAAGGTTTTTGCTTGCTTAGCTGGAACGATTAGATGATCGATCGATTAGTTGATCAAATGAAAGTGAATCTGCAACTGTTTTAATAATTGATTCATCATCAATTCCAGCTTCCCAAATGTGTATTCTAAACTGGATATCTTTGGCTTTTGGACTTTTGTTCAGGCCAGACAGGCAATTTGAATGAGTCACTTTGGACTTTGGAGGATATTGTGATGGATATTTTACGTACAGAAAAGTTGTACTTCCCTGCTAATGCAGTATTATCCACAAAGACACATTCATACACTCGAGTATTGAAATCAACTTATTATCCCCATCAAATGTAATTTCATGGGGTAGTCTTATGGTTTTCTGAATGTCACCATCAAATAAATTATAATAAAATCACTGTGGCCTATAAGAGCAAATTTCTCTGGCGCTCTCTCCTGCCTACTATTGTGCTTTGATGGTTAAACTGGAATGCACTGGAATGGCTAACACACAGATTCCCATTTGGGTTTGTTGCTTTTAGCTTAATAATTTTACCACTTACATAAGGATACATGCAGCCTACATTTTGTTGACTTTCCATAGTTCTGCGGTGAGTTTTGATGGATTCCAGCAAAAGCATGCTTGTGCGGCGGTTACTGGTCCACACAGCTCCCTAACCCAATTACAGTGTTGGTAATCCAGTGAAAAGAAATTCAGTGAAGGGGCAGAGAGAGAAAAACATGAAACATATCAGACCCCAACTACTGATATGATGTCCAAGCATCAGTTGAATCAGGCATCAATCTCCAGCCCTGGTCAGAAATGTTGCATAATTCAAACCCAAACATTTTTCTTTGCGCGATTCAAACCAAATCAAAGGGTCCAAAGCCTCTCTCCCTCCACCTGCTGTCAGCCACCCTCCATCCCACCCTCGCCTAAATTTCATTTAGGAGACATCTTTCTCCCGTTCCCCCTCTCTCTTATGCTCTCTACATCTCCGTCTCTTCTCTCTCCTTGAATTCAGTGCGCCGTAGCCCTTAGATTTACTTGCTTAACAAATATGGACAGGGGGCCTAAGTGGTTTTTGAAATCTTCGAATGGACTTTGGAGTGCCTGTGCTGTGCTGGGTGACAACAGTCTCTCTCTCTCTCTCTCTCTCTCGCCCTCTCTCTGTCTCGCGCTCTCTCTCTCTCTCCCTCTAAGCCATATGTGTGTGAAACTGTGTCTGGTTGTCTGTCTGTTTATGTTTATGTCTGCATGTGTGTGTGTGCACGCACGTCTTTGGCTTCCCCATGCTCTCCCAGACTCCCTGGCTGGGAGATGGCAGCGCTGGGTGGAGCGGCAGTCTGGAAATGAGATAAGGATGTCTGATTCATAGGATCTGACAGGAAATCTATACTCTGCAATGTTTATAATCCAGCCATTACTACACAGCCAAATGAAAGAACAATAATCCAATCATTTACTCCATATTTACCTGAGGCAGATTCTCGGCTTTAAAGGCAAAATGCAATGTGCGGTGGCTGAGGCTGTAAAGCAGCTGATATGGGTGAGGGTGCGGAGGGTGTTGGGGGCAGTTTCAAGCTGAGAGAGAGGAGGGCGAGGATGGACTGTCCTCAGGGGAGAAGTGTGTCTACAGGAGACGGGATGGTTCACCTGTGGCAGGGTTAAGGGTCACTCATTACTCATCATTAAGACCCCATTGATTTATGAGTAACTTACAAAAAAAAAAGGGAGTAACTAAAGTTTATGAAACAAGAGGTTTAAGGTTACCAAGATGAGCTTCAATGAGAGTGAAAAAAGAAATCCTCAGCACTCATGTACTGTATTAGCAAAAGGCTTCTACTATTACAAAGCTCATGCAGTTTAAAGGAGAGGTGTAATTTGGCTCCCTCACACTGATCCTGTGTCATCTATAACAGAGAAGTCCATAGAGGTAACGTCTTTGCATAAGCATAGAGGAATTCTGTGGTGGGGGTTTACTTATCATAGAGTCTTTCATGGACAGTATGAGCTGCTCTTCATTGTGTACGAGGGGGGAGGTTTATCTTATTTGGAAAAAGTGAAGGGGGCCTGCCCTTATCTGTCAATAAACAGTAATTAGATTTTGTGGCCGATAGCGTCGATTGGTTTCTAATCTAGCTGTCGCCCTAGACGTGTGTAATTAAAATCCTGATTGATAAAGGGGCACAAGCCCGCCCACGCCACCACTTTACCAGACCCTACCCCGACCCCTTCAAAACACAAACAAAAGAGAGATATGAAAGAAGGCCTGGGGAGAAAACTGCACTACTTATTGATCAGCTATATCTGCCTTCCTATCAATGCCCTTTTCCCACAATGGAGGTGCTAGTACAAAGGTTTCCTACGTAAAACTTCACAGCTAATCTTCATCCGGAGATTTTATCCCCCCTGAAAATTAAAACCAAAACAACCAACATTTTACCCAGGAAAACAAACAACGACTTGCAATCACAACAAAACAAAACATGTGCATGTGTTTGTGTGAAATTCCCTGTCTATAGTAAGACATGTAAACATGCTTACCACTAATGACGGAAAGTTTACTATGATTGTAATACAATCAAGGAAAAACAGCCCTTAGGTGATGCAGACATGAACAAGGAATGCATTTTATCTATTTAACTAATGGGCCTGTGAACACAAGAATAAGGTCCAGACACACACACACACACACACGCACACACACACGCACACACACACGCACAGGTGAATGTCAAATGTGCATCATGCATTAGACAAACAAGGTAGTGCCTTCAAGTCGGAGGACTCCCACAGAGAGTAGCCAGGCTGAAAGATGTTCAAAAACACTGCCTCCAGACTTCACTGTCATCAGGGTCCATGCAGACAGACGAGCCAGGAAGAAAGGCTACGTGCTGTCTAAGTTCTGGAGCAAAAGGGACAGTGAAGAAAGTGAAATAGTGAGAGTGGAGAGCGGGACAGGGAAAAATGCATGAAGCTAAGAGAGCTTGCACATTCAGCTGTTCCAGCCAGTGAATATCTCACCATGACCCAAACCTCAGAGTGGCACCATGATGTCGTGAGAGGCAGATGATCTGTTTTATAGAGTCAGATTTTGTTTGCGTAGTTGTCTGCAGGATTTTTTAAGCTGTGTAAACTCTTGAGAGAGAGCAGGCTGCAGGCCTGTGACCTTTCCTGTCTGACACTGGTCACCTGCTGTCACATGTGAGGGCTGACCCACAGCAGTGAATGATGGCCGCATACTCTGCTTCACCTCCCTCTGTGACACATATGCACCGGCAAATGCACATAGAATGCGTGCACACACACGTACTGTACCCACCGTGGAGCGGATAAGCTGCCTCTCACTCAACAGCAAACCAATGTTCCTAACACATCAAGAACATAATAAATCACAAATTAGAAGTGTGTGTACTTGGAGGGGGTGGTCTTTCTAGAAAGCACTGGTCCAGTGCTTAATTTGATTCTTAATGGAAGGCAAAATTTCCAAAGGAAAACTTTCATTGGGTACAAAATGACTTTCCTTAGTTTTCACTTTCTTACACTGTGAGAGAGATTGAGATTGATAAATGCTGGCAGTGCAGTGCTAGCCCATGCATGATGTACCTCATTTAACCGATTTCTGTAACTTCCTCACTAAACAGTGATTAATAAATGGTTACCTAAACAAATGGGACATGGACTGAAAAAAAATATTGCTGAGAGAGCTTTTTAACTTCCTAACCACAACTCTGATGCATTGCCTGCTGTGTAGAGGCAGCTTATAAACATCTATTTTATAGAATAGTGATTCATGGATTGACGGTATCAGTCGTTTCATATGCTCCAGAGTAAGTTGGATTTCTGAGTTATTAGGATTTGTTAGACATTTGAATATACATTTCTGTGTTGCAAAATAAGAATATAATTGGTTTTATTTAGGTCCACCTTACACAACAACATAAAAGTAGTTGTAGTGAGCTTGTATAATTATGTAATCAGGTCCTGACCTTTGTCATATTATCGCCGACACCTGAAATAAATATAATTTTAGTGAAGCTTAAAATGTTGAGTTTTGTTAAGAGCGTGTCAGAGATGTGTTTATGCAGCTCTTTTGTGTTGTGTTTCATTGCAAGAAAAGCATATTTTTCTGGAGGTATTGAACACCTTACGTGCAAGCCAACACAAAAACATGTTAAGGTCTTGCTGCATTGCATTTTAAAATGACCATAAATTCTTATCCATACCTCTCTGGCACAGTCTCAGAAGTCATTGGACATTATGAGTTACATTTAACGGATGGGTTATTGGATTGGATTACATGCTATCTTTCGGCCATTTCTGTATGCTATGTCTAATGAAGTATAAACGTAATTATACATTTAGGAAAATGATCCATTTTGATATTTTTTCATCAAAATATTAAACGTATTTGGGTCGTGTTTATGATATCCTATAACACATTTCGAGTACATTTTTACCCTTGAAAAACTTGATAAGAAAGCTCCTGGATATAAAAGCCTCCTCTTGCGTGGATAAATGTGATTGGAGATCAGATTCTCCTTTAGATTCTTCTTAAGAATGTCTTCTCTCCTGATAATAAGGCCAGCTCCCCCTGTGGTGCCACAACAGTGGAGTGACCTTGTCACCAGGGTGCCATGTGTCACAGTGGGGGGACCCAGAGGGAGAGGGTGGGGTGAACAGATCATCTCCCTGCATGCCTGGTACCCGTGCCCTACCCTTCCTGCTCCCACCACAGGCCCAGCACCAGAGAGGCCGGTGTAGGGAGAGGAGCAGCTCCAGGCTCTGGAGAACATGACTCCAATTAAGCTGTGGAAGCCTGGCTCACGCTCCACTGCCTCAGCCCAGTTGTCCTCCGCAGAAAGACACACAGTAAACCCAGCGAAATGAACTATGTCAGCATAGACAGATAGTCACTGCGAGATTTAGATTCTGCTTTACAAACAATTTGCACTAGATAAAGACTCACTGGGATCCATTAAGGAATGACAGAATATAACTTAGTATGAAATCATCATTGTTGCAGTTTAGATAAAAAATGTTGTTAAACGATGTACAAATTAAACTAATAACCACAAGGAAAGAGCAACAACAATGACAGCTTGTTTCCTGTTTTGAGAGCCCTGGAGAAAAAAAATGGGGAGTCTTAAGCACACAGTAATGGATGAGAGCGATTGAGAGGCCTCGTTTTCCCCTGTGATTAAAAATGTATGTTGCCACACGCAGCCTTTGGTGTGGAACTCTCCTAGAAAAGGAGCTGGTTAATATTCAGGCCCATGTCTGGCTAATGTCTTAAAGTGATAAATAGGAGGGGGTTGCTGCCGTTTGATTGTTCTTCACAGGCAGTCTGGGAGCAGCAGCACAGGGGGATTTAAGGTGGAGGAATCCTCTCAAAGCTCCTCATTCATTCACTCTCAGACGCCCCATCATTAATTGGGCCTGTCGACATGACTCCTCTGTACCCAGGGCCACTGGCAGCTACCATGGTGGATGAGCTTTTTAAGACAGTTCAAAAGAGTCCTTGCCTCATGAAAGGCATTCAAATTACATGAAATTGCATTCATGTCAAGCCTTGCAGGCATATTCATACAGTACACTGGCATAATGTCTTGTTTCGTGCCCTGCATATCTGTGTGACTATATAATAGTCCTCTTGGGAGCAAATTGCACTATAAAGAGTATGCTTTAGAAACTATTAATACATAATGTTTCTTTTTTCAAACGACTATATACATATATACAGTAAATACAACACTGTGTGATGTCATGGAAATCCAATTCAGTTCAGTGTTATGTAAATATAGCCATCTTTTCTAATTAAAATTAGTGGCATAATATTCCCAAGAGTAACTGACATTATGGAAGATAATATTAACAAACCAATTTTGTTTCTTGCAAAACAGGATGAAATATTCCTCATAAAAACAAAAATCAATGGGGAGTCAATAGCAATATCCCTGCATAAAAAGACTGAATGTACAGGATATTACTGCTTGGAAGAAACATTTGTCCAAGGATTTAAATGTAGACCAGATGCATCTGCTTGATGTTTACCCAGAGCGAAAAACAAGACTTCTGATCAAATATATAAATGGCTCTTTCACACAGGCTCTGTAACTGAAATGCATAATAGAACATCTAAATGTGTAGCTGAACTACAATATGTGTAGCAGTTACCCCTTTGGCATAGTTTCCACTTTGATACTTTAGTTATATCTATGCTCCGTGTAAGTATAGCTATGCAGGACAAGGTGAGTCCAGCCTTCAAAACTTTGTGATTTCTACTGATGTGGAGTTGGAAGGTGATCGCAGAAGGTGGCCAGATTTGGTTCATGATGTCAACCCATGTGATGATTTAGTATTTATAACCATTAGGGGCTGTATATATGTCATGAAGTACAGCGGGCTCTTTTTCAGGGTGGCCATTGGCCTACTTCCCTTCCAGCTTTGTCCCACTGTTTCTTCACCGATAACCCGCACTTCAGGAAGAACACATGAACTTTAACTTTAACTGAACTTTTTTAACATATTCGAAGCGTTTGGATTTGGATTTCATGAGTGCGCAGTTTGTTCCTAGAATCTCTTATGTGTAAAATCTCATGCAGAGACTTTTTTTTTTACTGAAGGAAGGCACTGATTCTCAGGCCACACTGGCTCACTGGACCGAACCTTGTGCAATAAAGCCATCAAATGTTTAGCAGAGAGCACAGCACTGGGCTGGGATTGCACACAGCTTTCGGTTCGGACGGCCAACGATTCCTCCCATCTTTCTATCATTCAAACTAGCTCTTGCATTGTCATTCTATGCATTTTTTTCATGCGACTGAAACTATTTGCAGTCTCACTTTTCCTAACTCTTTAAATATTTCACTATCTTTTGCAATCCCACTCATTCAGTATATCCTCCCAATATTTCCCCCCCTTCTCCTCTCCCTGTCGTGGAAGTGGTTTCTGTTATGGCAGTGGGAAGGCTACCCGCAGCGGGAGAGATCCTAATTAACAGCCTATTCATTTGTGTGGAGCGGAGGGCTCCTGCTTTCTGAGCACTTGTTTTATGGTGGCGCGAGGGAGCCCTGTCCAGGGATTTGGAGGGGGATAATTGCCTTTGCCGCAGGCTGCAGTAATCTGGTCGGCTAATTCATTATTTTAATAAGTTAGCTTCTCCTCGGGGGTGTGCTAGCTGCGCTGCGCCTCAAACCTTGGTGGTGCACCTCGTTATTGTGGCGCTCTTTTACACTGCCGCCCGCACGGGGTTAATAACAGTTATTAGCCTCTCTCCTCAGCCTGCAATTTCTCGTTTAACTGGGGCGATTCAAACAAAACCTTTGCAAGCGTCTAATAATCAACCTCTCTGGAACCAGGGGTAATCCCTATGAAGGGGTCCATATAGAGGAGAGGGGTAATGGATGCAATCGCCTGAGTGCCTTTGCCTGCGTTCCTTTCATTATGGCTCCTGATGTTGTTTTTGTTGTTGACACTGCTGTTGTTTTTACTCAGTTCCTCCGAAATCATTTGAGGGAAGCAATATTTGACTTGAGCAAGGGAAATGGATCCGATTTATACACACAAATAAGATGATCATTAGGTTTGTGTAACTAATTGCTTCATTTAGGCCATAATCTTCCATCTCTCTAATAGTCTATGGAGTCAGTGGGATGTGTGCATGTCTCTGTGTAGAGGCAGTTTTAATGACTCCAGTGCAGCCAGACATTGCATTGGCTGATTAAAAACCATGTCATTTCAACAGGAAGGGAATAAAGAGAGGGCTTCAAGAATAGAAGGATTTGAAAAATCCAATATTAGAGATGGTGACGGCTAGATGTTTGCAGGAACCTGAAGTTAAAATCCAATTATGAATACAGCACAAAGTGGTTAAATGGTTTTGAATGCACCGATTGGGTACATTATTCTCATTTTCTCTGTGACGAAAAGAGATATCCTAATTCACTTTTGAGGGAAAATACAATGTAGACAAGGCAATCCTATTATGTGTCCCTAGATATCCCTGCTTTGCATCTGCCAATGACAGAGTTCATCACTGTGGCTGAGGAAGAGAAAACATCCATACTGTCCTTAACAGCGAAGTCATACGTGGAGAAACTCAAAATGTACCTACTAGTGGAGGCCCTTTGCAAAAACTGCATTTTTAAGAGTGAGCATCTTAATTCAGACCAGAGCAAATAACAAAAGCATGTATGCTTTCACCACGAACTGTATCTTAATAACAATCCATCTTGAGTGTTCGGTAACCTCTGTACACTCAGGAGAGTGCAGGCCACAGTCCACATGCTCTGTGTGGCTTATGTTCCATCCTGTAGACTGGCTTGTTTAGCTGTCATCATGCTGTGACCTGCCAGCCACTGTGAAATGAGCTTCTGGATATTAAAGAGGCTATCTCTCCATCTATACTTAACCATAGTGGAGTGACACATCACATGGTCCTGGCCCCCGTAAAGGAGAGGGGGCTAATATGGAAAATGTTGAAATGAGCAAGTCCATATTCTGTGGTCAGTCATGTGACTGAAAGAACAACAAGCCCACTAATATTCTTTCTTCAACCCAACAACAAGCTATTAAATGACCTGAAGTATTGCACAATGTTTATCCAGGAACGTGACGTGTCTGCAAATGGCCCCTCGTGATCATTTAGCGCTTTTATCTGCATCTAAAAGTTAAACCATCTCTTTGCCACAGCCCCTTCTGCACACAGTAGTGGCGGTTGTGCTCCATAAAGTATGCACATGATAGTAAATGACCGGTTCACTATTAACTATTATCCACTTAATGTCCTTCCTGGCTTGCCACATGTGGAGCCTTGGCTGAGTGCTGGCCTCTGGGGCTGCCTGGGGCTCGTTCAGGGCCATGGCGTTTCAAAGCCCACATTGCCATCTGCTAGAGCAGCGGCCCTGCTCCCCTTCCCCGGCCGATGTGGCTACAGCTGGGACAGCAGAGACCCGTGACTGTCCCACGCCCAGGTGTCTACCACGGCTTCATGCATATGGATTCAGAGATTGCTATAGATCTCTGGTAACATATGTGGACGCTGACACACAACTAATAAAAGCTCTGCTATGTGGACAGTATTGCTAAATGCTATTTGTGCACAGGGAGGAGTTTGCTTATTGATTTTGTTCCTCTTATGGATATATCTCATTTGACACTTTTCTGTGTGAGGCAGTATTGATCAATGATATCAGCTGACGTTTTTTTTTTTTGAAGAATTGCTGGAGTGGCATAGCTCAGCCCAGCAGTCCTGCCCATCTTAAAGCCGCTCAACTTAGCATGACTGGCTTCTAATGAGCGGTCCCTCCTCTCATCACACAATCCTGAGTCCCTCCCTCCCGCATTCATCAATTCTCATTAGGGAAAATCATCATGTGGAATACCAACTTTTGGCCAATATTCATCACTGTCAGCCCTCATCCATAGCAGCACAATGACAGACGCAGGATCTGGGAGTGCCTAAGTAGCACTGACTTAGCTCTTTTATTCCCTAATCTCACCCTCTGTGCTTGTGGAGCCCAAGCAACTCTCTGCAGTGCACACTCCCTGACAGCAATTACTTTATGCAAAAAGGGTGGAGGAGTTCAGTGAGTGGCGTGAGTGAGAATAAGCCTCCTCTGAACTCTGGCTGTTGGCAGGCTGCAGCATTCCAATAGGACCAGCTCACTTCCCATGGGCACTAAAGGGCAGCGAGGAGGGAGGGGAGGTGGCAGAGGACAGCTTTTTTTGTGACAGGGATCTTGTTGTGACATCACCCATCTAGGCATAGTTTGTATACAGTACTGCTGCTGTAAAATGATTACATAATTACATATAATCTTTGTTATTGTCCCACTGAATGGTTAGCCCCTTGAAAAACAATACACATTTCGCATTATTTAGCGGTGCGAGCACATTTTACATTTGAGGAAATAGTTGGACTCTTTAGGAAATACGCTTATTTGCTTTTTTTGATGTAAGTTAGATGAGAAGATTGATACCAATCTAATATGAAGCTACCGCCAGCAGCCGGCTAGCTTAGCTTATCACAAAGACTGGGGCAAACACCTAGCTCTTTCCAGAAACAACTAAATCTAAAAGACCAAGGCCAGCGGGCACTACAGGATATTACAACTATGTGTCGCCAAGAAATAGTACAGCACATAACACCCCCCCGCCCCCCACACACACAACCACAACTTTTTATTTTTACACTTTATTTTAACCTTTGGACAGAGCCAGGCTGGCTGTTTCAAGGCTTCAGCCAAACGTCTGATGGCTTTAGCTTCATGTTCACTGTACAGACATGAGAGCGGTGTTGATCTTCGCCTCTTTAACGCTTGGCAATAAAGCAAATAAGCGTATTCCCCAAAACGGCAAACTATTCCTTTAAATCAAGCCTGCATCTTTCTTCCACCCATTGGATCCATCTATCCTTTAGGAGCTTATCTACGTCACCGACAGATTGCCTTCGCTAGCAATGTGTTCCCCCTCCTGTAAAAATAGCTTGTGTGTGTCATTCGTATAATGGCAGCAGGATCAATACATTCATTCCCATTTTAGCTGCTCTGCCCCTTTGCCCACCCACGCCCAAGAATAGGACAGCTTGCAAAACCCAGCCGCCATGTCAGCTAATCACAGCCCTATTGCTTCAGTCATTCGTGCCCCATCGTTGGCCCACACCGGCTGCCTGCCCAGCGCAGCTAGAGATTTTACCCAGAGGTCAGTGGGCTGGCCAGCCTGTCTCAATCCAAACTCCCCTCCTGCCAGGTGGATCAGAGGGAGGCTAGCAGTTCGCTTCACCGCTGAGAAAATGAGATCACACTGCCACAATAGGGGGGCTGCCTTTGGAAGACCTTCATTCCAGGCTACAAGATAATAGCAGAAAACCATTTGCATCAACCAAGGGGACATTATAATAAATCAGACACTGTGATAAATTATCTTAATGCTTGGCACTAACAGGTGTTAACTGACTCTAAATAAATGTAATTTACCAGCAGCTATAAAGCTAAAGAAGGCCTCTGTGTCTTGTTATGAAAATCTGACTGGCTATTCTCAGCTGCTCCAGAGATAGATACACCATCTTTGAATTCAGGCACTTTTTCGAATACTATTTATTTAATTATAGAGAAAAAAAAAAACCTTACCATACAATACAGAAGGCCTGCAGTTAATTTAATTAAAAAACATTTTGTGGGATTGCTAGATGTTTATTCAGTGAGACTGCAGATTGGTGAGATCGAGTTTTGCATCTGTCAGCCAATGTTGGGTCTTTGTTTGACTGTGCCTCCCAACATTTTATAATTTTCCCGTCTTTGTGACTCCTGCATCAGTAATTAATGCAGCAATATGGGGCCCTTTGTACTTTTTCAAGTTTTCTCATAAAAAATGTCAGGCATATCTGTATAGACGGATAGAAAAAACTCAAATACACACGTACGCACACACTAGCGGACGAAGATTGCATTGGGGAACCTTGGCGGGCAACATATGATGGCCTGAGGCGGTGTCTCAGTGGTTGAGCCATGAGTCCTTTTCCTCAGGGCTGCCAGTGAAAACATAAACAAACAGTAGTCTTCCTCTCCAGGGAAGCAATATAAAATGTTCACAATGATAAAACAGGTATTAATGTCGATATTGTTAACAACAGTATCAGTATTGTCAAACTGTGGGGTGGACGTCAGGATGTCCCGTGTTGCGTAATCACGATCCTCTCTGACCAATCAGTGGTCTGCAGCGTTTTAACTCCACCTTCTAGTATCGGCTCAGCTTTGAACCTCGACCGCATTGATAGCAAAAAACCAGGCACTATCTACAATTTTTTATAATTGAAAACCAAAAATGAGTCAGTCGAGTTGAGTAGAAGCAATGCAGCGGAAATGTGACATTAGTAAACTTTAGAGGTGCTGGTAGCCAGATTTTGACCTTTGGACAGAGCAAGGCTAGCTGTTTCCAGTGTTTATGCTAAGCTACGCTAATCCTCTAGCTGTAGCTTCAAAAAGGCATGTTTCTCAAAATGTTGAACTATTCCTTTAAATCCTGAGCCGATCCAATATCCTTGTGGCGTTTTATAGACACCAGTCCTAACAGCCCATGGCTACGTCCAGATAGATACGTGCACACACATGCACATCGTTTGACACATAGCAATGCTTTTTAATAATCTCATATGCATCTCAGAGAAACCAGTACAAACACATACTGTTAGATACACACGTTTGACCCAAGCCCTTCATCTCTCAGCAATATAGAGCACCTGAACTTTTTCTCAGTGTGATAGATGGATGGCAGAATATCCCTGAGGGAGCGGTGATTAAACAGGAAGTAGAGAGAGTCACTGAGCAGACCAGGAGCTGGCTGACCCCTCCTTCTTGGCCTCTCACTGATCTGCTGCTACAAAGACGAGAGGAGAGGAGGGACAGAATGAAAGGGAGCCATAGATTATCAATAAAGTCAATGCGGCATTGTGTTACACGTGCCCTCTGACCTAAGCAGGCTCTGATATCTTTATTGTGACAGGACTATTGGAGGAGACAAGTCATAATTTATTTGTATTCCACAATTAGATGTCATGTTATCAGGGCTTGTTTTTTCCGTTCAATAATGTTCTGATTAGAATAATTGAGAATGAACCATATCACATAATGATCATCTGATACTTTCCTACACAAGGATTTATAAATTGCGAAAAAGATGAATTCATGTAGATTTTTGTTTTTAAGTAATTGATTTTTGTTTTATTGTCTAACATTTTTCATGTGATGTCTCATGTATATGAAATTGTCACATTAGTATGCAAATTATTCAAAAATGATCCCACAGTCACTTTATCAAAGCATTATCTCTTCATACTTAATTAGAATTCTAGTCACAGTCAATGAAAAGCTTGTTTCAACATATACCATATCACCACTGCTTCTATACAGTAATGCCACTGAGCTGAAATCCGTCTTAGACCTGCTACTTTAATTCATCTCCAGCATTCCATGTTTAATTTTTAGCCTTGGCTGCCCACAGGGACTTTAACCCTTTCTGCTGTCTCATTTTAATCGGATGCTTTTTTGTTAAATGTTTAACTTAAATTGGGAGCCTCATAAATATTCCAAATCACTCGTCCTGTGTTTGATGAGGAAATGAGCCTCGTACCCGCCGTGATTCCCCTGGCAGGCAGGCGGGCAGGGAGGGGGGGAAAAAAGCCCTACAACTTAACTCTTGGAACTAGACCTGTGTGCTGCTCTGACAGCCTACATTAGCAAGCAGCAAATTGTTTTAACAATGTGAGGGCCGCCTTTGTGTCGAGATAATGATGATAGCTCTTTTCTGTGGCGCTACATGCTACTGAGGTAATCATAAAGGTCTCTACTGTCATCACTGAAAAAAGCACCTTTTATAGTCTAAAGGGACAACAGCTTGTGCTGAATATGAATCTAAATGCTCTATCATAGACTTTACATGTAGCATGATAATCCCAGGTGATGTTGTAGCATGTTCTCAGGCTAGTTTTAATATCTGTGAAGTGAATTATATCTCTATCATTTTCTAACGCTGCTGACAGTAGTGCGCAGACATAGTTAATATTGTAGCTGTCTCACAAAGGTCAAGCATTTCTGACCTTTCAGTTAGTCAGATAGGCCAAGGCCCGTTTTAGAGTTTCTCTCTTTTTCTGTCCGTCTTTCCCTCCCGTGGCTCTGTGGTCATTAATCTTCCACACAGGTGCTGAGGACTCCTGACCCTCTGCTCCACTTCCTCCATTAGTACCATGACAGCTCCACTGTAAGGTTCATACACCCAACCGTATTTTCATCCCTCTTCTCCCACACCACTTCTACTGGTCTGGGAACTAAAATGCAGTGCGTCCCCTTCACTCCTCACAAGTTCAATTACACTTGTTTCAGTGCAGTTTAATCATCCAGTCACAGCATTAAGAGATTCTGAATTTTTTTTAAATGAGATTTTTTTCCAAACTATTAGCTTGGTCTACATTTTCTTTAGTTCAACAGCAATGTAAATACATACAATTGAAATATAGATTTTGGGAAAAGGAGAAAAACAATGCAGACATACTTAATTTGATCAACTTTTTCCACTGTATGTATAAAATATATAAACCATACTATACTAAATGTAAACATAGCCTTTTTTCATTACAGTCATTTGGCAGAAGTGCATTCAACATCCCCATGAACAAGAGCTACATGTCTTCAAAGATTGAAGAAGCATCCATAGTTGTAGAAGTATTCAGGCCTTTTACTTCAGTAAAAGTAGAAATGTCAAAATACTCCACAACAATTAAAAGTCCTGCTTTCAAAATATTAAACTTCAGCAAAAGTATAGAAGTTCTGTCAGCAAAATGTACTGAAAATATCAAAGTAAAAGTTTTCATTATGCAGCAGAATATCCGCTGTCAGAGTTATATTATTATAATATATATATATATATATATATTATTGGGTTTTTATTACACATGCATAAATGAATAGGAAGCATTTTAATGTACTGTGTAATGAGGTAGAGCTCATTTGAACTATTTTCACATATAAAAGGAAATTTGGAACTTTTGCTGCAAATGTCTATCTTAAGATTTTTAAGTTGTTTAACATTTTAAAACTTAAGATAATCTATGTCTTCTGTTCTTTTCAGCGCAATCTCTCGGACTGTCTCTTCTTCTGGTATACGTGATTGAGAGAGAGTGCCTGATCTCCTTACAGTCCTGATACACAGTAGCTAGTGTAATGATAACGTGACAAGACCATGACAAGCTTTCAGAGTCAGAGCACAGCTGGACTTTTTCTCGCGCGCACACACACACACATACGTAGACATTTACACATTCTCATATCACACACATACATAACCCTACAGTAACACATGCATGCAGTTGTTTAACATACGCAGCATCTCCGTGCATCCTCTCACAGGCCGCCATACGCCCAGGCCCAAGGCAAAGGAAAACACAAATGTCATTCAGGATGGGGAAAGGTTACAGGGAAGCCAAGAGCTCGATACTGTTAATTTGCTCCCCGGGGTGCAAGGAGTCAACCAGCAGAGTGATCTGGTTCCGCTAACTCCTGAGATATATCCAAAATACCAACTCCTCCGGCAGCCTGCAGCCATTTATGATAAAGAAATTTGACAAAGAGCATCTCCATGAAATGGATAGACAGACTGCAGGGTGATTACCTACAACCTTTCCCTTTGTGATTACTCAACAACTTCTGGTTGAATATAAAAAAGAAATGTAAGTAACTTTTTCTGTCATGGTTCCTTGTGGAAGCAGAGAAAATTCCCCACACCGCCTCATGAACCAGTGGAATTTCAACTATACATTAACAATATTGGGCAAAGAAGTTTAATGCTTTTTTATTGAAATAACAATAACAACAAAATGTTTTTGACTGTTACAGGAGTTACTCTGTAAACACACATGGCTATCGGTGCTATTGTGGTGGCGTGTCAGAGCTCTGTGTTTGTTTATTGTTTAGTTCACTTCAGTTCAGATCATTATTGTCCCCCAAGAGGAGATTCTCTTTGCTCTAAGGCAACATAAAAACAGATGAAATATAAACACAGTACTGTGTGGACAATTCAGAACAAAATAAAGGTTGTATGACGCTGAAGCTGAACCACAAAGAATAAAGATAAGAAAAATGAAACGCAAAGCCGGTCGGAGAACTGATGCTGATTTATATTGTGTCAGAATTAGGAGCACGTATTGCACATGGCTAAATGAAAAACTTAAACCTGTTGCACAACATTTTTTGGAAACCTGTGTGTCTGACCCGAGGGGAGGGATGTCCAATTCCTTAAGGAGTGGATGGTTTGGATTTGATATGATGGATTTAGCTTTCCGTGCAATTTGTCTTCTATAAATGTCAAGCAGAGAAGGCTGCTGCTCAACAAAGATTTTACTAGCTGCCATGACAATGTTTCCCCGTTGATTCCTGTTCCGCACATTTAGATTTCCTTGCCAACAAATTAGTGAGAAGCAGTGGTGGAAAGTAACTAAGTACTTATATTCAAGTATTGTACTTAAGTACAGATTTGTGGTATGCTCTTACATGCATTTGTTACTGATAAAAACTGAATAATATAATTGTCTAAAATAACATGACACTTTTAAAGGTGCCATTATGCATACTAAGTATTTTAACTTTTGATACTTTAAGTACATTTTGCTGATATACTGAATACTTTTGTAATTTTACTTAAGTAACATTTTAAATTCAGGACTATTACTTGTAATGGAGTATTTTTAGTCTGCGATATTTCTACTTTTACTTGTGTAAAGCATCTGAATACTTCTTCCACCACTGGTGAGAAGGTAAGCATTAATATATATTAATAGTATATAGCTTGTTTGCAAAATATACTACAATTATAAAGGTTTTGATTCCTCACATACTGTACAATTCATACACATGTAAAATATTCAGTATTATACAAAGGTTTAATGGATATATTGTGTAAAACAGTCCATGCTGAGTGTCCTTTTGAGGGTGGATGTGGTGTGAACGTGCTGTGTGAGGTGTGTGTATATTCCTGGTGGTCCCATCCAGACGGTGTGTCTGACTTTCAACATGTCTCTCCTCCCCATCTCACTGAGGTCACCTCGTTGGTATCGCAAGCGCAGCAGTCACATTGTGCTTCAATGCAGACAGATTGCTTATAATAACCGTTAGAGACCTTTCATTTTTCCCTGTCAGCGATTTGCAGGATAATTTTGGCACCCTTTAAGGATTCAACTACCTTAATAAGAGGATAAAAATAAACAAGCTAGTTGTTGAAGCACTATATTGGGATGGCATAATCCCATTTACAAGTCTGAACGCACTCTGGCCAATAAAATCAAATCCCAGCAACATTGTTATATGTGGCAATTTTCACCATTTCTAAAAGAAGAAATGACTGAGTGCTCAGCTTTTAGACTGCCAGGATTTACTAAATGGATGAAACGTCACTTTCCAAATTTCATTACTAAAGACCTACAGTGAAAATTGCTCAGTCAATTCATGTACCATAACAAATATTAGGTAAGTTTATTTTTGGTTCAGCTATTGACCACTTTGGCAACAGATTACATTATAAGTCTATTTTAATGTGCTGTTGCTGTTAAAAAACAAGTTTCAAATTCGGCACAAGTGGAGCATATTGATTCCTGCAGTGTGGTGCAGACGTGCTGGATCTTTTACTGTCAGCCCTGTCCATCCGTTGTGTCACAGCTGATCTGACAACCATACCACACGCACGCACACACACACACACACACACACACACACACTGTCTGCCAGAACACTTCATTTGTTCTGTTCTTTTGTTTTTCATTAAAAGTTGAATAGAAATATGGTTTGGCTATGAAACGTAGATACTCAAAGACATTAAGCTCAGAGATTAGGTAAATTAATCAAGTGATGAAAAGTTTGATGAGAGAATGGTACAAAAAGGTGATGTATGAAAACAGAATACAAAGTATAGTAGGGTGAGATAGAATGAGTCGGGCGAATTAATCAACAGAGGCTGAAGGACAGAGGTTGAAGGCGTAAACTAACGTCGGTTCTGCCTTGAGTGAGATGGACATTTAAAAACATAGCCAGAGATCAATACACACAAGGCTATCTCTGTTGATAAGATCTATCCATTACTGTCTTCAAAGTTCAACACATTTCATTCTGCTTTCTGATGAAAACCACTCATTGCTCAATCAAAGATATCTACATCATTTTATTAGTATTATCAACAGAATATATAACCTACAATGTGGGTCAATAATGTGTGGAGATAGCCTATAAAATGCTGAGGTAAAAATGGGGTTCATTCAGGGGCACCCACACTGGCAAAAAAAATAAAATGGAAATGTGTGACATTAATTCCGGGTCTCTATTTATCCCATTTCCTATACTCTCTTTATGTATCTAATATTTCTAATTTACCACCGTCCAGGAAAAGTGACACAAGAAGCCATAAATTCCCTTCTAATTCCAAATAATTCCGATTACATGGACGAGTAGTTTTCAATCAGAAAGATAATCTGGATGATAGATGGTGGGATAATTGGCTGTCTCTGCCACGTAAATATTGTGTCGTTCTATTAATCTTGGCGAATGAAGTGTCAAGCTGTCACTCATTCGTCAAACTGAATTAGGAAATATAACGAATAAATAAATGCATGCGGGTGGCAGTAGCTGTGTGTGTTTTTGTGTATGCAAGTGTGTGAGAGAAAGAGATAAGATGAGATGAGAGCCGGCAGCTGCAGTGGCCCTGAGTCAAAGTAAGAGACGGGAATGGGAGATTTAGAGAGATGAGTGTGGTGGTCGTCTTCTGCTTTAATGTGTTTGTGTTTAAAAGTAAGCGAAAGACAGAGAGAGGGGGGAAAAAGAAAGTAAAACATAGCAATGTGATGTATGTATCGACAGAGAATAGAGGAAGGACAGTAGTCTCAGTTCTGCCTCCCCTTCAGCAAGTATAAAATCATCTGGAGTATTACACGTCTTAAAACGTTACTGTGTAACAACACACTGCGCTTAATCTTGCCAAAGGCATTTTTATCAGGATGGATACCCTCAAAATTACATTGTCTTTTCTGTCCCTGGGTCCATACCTGTCACATGTCAAAGGCAGCTGCAGTCGCTGAATATTTTACCCAACTATCAGGTGAATAGCTGAGATTGTTTTTTAGCCTCAGAGGAAGAAAAAGACCATTTGTTCAAGTAAACTCACAAGGATACTCACAATGTATTCCGGTAATATGTGACAAATGTTTACTTGATGAATGAAAGCAGACTGTAACAGAAAAGCCAATTGGAAATTTGCTACGTTTTATAATTAATATGTAGGAGATCAGTCAAGAGGTGATAAATATCTTATCTACTCTTTAACCTGTAGGACAGGAAGATAAAAAAAATCAAGCAGTGACATCCTCTTAATTTAATTTATAAAGATCATAATTAACGACCTGCAGGCTGCTGGAGACCCCATTTCAGACTGGAGACAGAAGGGGCCTCAGCCATAAGAATAAAGATGAAGTTTTCATTGAATTCTGAATTAAATCTCAAATATCAGTAATTTCACAGAAAAGGTCAGCTCTAATGGAGTTCCTCCCTGCTTTTTAATATCTCATATTTCTCTTGAAGGAGTCTACCTGGCGTAATGTGTGCCGCTAATTGTGGCCGGTTAATTAATGAAACCATCAGGTGTTTGCAAAGGCAAACAAAGAGCCGGGCCCTCCTAAATCATCTGTGCCCTTCGACATGGTTATTATCCAGCAGCAGGTGAACCCTAGCCTTGACGCATGACAGATTAGATCTTCTCAGGATGGGCCGTCCATTTATCTGCCTGATAAACTCAGAGCCTCTCTCCATTTTCAATCATCAGAAATGAGATTAACAATCTAATGATGCCAGCACCCCCCCCCCCCCCCACGCACACACACGCACACAAAAAAACAATACTCATAAGCAAATGTCCATTTATCGTAGCTTTGATTATGAGCACAGGAAAAGGCATCTTCGGTGATGTATGATCAAATTATTATTTATGATATATCAGAAAACAGGGAGCTCTTTTTATTTGATGCCGAGAAGCCCATTCTCTCCGTTTCCATTCTGCCTGCTCTGCTGTGTGTGTCCCTGTTAAATCACACAGTGGGTTCACGCTGTTCCACTGAGGTCCGGGCCTGTCGTTTCACAGCTCCCATACCTCAGACCTAAATTTACAGTGCTGGGCTTGTGTGCCCCGCTGTACTCCCCTTGTGGGTCAGCCCCTCCCCTGCTGTCCCTGACACGCATAGCAAGCATCCTGGCCCTCGTAAAGCTGACATCTTCACTAAACTATGCTAACAAGGCTGTAGTGATTTGTATATGCACAGCCCGGTGGCACGTGGATATGGGGGTTGGGGCGGCGTGGAAGAAGGTAGGGGGAGAACCTACTCGTGTGGCGAGGGCAGCTAATCAAAGCACCGCCACATGCAAAGGTTCCAGTGTACACACCAACATGTATGCGCACTAACAAAAACACATATCTGAGGGTTCACAAGGTGACAGAGAAGGCGAACCCGGGGTCCAGTGAGCAGGCCGTGGAACATTTCAGCTCTGTGATTCCTCGCGGCGCTGCAGGATTTATAGACTTCAGGCTGAATGGCTGGTGCAGGTGCAGAGCGCAGACAACTGCTCTGCTCTGCCGATGCAATATATTACTGAGCAACAAACATCAGCCGGGGTGTCAACAGGAACAACTCGTATTATTTAAGGCTGTGTCTTTTAAAGGTGATGAGCTTGAATGGCTGGGATGGTGCAATCAAGTTGGGGGCTGGAATGTTGCTCGCATTATTCACAAGAACTGAGGGGTTGATGAATTGAATTCATTTGTTTTATTCACCTCATATTGGTTTAGATTAACTAGAAAGCAAACAACTGATTTATTCTGGAATATTGTTAAATGTTTTCCTATAGCTAAAAAGCAAGTTTGCATAGTTTTTAAAGCTGAATAAAAGAAAGGAATAAACACACATAAGTTGATGAGTAGAAGTCTCTGTTTGTCCTGCCTCTGCCTGTCTATTAATACCTGTGGCTGCAGGCTGGGGGACAGAGACCTGTCCACTGCTCACTCCCTGGTGATTGAAGGCCCTACGTGCTCTTTTACTGCCCCGACAGGTGAGGCTTATTTGAGGGCATCGATGAGAGCAGCAGCCCAGTCGTGACCCAGCCACTGCTAATTCGAGAGACTCACAGTTAAAATTATATTACGCTTCATTAAAACACACTTCTTCTTTTTTTATCTGTGTAGGAACGACATTCAGGAGGTGCTTGGTTAATAAGATCATTCTGCTGAAAGATCCTCAACTTTGAAGTGCGCTGTGTAGCCGTAAACCCCAGTTGAGCAAAGACGTCAGGAAGGTTTTAGGTACATTTCTCTCAGTGCTCTTCTATTGTACTGTGCATATTTTAGAACAGAACCAATTAGTTGTTTTTTAGCCACCCTAGACTAGAATTCAGGATGACTTAGGTTAACTTTGGTGATCACCTGACTCTTTATCTAACTAGTTTATGATCAAATACCTGCAAAACGTATAACGTTCCCATCAGCCTCAGCTGCATTTTGCATTTGTACTAATTAGCACATGTTAGCATGCTAACAGGCTAAACTAAGATGGGGATCCTGGTACTATTACCTGATAAACATCACTGTGCCTTTGTACAGTACAGTAATCTGGCATGGCTATAGACTCTTCGTATTGTTTCCTCATATTCAAGCTATTTATTTTAAGAACATCTGCTATACGTGTAGGTTATACAGGCGTCTCTGTAGCAGCTCCATAGTTGTGGATACTCTCTTAATTCTTTCTCTGAAATTATAATGGTTTGGCTGGTTAAGGAAGAGTTCATTTGAACAATTTGACAAACATTTTAATTACATCTCTAAAACAGAGCATGACATTGTATTAGATGCTCATGTTTAGTATATACAATCTTTATCTTCACATTAATTAGTAATTATAGCTGAACAAATGCCGCAGAGTGGAAGTATAAAGTAACTGGAGTAACTCTGAAATTGTACTAGAGTGCAGTACTTGAGTAAATGTACTTAGTTACACCACTGATGTAGTTGCTGTGTGTTCACACAGGAAAAGTGACATTACTGAATAAAGTCAGTGTGCATACTGTCATGACAAAAGAGACATGTCACATGTCAAGGTCAGTACACTGCAAAAATATGCTTGTCATTTCATAAAATATTTTGATCTTATTTCTCAAAAATACCTGGAACTTTCGCCGCAAATATCTATATCTATAGGATCATCAATTGTTTTACATACACAACATTTTAAAACTTAAGATAATCTATGTTGTTCTTTTCAGCGCAATCTCTGTCTGACTTTAAACACGTCGTTCTCTGTCTCTCTTGCTGTCTCTCTGCCCGGGGTCAGCAGGTAGCGAGTCAGTAGAAGTGAACGAGAGAGCGCCTGATCTCCTGCGAGCGATGCTGTCAGCGTGGCCCTGAGTGGGCTGTATGGAGCTTCTGTCAGAGGGTGTCAAATTTCCACGGCCCACACTGTGGCCCTCTGTCCTGCTCGTGGCTGGATCTCAATGGGCCCTTTGATGGGCCACCCGAGGCCTTTCATCGTGCACCTTGCCACGGAGCACGGGGCCCAGGGGGGATGGCGTCGCACAACACCTGGCAGGTATGCAAAAACCACGTGCCCGAGACAAAACAAAAGCCACTCTGTCAAACGTTTATTGGAAATTAATTTCCTCTCCCCCATCTTTTTGCATTCATAAAACGCAGGACGGAAAAGAACAGGACGGTGTGGGTCAGCGCTCAAACATGTGCAGACACAGGAGATGCGACTGTGTATGGGCAATAGGTCATTACGAAAAATAACTAGACTCACCGGTCTTATGATGAAGTCGATTTTAGATTCAAATCTGGCCCAATTTAGGCTCTGATTATTTTTCAGATGTTAAACAATTTGAGTTTGATAAGGTTGACAAGGTCGCGTGCCTTGTGATCTTTAAACGTTTTTTGGCGCAGGAGGCACCGGTGTAATAATGAAACGCTATATGAAAAGAAAAGTATTTTATCACGTGGTTATCAGGAGGTTATCACGTGAGAGCACAGAAATTTACATCCGTTTCAAACCACATAAGAGTGTACTGTAAATTGGATAGTTGCATCTGTCGCAGGTTTTATCTTACTTGGCCCTCCCCTGTTCCCATACACCTGCCGCTGCTTCCCTCTGCCTGTACGGCCCTTCTACTCCTTTGCCCCTGCCCCATATACAGCAGGCCCGTCCCTGGGATCATCCTCTTCCTGTCGTATCTACAGTTCAAAGCTTGTTGACTGAATTATCTCCTGACGGTAAGAGAGAAAGGAAACAACTGTCGGCAGCCCTCAGTCAGCCGGAGAGAAACTCTCCTCCAACAGCTGCTTAGTTAACTGGTCTTTACTGCCTAATCCCGAGGTGGAGGGATGGGAGCTGAGAGAGAAAGCGCAGTGTAAGGACACATCACCATCTGCACACGGAGCTCTACACAGACAAACGGGTGCAGTGTTTCCTCTCGGGGAGAGCGGTGTCATGAGATAGTGGATGTTCGTAGCGAGAGCGGAAGCGCAGGTCTCAGGTTTGAGTGGCCACAGAGAGTGCTTGACTGAGGTGTTGAGAGGAAAGGTGTGGTGGCCGGACCCACGGGAGGACGGAGGGTAGATTTAACTGCTGCGCTGAGAGGAAGAAAGAACAAGCGCTGCGCTGCAGGATGAGTGGGTCCTATTGAACCCAGAACACCTGTGGTCACTGATCAGAGGCGTTGTCTGTGTGTCTGGGGGTAGAGTGCTGCATCAGCCATATTCTTACCATAATCGCAGTGACTCTAGAGACTTTAAGCTTAATTGAGTAAATAGTTTAGGGGAAATTATTTTCAGCCTTGTGTCAGTTGTGTCTACACTGATGTTCACAGTTGGCTCCTTTAATCAAATAGGTCCACTGACAAGATATGTAGTGCTTCATGTCCAGAAACAGTGGACATGAAGACTTTCTAACTATGTGCACAAAAAGCTTTCCTGTATAAATGGAAGAAGTAACACCTTCATTGTGTAGCCAAGTCCTTTAACTTGAACACCAAAGATGCCATGACCAGAGACACCACAGAAAGTGGTAATCAGTTTAATGTAGTATGAGGTTTTTTTTTACTGTTTTCATAGTTGAAAATCATGATTTTGTCGCCTTTTCATTACAATTATTGTCCTGGTAGCTATGATGATTTCCGCTTAAGCTTCAATGTTTTCACCTTGGTGCTTTGTGGAAAGTCTTGTTTAAAACACGTATGTTTGGTGACTTACTGAAAAAACTCTGCATTTCAAATTAAGCGCACAGGTTTTGTGCTTCCCTCAGATAGAATGAACACATATTTCTCAGTCCGCTCGTTCGCAAACATTACGCTTTTCACCACCAACCTTCCTCTCTCAAGCAATGAGCTTGCCAACTGACACTTATGGTTGAAAAGCGACAAGTGAGGTGATGTGATACTAATGTGTTGCTCAGAAGTGGATTGCAGTATGTGGGTTATAAGTTATAATTAGGTAAATGTTGGTCTTTTGGAACCAGAGACACTTGGATTGTGTTGCTCCAGCTCTTTGAGGAAACTGCTGTAACAACATCACAGTGTTAACTTGATGTACTTAAAGCTTTATTTAAACAACCATCAATGAGTTTCAATTAACATTTTCTTTGCCTGTATTATCATTTTCAGATCCACTGTTCCTTTACGTTCTTACTATAACCAACGATTGGCCTGAAGCATATTCATAAGTGTTTAAAAAAAACCTACACATTTACACTGACGACATCAACACGACGAGTCAGCATAAACGTTTTACCGCCATATGGCTCGACCCTTAACTACAGTATGGCCTGTTAGATACAGTTGATTTAAAGAAGCCCAAGTCCTCCACATCCACATAGATCTCCCCCCCTCCCGGCCCCTCGTCTGTCTTGGCTCTGTGGCACACAAGGTCATCCCCTAGCCAGTCACGACACTCCAATTAAGGCGACTGATGGACGCAGCTAATTGGTAGGATTTATAACCTCCTTTTATTATGCTTTATGAGGAAGGCAAGTGGAGGGCATTACCATTTATAGGCCCCAGGCTCCATGCTGGATCGCTGTCATCCACCACTGTCCAGCCTGACTACTGAATACCGCAGGAGCCTCAGTAGCTGGAGCTGGGACGTCCAGGTGTCCCCTCGCCTGATCCTCATTCGGCTTTTGATATAATTTGAGAGAAAAACAAAATGCCATCAAAAGATACATAGGAATACATACAGAGGAAAACTCAAAACATAGGAACATTGAATCAGAGTGAAAAGGGAGGACAGAGTTAAAGATAAGGGGAAGCATGGAGGGAGGCTCCACGGGGCAGGAAGGCAGGAGAAGGCAGGCAGGGCTCCGTAATGAGTGTGTGGTTATTGATTGTATTGTCAGGGTGGCTGACCAGGGTCCCGTGTGCTATGGGCCCCAGTCCATCTGTGGACAATGCAGTCAGTTACACCTCACTGCTCCTTCTAATAAAGAGCAGGCAGATTGATGTCACCAGTATGGTTGAACTCTACCTAACACTCACCAGCACCACTCAGCACACACACACACACACACACGCACACACACACACAGACAGACACACACACACACACGCACAGTGGGACAGTCGTGAAGCAGTGAAATATTTTTATTTTTTATTTCCTTTCCTGTTATTATAGGAACTATGGTTTGGATTAGATAATATTTTTAAATATATAATACTGAGCTGCACTAACAATCATTATACGGCCCAAAGAGAAATCTAATTGTTTATTTTTAGTTCATTTAAAATAATATAAAACAGGCAGAAAAGAGGCATGCACATCTGGTTATGTTATGTTTGTTATTTTTATGTTTAGAAATGAAATATGTAAGATTAACTAATGTGTTGAATAATGTTCCTTTGATTGACTAATCACCAAAGGGCATTTACAATTCCTTTTTTTTGTTTTTCTTTTTTTGTCAGGTATTAGCGATCACTTAATGATTTAATGCCTTTCCAAGTATTGACGCATTACTATAAAAAAAAAAACAATACTATATTTCAATAAATATAAAGTATTTTTAGGATGAAAAAAAAAAACATACAACCAGATGTATATGCTTACACACAGAGACCCACAAACATAAACACGTTAGCACTAAGCGCAAACAAATACAGGAAAGTGCAGTCTGCAAAGAGCTGTGTGTACATCTCATGGGAACATTATGTCACTCTATCAGTCAACTACACTGAGAACACACTACTTTTTGCACATCAGGAATCATTTCAGGTGACAGTGGTTGGTATTCTCAGCTAATCAGACAGCTTATCAGGTAATTAAACAACCGCAGTCATAATGAAGGCTCTGTGCACTGCTCGTTAAAGTTGCCTCCTTTATAAGGAAGTCAGCCCCTCCTCTCGAACATTTGGCTGCACTCGAGCCCCGTAGCCTCCGTGGCAGCAGCAGCACGAGCGATTACTCCTGCGCAGCCAGCCAAAACACAAAAATCAATAAACAATCTCAACGTTTCTGAGGGCCTTTCGTCTGACTTAATAAATGTCTCAATCCACTGTTATGACTTCATTTTGCTTTAACGTCTTCTTCATGTGCATCTTTTGCCGATCAATTAGAGAATGGAGTGCCCCTTCTGTCACGACACCTGCCCTCCATCCGCTGCTGCAGCACACACACAGACACACACACATCCCGTGTTCAAGCACAAGGTGAATTGCTATTTTAATCCTTGAAATGAGATACCTTTTGAAAGCACTCACTTAAATGGCTCATTAGAGGCCATGCCATCCACACCTTTCAGGTTACTCTACATCTCATGTTCTTGTGTTGAATCTTTTTTTATCTGGTATGATTTTTCTCATCTGTTGATAAAAATGTTAGATGATAGAGCAGCCATGGAGCAGCGTGGTGCAGCCATGTGACGAGACGTGTATGTAGTCTCGTCAAGTGTGCAGGAGAGGCACCATTTCCAGGCTGTCAGTGGCGATGACGACCGCAGCATCTTTCTCTTCAGGCTGCTCCTGCTGTCACAGGCCCTAATCCCGGTGCTGCAGGGATGACAGGTGAGTGGTGCCAGAGCCTCTGGTCTGTGACTGGAAGCTGCGGGAGAATTTCACGTGCAGCCCTCTCTTGTCTCCCATCGATTCTGCCACTTCCCATTATTGTCAATCAGAGCGCCGTAGTCTCCACGGGAGGAGCTGTGCAGCGGGCGATTGCCAGGGCAGCGAAGTTCGAAGAGCAGCATGCTGCACCTCTGCCAGCCACTCCACCAGCACAGGGCCACGAGGGGCCACTCTCAAGAGGCTGCCTGGGCAGGATGCCACAACTAAAACTGAAACCTTTTTTGCTTTACAACACAGAATGCACATAACTAAGAAGCACGGAGGGGTGAAACCTCTGGAGCAGCTTTGTGTCGACAAAAGGAGCAGCTGAGGCCCTCGCTGCAAAACATAGTTTCACAGGGCTGTCAGCGGGAAAGCAATGCTGCTCTCTCAGACGTGACCGCCTTGTTAGAAAAATGACATAATAACAATGAAAGGAATAATGGAACAGAAGTGAAGCACTGTTCTGCAGGTGGAGGAAGGCTCGGGAGGTGGCTGCTCCATAAGTGAGCTTCCAATGTGGCCACGTCCCCGGTGGCTCCTGACCCTGAGTGGGCCGCCGGCGTGGTGCCGTGCACGCATTCTGGTCAGGTAAGGCAACCATGCGGTGGTTATAAGCCCTGGAGATTGATGGGAGTGGTGCCCTCCCTCCCCGCGCTGTAAAAGATTATCCGCTCACCCGCTGGAAACAAAGCTGTGATGGAAATTCGTCTCGCATCATCAGCAACAAAATATCTACACGGCGAAGCGGGAGTCTCTCATTTTTCATGGGCTATATATTAAATAAAAAAAAGGCATTAAAGAAAAAGGGAAGGGGGTGGTCTGAGTGATAGCACTAGTTAGTATTTTTTTTTTTAAATGGGCCACTTGAATCAGGGAGATTATACGGTTTTTATTGGCTGTCAGGAAACACAACTTTCTGCGTACTTCACCCGCTGAAGCTCGTAACGCTCTGATTAGAATGCCAGCAGAAATGAAAAGGGATGGCGCTGGTGTAAAGACACGGGAGAAGCAGCAGGACAAGCACAGATGCCCTGAAATCTGCTCCCCCTCAAATACACAAGAGGACCAGCACGTGCACACCAATAAAGCACACAGAGCGAGCGAACAGGCTGCACACAAGCTTCAGACAGAATTTATACACCAAGTTTCACAGTCAGATCTGGTGTCAGAGACTGAGCCGTGCCTATTCTGAACCGGATACATGAGACACATCAAGCAGAGTGTTATCTCTCGCTAAGTGAATATTGCATTCAGCTGATATGTGATATTTGAATTTCCCATTAGGGTGGGGGGGGGGGTGTGTCAGAGTGAAAAAGCTCAGTGATGCTTGCTCATTTCAGAGCAGGCAGTGAATGGAAACCTTGCTCCACAGTTGCAGTGTGTCATGGTGGTGATAAGGATGAAGTGATAGAGGGACTCCTGAGGGGGTGACTAGTAAGAAAACCTACTGCTGTTACTCACAGGGTCACCTACACAGCAGCTCAAGTCAGTTTGAACACTAACTATCATTTACTAGAAACTCAACCTGATCACTGTGATCTTCTCCGGCAGATTGAAATCGGTCATTATATCGACTCGAGACACTCCAGTCTATTCACGTCTGTCAATTTGTTCAAACTCGGCTTTCAATTTCCCATCGTGGAGAGCGAGTAAGAGAGGGTAACGTCAAACTCCCAAACATGACAGAGCTGGCTCTTTCTGACGAGAGGAAGCCATTGATTTTTCCTCCATTTCACCATCAATCTGGTGGAGAAGAGGTGGCTGTGGGTGCTCAGACAGCTGATGATGTGATTTGTAACCGTGGACCACCGGTGAGCGGAGAGAATTGCTCCGACTCTCAACACGTGGCAAAGTGACTACCGTCGTCTTCAGCATTAAATTGCAAGATTAACAGTGGGGGGATCTACTGATGATCTCCTTCGGCCGAGGGAGTATTTTCTGTCAGCCACACTGCAGCGGCACATTTGTATTCAACAGGACCGCCGCCAAGTGTTGTGGGGATTGTGTCACTACATTGTGAAAAGCATTCTAGAGGAGCAAGACAGAATCAGTTTCATTATAAATGAATCCTTTGATTGTTTTATCAATTCATTATTTAGTTTGTTGAATGCCTATCATAGGTTCCCAGAGCCCATGATGTCTTTAAGTTGCATATTTTGTCCCACCAAAACCCAATGGCACTCAATGTGCAATGTTATAAAACAGAGAAAAGCAGAAAATCCTTTCATTTTAGACCCTGGAGGTAGAGAATGTTTTGCACTTTTAGCCATGCTAGGGGCAGCTTGATGGATGGCAATGACGGACTGTTGGTCTGTCTGTCCACCTCTTTCTTCTTTATTAACTACAGGGTGGATGGCCAAAATGTTGTACAGACAGTCCCCAGAGGATCGATCCTAATGAACTTTCTATGAGCGTTTAAATTTGTAGTTGCCTCTGCCAGTTCGGTTTGTTTGTCCGTTGGTTTGTTTGTTTGTCAGCAGTATTAAGTAAAAAGCACAGGCCTGATTTACATGAAACTTGGTGGACGGGTGCAGCATGGGCCAAGGAAGAAACTTTTACATTTTTGAACGAATCCGAATTACGGGGCGGATACACATTGCGAGATAGTAATCAGAAAGATTTGTTCCGGACTGGGAAAATTCATGTTAACGCCCCCTTGGAACAATGCTCAGACCGATATCAACACGTTTTTTTAAACCCTCTGAGCAATAAAATACAACGCTTCTTCTTTGTAGCGTTCGTGTTGTTTCCACACTGCGTCTTAAAGCTCATGAACGCACCAAAGTCGGAAGAACGACGTTACAACTCGGGAAATGGGACCATGTGAGGAGCCATGGGTGGAGGTCTGCATTCTCCGAGTGCCATTCTAGTTGTTAATGAAATGTCTTGGTACACACGTTCATCTTCCCCTCAGGATAAATTGCATCACTTTGGTGAACCTTTGACTTTTCCTCTAGCTCCAAACTAATGACATTCCCATCAGCCTCAGCTGTACTTTTTGTTTAGTGCTAATTAGCAAATATTAGCATGCTAACACGTTTTACTAAAACAATGAACATGCTAAACAATATACCTGCTTAAAATCCGCATGTTAGCATTGTCATCGTGAGCATGTTAGCATGCTAAAATTAACATTAAGCTGAATTATAACTATCTGATGATTCCTTTTCTTGAGCGACTAATTGATTAATCAACTATTGTTTCACAAACAATGTATTATACTGTATAATATCTATGGGAGGGCAATAGCAGTTCTAAAAAACTGGTTTTAGATTGCTTTATTAAATACTTCCAGGCGTCCTGGTGCTTGAGTGGCTACGATGCAGACCATGCACTATAACCATGTAATCACCCTGTCTCTCTATACTGTAATACTACCACCAAAAAATGCACATATAAGTCAGTAAATATGTATATCGTCTCATATCGTACATTTGCATTTCACACAATCATGATCACTCATTTATTGGAGACACAATTCAGTATTTGAAATAAATAGATACTGCAGATTTTTTTTCTATGAATACTCATGACATGTAGGAATGATTAAAACATCACAGATGACATGACATTACATCATCTTTAAAAATAAAAAACAAAATTGAAAATACACAAAAGACATTAATAGAACTACAACTTCCTAAAACAGCTTCTTACCCAGAATAGTCCATATGCATGTGCATACAGAATTTATTCAAAAGGAGTATGCACCTCATACTGACACTTATTTTGACATAACAACACCATCATAGAAAACAGAGCTACTGCATAAATGCTGCACTGCAGGTTTGATTGAATGTTACCATTGTAATGTCTCTCTAACATCTAGTGACACCGTGCAGGCTTTATAAGGGAGGAGTAATCCTCTTTAGATCATTTGCAAAGCAATTAGGCATGCCTCCACTGCTATTAAATATGAAGATAACAGCCTATGAGATAAGATGCTATTTGTACTACGTATCAAATGTGGATAGCTGCCTAAGAGCCCTGATATCAGGGAGATATATTTAAATCCTTGTAAATGAAATTAAAAAATACGACAGTAAAAAATTAGAGAGACATATCTACTCTACTATCTATCATCAAATGGAATTTATTAATGTAATGTCCTCAGACTTATCCTCAATTAATGGACCTATAACTATGCATAACATCATAAATACTACACATTTTATACAGTGCAATCACTTTAAATGCATGGCTTCATGGATAATATCAAGTCTGACATTCCATCGAACAAGGCAAATATATAAATACATTTAGCTGCCAAAAAAACACAAGATAATGTCAAAAGTATTGATCATTGCTAGTGCAGCATCGACACACTCACAATCACAGGAAACCCTGACCACACAAGTTTGGATTTCATTGTGAAAAGAAGGGCGACCAGATCAAACCGGATCACTTTTGAAACCCAAAGTGAGTTGAACCTCGGTGACTCGTAACATGCATTTGTCAGCAGGAACCAGAGAGCCTCTTTTGCATGTGTTTCTATCATCACGACACAGCAAGAACATACGCCACTGACAAGAAAGGAGCTAAAAAAAAAAAAAGAAGCAAATTCCCCACTGACCTGTGACCCGGGGGACCAAAGGGCTGCCCTGCATGCATACAGAGGAGGTTCAAACAGAGTTTATGACTGCATTATCTCTCCTCTTTCCTCAACACCTCTCCACCCATCGGTGGACACTAGAAGCCCCTACGCTGGAGCAGACAGACCAGGCATCACTCATTCACTCGCCTCCTAGGTGCCTTTGTCAGGTGATTGCTGGCGGAAAAAGGAAAACAGATCAATACATCTCCCATGGGCCTGACAGGTAATCTTTACCTGGGATGAAATATGAGTGGTACCGGCCTGCTGGATTCCTTAACTGTAACAGGGCAATTGACTGGCTGCGCGGAAGCCATTCCCCCCCTACTTCCTGGCCATTGGAAATACATTTTGGGGCATGCAGTCCAGCCTTAGATGTCATTATGGTGACTGCTAATTACCAGAAAGGCAGGAGAGGTGTTTCCCCTCCTGCTACTAATGGAACTGTATCTGAACTGATGAATCTTCCTTCCCTGTCAATGCCTTGGCACCAAAACACAGACTGACGGATAGAGCAACGGCGAGAAGCTCTCTTTAAAACACTACACAGTCAATACCTGTCAACGCATCCAGGGGCATATGTCTTGAAGAAGCAGCCAATGTATTTATCAAAAGCTTTTTTTTTTTTTTCTAATTATGAATGTATTCAGTCTGAAACATGCGTTTGTGACGTGTGAGGATCCCACGGTGCTGCTGGACGCCTTGGTCAAGCTGCAGCAGCCGTGGCTTTTGTGTGTGTGTGTGTGTGTGTGTGTGTGTGTGTGTGGTGGTGGTGGTGGGGGGGGTGCTCTTTGCCTCAACACTTTGACTGATTCCTGTGGCAGGATGTCTTGTGTGAGGCATCCATTTAGACGAGTGTGCACACACAGCATTTATAAATGTCATCCCTGGCCAACATGATCACATAAAGCCTTCTCAGACGGATTATTGCGGACGTATAACTCACGTTAATTGGCAAATCTCATTCTACTAAATGCGATACTTCTCTTAAAGAAGGCTTTTAAGTGTCTGAAAAGACACGCAGAATGTAGCTGATGATAATGTAGCTCGTTTCACTACAAAGGTATCTTGTAATCATTATGGAAAGTGCATACCTGTGCCTTTTTGGTGCTGAGATTTCAGATAAGCTTTTAAAAAGAACTTTTGAACCAAATTCACTTGACATTTCACAGTAAAATACCTTTTCAAGACAATCCCCAGTGGAGATTATGTACAGGAGAATGCGTTTGTGTTTTTTAAAGACAGTTATCACCTGTGTTTTAGGTTAAGCATAATGTACTTCACTCGACTCCTATATAAAAATGCATTTTTCTGACAATACGGCTTGTTTACCAGCTTGGCAAGAACTGTTGTGTTTGATCTGACTGTATGCCACCATTGATCTTTTAATGCATCTGATGCTGGGGCAGCCTGGGAAATGTATACCCCAAGGGTAGGTGAGCATACAGCGTACGACTCTCCTCTCCTCTCCTCTCCGCCACAGCTCCTCCGACTCCTTTCTGCTGGCCCAACTAAACCACCACTGCCTGAGAAACAGGCTGTTCAAACAGATGCGCAGCTGGCCTTGAACTTAAATACATTTGGGGGGAATTTGAATACGGAAGGTAAGCTGAAGAGAACAGAGGCGGCCCTCCGAGGACGGCGACTACGCGCCCTCTGTGTTGTGCTAATGAGCACCTTTGTACAAACTGTAGCTTTTCAAATCCATGCTAATAGGAGGCCTGTACTTTGTGTGGCTCTCTACCGGTGGTCGCCGCTCTAAACCCAGTCGCAGCATGTGGTAGCTAAACATTCTGATGCTCTCCTGTCTCGCAGCTACAGCAGCTACGTGCTGTAAAGTAGAGCAGACTCCTCCCCCCGGCCTCACCTGACCATACCATCCTCCCAGTGTTCCCGCTGACAAACGCTGCGCTGCTAGAGTGGACATAATTGTTGGATTGTGTGGTAGCAGGTGGCTCTGGAGACTGTGTGGAAACAGGAGGAGCCGTCCAGTCTTAAGTCAATCGAGGAGCCTCTTGAAGCTGCTTTGAGGAGATGGCAGAGGGCTTAACAAGGCTTGATTGCATTAACATTTGTCATGCTTAATACACTACCTGTGAAGACTGGATCTAGCCGTAACATGCTGATTTGAGGGGTAATGATGTGCTTTGTATTTTTGTTCTTTGTCATATCGTTTGTGCAGCAAGAGTGGCCTTTTCTTTTTCTGGCACAATAGCTTTTCATTTGTCACTTCGGTGTGCTTGTCCGGCCGCGTTCAGGTTCCTCATGGTCCCCCTGGAGGCAAGATAAACTCTGTGAACCTGGTGCACTTGGTCCCACTAGGGTTGAGGTGTTACTGGCTCCATGTGCCCCTTCTCTCCGGTGATCCTTATGAAATGGGTTGCTCGCTGCAGAGAAAAAGAAAGCACATATCATATTCTGGACATGTAACAAAACACTGAGAACAAACAGTAAAAGATACTCACATAAATCACATTTTCATTGGCTGTTTCGATGGAGAGTCTCTCGGATAAAAATTAAATTTTGTCCACGACTCATGGATCGCTCGCTGTTTTAGGTATATTAAAATAAAACTTTGAAGCAATCCTCTTCTAATAGGTTAAATATTAATGAGGTTTTGGTCAAGTGAGCCAAATCCAATTTGGCCCCATATGACTCGTGGACATGGTTATTAAAAGGCCAATCTGTGCTGCTCCTATGGCTTAACTTCCCCCCCTCCAGTTATGCAGTGTAAGAAGCTGTATGTTTTTAACTCCATTCATCACACGTTCACATCTCACTGACTACCTTCCTTTTTAAACATCGTCTTTCTCTTGATCTCGCTCACCCTTAAAGCTTTTTGTTCCTGGGAGTAAAGGAAAATATCTGAAAGAGAAAAGGGGCCAATTTCTGCAGAAGACAGAGGAACTCTAAAACAATTGCGCTCCCTAACATGCTTGATAAATAAATCTTTCCTGATCTCCCCAAAAAAAGTTAGCGGCGGTCACATAAGACATTGGCAAGGCAGTCCTGGAGCAGAGGACAAGGGAAGTAGAAGTGACATTGTGGCTCTGGGCTGTCTCAAAGGATTAGGCATTACAGCATTCACTGGCATGTGCTTTTGCTCCTTCCTATTATATCTGCTTGTGCCTCTTTCCAGATGACTTCTTCCCCAAACTGATCCGGCGGGCAAGATAATTGATTAATATTTCTTGAGGGAACGATGACTAACCGTTGCTGAGTTTCAACCCAAACACTCGGGTTAAACATAGTCAAAGGCTTGGATCAAAATTCACTGGTTTTCATATTTGACAGATACAAAGAAAAGGCCGGGAACTTTTAGTTTGTGAGTGTGTTAACCAGATAATAGCCTCTATCCTAGGTCAAGGTCACAATCAGGATAAGCTGTTTATACACATTTTTTTATTCTGATCAAGAGAGCGGATATTTAAATAAACTAAAACATTTCACAATGCAAATCCAGGTTGTAACTATTTGAGGGACATGACATTATTCCAGGTAATCGCAGCACTGGTATTCAAGTTTCTCATGTTTACCTCATTGTATGTAAGTACTCAAATCCTTTACTTATGTTAAAGTACCAATACAACAATTTAAAAATGCTCCTTTACAAGTAAAAGTCCTATTTCAGTATAGAAGCATTATCAACGAAATGCATTTCATTTAAGTATCAAAAGTACTCATACTGCAGGAAAATGGCCCCTGTGACAATTAAGATAATTAATGATAATAATTATTAATGCTGTTGCTGTTATTTAAATAAAAGCATCAGAGAAGTTCAGAGGGGAAATGTCTCTTTGGTGAAACTTTCATAGAAACTTTCATACTTTCACAATTCATAGACACCTGATCTGACTCTGGTCACAAGCCAAAAAGTTTGGGAACACTGGTTTAATATTTAACAATACATTGTATTGAGGAAATTACCATTTGTGGAATGTAAGGGAGTAGAAGTATAAAGTAGCAGAAGATGGAAGTACTCAATGTACAATTACCTCAAAATTGTACTTCAGCACAATACTTGGGTAAATGTACCTAACTGGTAAATGTATGTAGGTTGTAGGTAAATAACATAAAGCATTCACATACAGCAACTCATTACAATTATAGTATCTATTGTACATTAATGTGTACGACGCAAGATCATTTAAACACGATGAATGAATAAAAGATACTTTCATTTGGCCAGAACACCTACACTTACACTCAACTGGTTTTACATCAAGGTCGATAGAGACATTAAAACGCAAAGGTTTTCTGTCAATGGGAGAATTACAGTACATGCATTTATTGTGGGTGATAATGGGAGGTTGAATGGAACCATCTTACCATCTTAATAAGCTCTCATGTGATGCTCTCTAAAAACAATCATTACAGGCCTTCCTGGAGCACTCCCCTTCCCCGTGTTTATTAATCAGCTAATTACACATTGACAGTAATGGGCCTGCTGATTCCCACACTTAAATGAACAGGGCTGAATAGCTCTTTAATGATTAGCCTTTGTGTTTCTCTCTCCTTCTCTCTCTCATGCGCACACACGCACCATTCTTTTCACAACTGAAAAAAATAGGACATTCAAATCAGACCTCCCGGTGAGAAGGTTTGCACACAAGTGATTCAAGAAGCTTGACAGACTCTGAGCTGCTAAAAAACAAATCTGTCTCCACAAACAGAAAACAATTAGAGTGGTTACAAAGGCAGCGGGTGTGTGGTTACACTGTGTCAACTTGTGTGGGTTTCAGTGTTAAGCTCAGCCTCCACCAACAGCGGAAAAACCACCGTGGAAGTTTGGTGGAGCAGCGCAGGCAGGTGCAGGTGGAGACGGAGGAGATGGGGAGGTTTTTTTTTTTTTTGAAGGACGCGAACAGGGTGCGGAGTGGAGCCGGAGAGGGCGAAATAGTGCGGTGGGCTGCATTTCTGTCAGCAGAAGTGATGGCTGAGTGGTAGCGTTATTTGTCTTGTGCTGCCATACGGCCCTCGCACCAGCCTGGGCATTAATGAGAGGGGGCCGGACCGCCGGGCAGGAACACGGCGGGCCTCAGACGCAGGTGATCTGTCACGCAGCCGTCTTGCTTGGGCAAGGAGACACATGAAGACAGAGGGGAGAGGAGAGGCAGCAGGACTGACCGAGGGGCTGGCCTCCACATGGGCACCCACATGTGGCACTTTCCAACACATAGAGATAAAGCACCAACAGTCTGACGAGGTTAATCAAACTAACTTCACACCCTGCCTATTTACTTCTAACTCTTCCTGAAATGTAGCACACTGAATAGGTTCAAGTTTGGGTTTATTACCATCGTCCCTTTATAGAGATAAAGATGAAGGGCATTATACAGTAGGAGACAGCAGGGGAGGATTAAAATTGCAATAATTAATTAGTCTGTGTGTGAGACCAGCCAAGGCTATTAAAATCCATCAGGATCTTTACACATGCTGATTCATCTTTGCCTTACGAATAATTCTCCCAAAATTATGAAGTGCCTAAAATGTATTCATTTCCATTCTCGATCATTGGGCGACATGGTGATTTTCTATAATTCACTCACTGCAGAATACAAATATTTCAATCAAATATCAATATTTGTAGAAATTATGCGAGTGATGGACAAAGCCAAAATAAATCTAGTTTAAGTGGCAATTTAAATTTGTATTTTTTAGCTATAACCAATAACCTATAACAGAAAACTGCCATGCTTTGTCTCAAAATCGAGTAAGGACTTGTTGGATTGAGTTGGATTGTTGGATTGATGGTGGTGAGAAAAGTAGAAAATGGCCAATTTACGGCTGAGAAATGGAGTGGTCATCTAATCCAAACAGATACCTGGCTTGATAAGTTGTTGTGGTTTTTTTTCTCCCCCACAACCAGCTTCAGCACTTCCACGGCAAGTGCTAAAAGGGTAAAGAAAGAAGACAAAAGCAACAGCTGGGTACCACCTCAGTAATTCCCCATGGAGACCTGGAAGACACCTCCGGCCGCAGACCATTTTCACTCCTGATTACAGAGTTTCAAATCAACAACTAACACGTACAACAATCCACTTCCTCTGGCCAACTCAAACAAAGACCAGGCTGTCGTGTTCACTAAGAGCAACACGCCTGTCCTTTCTACTAAATGCAGTAAACAATCTTTCCATGCAAACAAGATGTTTACCAGAGAATAATTCCACTCAACAAATCACTGAATCTGATTTTGTCTCAGAACAGATTTATGTCAGAATGGCAACAAACCAAAATTTGTACACAGGGAGTGTGAAAGCTTGTCAGAGTGAATGTGCATCTCCTGGCGGTGGTGAGATTACTGAGGAGAGACATGGTGCAGCAGGCTGCCAAAGTAAAGATTTATACAGAGCAGTTGCAGCTGCAGAAACTGACATTGGACGACATGGGATGCATGATAAATCATGGTGGACAGGGGGCACTAGACTCAAGAAGCAGGAAAACACTCGGGACTGAGGGGGGGATGTGCCAATCAGCGACTCTCCTTCTGTGCAACATGGGAAAAGATCATGTTTTACTCTCTTAATCCAAAACACACAGTAAAATATTCAATGGATATTTGAAATCCAAAAAAAAGAAGAAGAAAACACTTCAGAAAATATAGTAGTTTCTTTTAAATAATATACAGTGATCACTGCCCTGTTTGTAATTTGCATGTTTTGCACAGATCACATTATTTGATTTTTTTTTTTGTTGAAAAATAATGAACCAGTCCTCTTGCTGTGTTTAAGATTCCAACACATGTATTTTCCCCCTCTTAAAGCTTTTACAACAAAACAGACTGCGCGGGTCTGTTTACTGTCGAGAAACTGAGGGATGCCCCTTCGTTCCGCATGCTGAATATGAGGGGTCCTTAAGGGCCAGGGGTGAATCCTTTTTTTTACTTTTATGGGAAGTGGTTCAGCGCTGGGGAGGTGAAGGACAGAGTTGCCGGCCGCTCCATCACTCAGTGCAATAAATGGATGCAATCTGTATCCAAGTAAAGCATTGGCTGTTTTTAAATTCCACCTCTTTTATCCAAATGAATGATGGACCCTGGTACAGTGCACTGTGCGACAATATTAATATACATCAGAGGCCTGCACCCTTCACTAAATCAGGGAACTACCAGCATTTGTTATTTAAATGACAAACAGCAGATGCGGGAGAGGAGCACAGAGAGGGGACGCAGAAGAAAAGGTGGACAAACCAATTCAGATTTCAATCCGGCAAAGACACAAGGCCCCGAGCCATGAGTCTAATGAAAAAAGGCAGCTCCACTGGTCCAAACAGACACAGCGGCTGCTGCTCGGTGCCACCTCCATTCGGGTGAACTCCGCATCACACTCCTCTTCTTCTTTTGCTTTAAAACAGGAAGCTCCAAACGTAACACATATACCAAATGTAACTTCCCGCTGCCGTTAACACACAACATGTTTTACATTCCGTAATAACAGGAATGTATTAACAAGACTAACTAGGCTCTGGGATGCTGCACTTAGGCAGAGCGGTGCTTTGAGCTAAATGCTAACATGATCAATGATGATTGATTGACATGCTGATTTTAAGCTGGTATGTTTACCATGTTCTCTATCATAGTTAGCCCAGTTATTATCACATTCTGTCACGCCCCCCTTAAACCTCACCCCAGCAAAAACGTTTTTCAGTTTATTTTATCAATCACATTAAAAAAGCATCAGTAATGCATGAATGTTGTTAGTTTGGACCGTGGTTTCGACTGATTTGACACTCCGACTCGATGATGGTGCTAAATTTAATATTAACCACCAAAATGATTACAATTCATCTTCGGGGGCCATTAATGTCTGGACCAAATTAAATGCCAATTCTTTCGTTGTTGAGATATTTCACCAAAAGCCACATGCCAACCTCATGTTTGCGCTCCAGGAAAAGTGAGGGGATCACCAAAGCTTTAGGGCTCATCCTCTGGGCACCATGATGGGCTGCACAAAATTCCATAGCAATTCATCCAATAGTTGTCGTAGATATTTCAGTCCATCTCAACAAGTTTTTACACACTAAAAACTATACCTAAAGCTCTTTATCTGAGATATTTAAAATCCTCAACCTGCATGTTTCGTTTTGTATGCAACAACACATGACAGCCAATAATAATTTAGGCGAGTGGTGAAGAGGCCAGAGATTCATTAGTATGTGCGGAGGGTGATACCTGACGTTGTGACGGACCCAGCTTCTGTTTCCCTCCTCCTGATGTCACTCCGGGACTGGTATGCACAGGAGACATCAGTCTGCCTGGAGGCACACAGACTGAGAGAACAAACGTTACTCACAGTATCTCTCCCACAATACACACACAAACATATAGAAATGTAATAATTTCACAAAAGTCGATAAAGGCAAGCGAGGCACATTGTGCAAACGCGGCAGTTCACATTTAGCCTCAGCACGGTGCATATTTTTGCCACATCTTAATTTTTCTTCATTAATACATATTTTCACCAGATAGAATATTCGATGAGGAGAGGTGCTCGGGTGCATGTGGCTGAGTCATTGCAGAGTTCACATAAACAAATTACACCTGCTCCGTGCCTCCTGTGTCATATGTCAGGAGCCCTGAAATAGGAAAAGCCCCCCCACCAGCTTAATAGCCCTGACTTCGGAGATGTAAAGTTAAGGTCAAGGTCCGTTCCATCACTGGTGGGGGGAGGGGGGAGAGGGGGGGTACGTTTGTGCATGGGAGGAGGGGGACCGATTGTGTGAAAGAGAGTTGGAGTGTGTGAGGGAGCTACAATTACACCATGACAGAGAAAAAGATTTTAGTTAAAAATGTTGCACATTCTGCTTGTTATACACGACTAAACTGCATCAAAAGGGAGGATTTACAGAACAATTTGGCGTGCTGCGTGAAAACGCTAGTAAACTGCAAATTGTAAAAAATGATTTCAAGACAGATTTAGAACAACGAGAGACGCATACAGAAGAGAGCTCCTTGTTAACCAGCGCGACTCTTCCTGGACTGCAGGCTACATAAAGCTCACAACCTTAACAGGCACATGCTACAATAAGGCCCCGTCAGGGCAGCCTTTTAACAGGCAGCGTGTTCCGTGACCTCAACAACCATAAATCACATGACGGGTGTGCAGGCGCGGGGTGTCGAGAGCTGTGCGGGGCATGCTTTGAGCGAAGTCTCTATGTTGTATAATCAATAGATATAAAAATAAATGGCCTGACCGTTATTCTCTCCCTGCTACCCCTCTCTAATAAAATCCCAGTAATGCATATTTCATTTACTTTTATACTTATTGATTACCTGTACTCCAGTTAGTAAATCACGCGCCTATCGATCCCTCAATCGTACCTCTGTCGGACAGCACATAACCAGCCATTTGCGCCCCTGATAAAGAGCTCAGGCATTGAACTCCCCACAGTAAATCTTTGCAAACTAACTTTTTAATTCCAAAATCGATCCCCGTTTAAACGTCGCATTATTTCACGAGGCACGCCTGCGGTATTAAAAGTAATACCCTGATGCATTTGGTCTTAATGTGTGGAGGTCCATCCCTCAATCTCTTCCCTCATTACACCGAGTCTGAAGCACTCCGGGGCCCCTGAAGCCTGCAGGGAGGCGAGGGCCTTCCGCTGCTGAGAGCTGAGAGGCAGAGCCGCTGCGGGGCCGCCAGGAGCCCACTGAGACACTCAACACAATGCTAATCAAACATGAGAATACCATCAGCTGGCTCATTAACCAAGGAAAAACACCACCATTCATCTCAGAGCCGAACCCAAAGGCTTTTAATAAGGATGTTACATGGCTCCGTGTAAAACTGAGGGAAGTGGTAAAAAGTGCACAACACTGTTTTTATTATTTAACATCTGTTACTTCATCAGTTTTAACAGCATGACAGATGTTGGCCAGTTGTTTTGTCCCTAAATATACAGAAACAGTGATGAGAAAACAAAGATTGACTTAGAGGCAATGAGCAATGAAAAAACACAAGTAATATGTAATGAAGACCGCCAACAACAACTCAATTCTAGCAAAGACACAAGGACACTGAGGGAAAAGTCTCCAAGATGGATTTTTCAGGTCATATGAGACACTTTTAAATGCAGTGCAGTCCCTTAGGGTACAGAGTAAAGCAGCACTGACACAGGGTCAATTGTAATTTTGGCGCCCACATCCAAAAGCAAATATATCAATTAAAAAAAATAATCAAAAAAGGAGTGAGGAGCTGCAGATACAAAATGGCCATCTATTTTCATTAGGGTACACGGTCCTTCAGGTGTGAGCAGGATCTTAAGATTAATAGAGGTATTCAAATGAATCAGAAAGGATTAGGGTCTCCAGGGAGCATAATCAATAGCTCCAAATCAATAATCAATAGGCCACTCACACCAATATACTAACTGCTGACACCGAGATCTCACAATTAAAATGAAAACTGGGAAGGGAGTGGCGTAAGACTATGATTTATCTCACAGCGCAAGTGTCATTTAGAAATAAATAAGTCAATAGATAAAAGCTGCTGCTGCCTGGCTCAGGTGGGAGGCAGTTATGCATCTTAACGTGGCCGCCGGCCCCGAGCATTACAGCCAAATCCCACAAAGCATCGCGCCTATTCACGCGCCGATACGAGGATAAACAGCATGCAACCTCATACAGCCTTTATCACTTAACATCAAATCTCTGATTGTCGCCGTCAACTGGCGGCAAACAGGAGATGACAGCTTTTATTAATACAGTATCATTTCAACCTGGCCGCGGTACAAGATTAATGCTTACACTCTGCCCACAGAGAAAACACTTTTCTCTCAAGGGTGTTTGGAAACAAAGAAAAGTCAGATGTATGGGAGCTCAGCGCTAGAAAATCGATCACGCGGGTTAGATGCTCGAAAAGAAATGAAAATATAGTGAGATCAGGAGCGGGCGTTTTTAAAGTCTGTTAAGAGCAGCCATGAGCAATTATAGCATTCCTCATTGTCATGCACAGCAATACGTGTAACTGGTGTTGCGTTTGCGTGCGACTGTGTGTTTTGGAAGAAGTTAAAGGAAGTAAATGGGTGCCACGTGTGCTGAGCTGGGTCGTAAGGACAGAGCAGCCATCTCACTGGAGAGTGGATTTGAGCAGCTTGGGGAGATGGATTCAGCTCGTGCCGTCCAACGGGACACATCAGAAGCCCCTCTCGTCAATCCCCCCTCTCTCCCTCATTCATTTGGGAGTATGATTTATACTTTTTGAAGTGAAGGGTCTTGAATCCCACTATAAAGGAATTAAGAGGTCTCCCCTGAGTCCGCCATTCAAATGAGAGCATGGCAGGGATATGAGGGCTTTTTAATAGAGAGAAATTAGTATTCACAATGCCTCAAACTGGAATCTGAAGGAACCTTTCAGGTGGAGAAGAAAGGGCCAGTTTAGAAAAGAAAGCCCTAAGAAGTCGGGGGCTTTTCATAGCAGTCGTGTTTTTGCCCCTCATCAAGGAGTGCTGGAGCGCTCTGTGAACTAACCCAAGAGAGAGGGAGGAAAAGGAGTGTGTGTGTGTGTGTGAAACAAAATTAAGAATGCACCATAAATAGGCAGAGTGGAAACAATACAATGAGGAGTCCCACAGTCTCGAGGCCAAGGGGGCTAAGCGGCTTCTCAATAGTCCCCCATGCAGATCCAACAGATCCAGGGATGACTGGGAGCAATGTGATGCTTTGGCAAACATCTTTTGGATAAACCTTTTTTTGTTGTGTGTGTGTGTGTTTGTGTGTGTGCGTGTGTGTGTGTGTGTGTGTGTGCAGTCCTAGAAATGCATGGATTTGAATCTACATTACAACTCTGTCAACACATGGTATTTCTTTACTTGGGAACGCTGACCTTGAAAACTATTGAATTTAAGTTTTTCTGCATCCAACTGTAGCTGCATACTCTTGGATTTAGGGCCATCAGGGTCCACATCAACACTAATCTCCTGTTTGGGTTGCTGGGTGCTGCACACTTAACAGGGTTTATCACCTTGATACTTCATTACATAACTATGAAAAATGCTTTTTCAGAAGTCCGGTACAGAAAACAACACATTACTTCTGTTTGGATTCCCAGAGACTTCCGCTGTGAAAGGTGCCGTTTAAGTCCACATTATTTTGAACTGAATTACTTTAAATGTCTCTTATCTGAGTTTTCTAAGTTAGTTCATAAGACGTCTAACAGGGAGCTTCACGTCTCTGGGTTCTCACTGACCTAACACGCGAGGGAATGCTCTAGATTCTTGTCACAAAGGTAATATATATTTGTTCATGCATAGCAATAGTAAAACATGGAATGCTACCATATTTGGTGTAATAACAATGCTTTATGATCATTTCTGTATATTGCCACAATAAATCAAATCTGCATGCTCAGTTTGTGCCAAAGTGAAGGGTTACCAATTCAATACTTTTTTTTTTTTTTTAAATTGGCTTTTAATAAGGTCAATAGAAGAAAAAAAGGTTGATTTTGCAATTATTATTATTTTTACACATACAGCATTTGAGTTTTTGAGAGCCCAAGCAATGAGGAAGCAAATGTCAACAAAATAGGTTACGATGGATAGACACAGATATTGAAATATGTGTGCATCTGTGTGTATTATTTACCACTGCAAAGAATATGCAGAAATGTCAAATCAAATCCTCCTATAGTCAAGTTTGCAACATGAAACATGCCTTGAATTCACTAATTTATGCAGCAAAACAGAGCTGACAATAAACTCCTTTAGAGGCGCAGAGTCTCTGAGGCATCATTTTAGGAAAAGATTCCTCTAGTTAACAGCGACCTATGCTCCGTAACTGATTCATTTCAGTGAGATGGCCATAGACTTGTCCATCAATATATTGAGCTTTGATCGGAAACACTGAATGGTGTTTCCGATAGGCTCTTGAGAGGCTGCTTTATTTAACTCGTGGCATCAACTACCTGTTTCTGCAGATTGAGGAAGAACATCTGTGACGGGAGCTCTCTGACACCATGTCAATAGGACACACTGGTAATGGGCACAAAGGGTTCAACTGGAAATTGAAAGTATCATTAACATAGATTCTGCAATTCAATTCTGAACAAAGTGGGGTGAAAAAAAATAAAGACAATAAAGCTTGGAAAAAAGACTGTAACATACCTGGTTTCGGTCTCGTTTTCCGACAGAAGGCCGCCAAAAGCTAAAAGGAGATAATCAGAGAATAATCAGTAGGTGCCACATGATAGTGGAAGCACATGAGTTCTCCATGATTCAAAAGACCTTTAACCAGTGTCTCTTACTCTCTCTGGTAAGGATCTTGGGAGAAGTGTCTCAGTCTCTCTACAAACACTGGCATGCTGTTGCCCTGTAGGACACAATTCAAACATACACAGTAAGACACAAAGACCATAAAAACTGAATACTGCTGAAGAGGAAGATGCTGGTTTGCTGTAACCTTGCTGGGAAGCCGCCTCCTGTCCTTCCTGATGCAGCAGGCAGCAGAGCCAGGCACCCGCTTCAGGCGTGAATGATACCGATACCCTGCAACAGCGCAAAGCACATTTATCTTCCTGTGTTGCAAAATCATGTTGAAAAGATCATTAATGTTAATAAGAATTTGTGTGTGAAGCACAAAATCATCGTCCATACCTCGGTGAGAGGGCCGTGCAGGTTGCAGGAAGGTGGGTGGAGGACGGTTGTCCTCCAGGGAGAGCTGGTTGTCCGAGTCCCATCCGGGCAGCAGGCCGGCAACACTCGTCCCGACTCCACAGTCCCCCTCGAAGAACCAGTCGCTCTGCTCGTCATCGCCTGCACACAGGGGCAGGGAGGATGAAGCTTCGGTTAGCATGTCGCTGCTGCAGCATGCTGCACATTTCTACCACGACTGTACAATGGCAGCCTTCATTAAACTGCTGAAGTCGAAAGCAGCACCACCACAAAATTGCTTTGCCCCAAAGATTAAGTAGAGTTGTAGGATGTGCACTAATACCACAGTACTGTTTGAGAATAATGTTGGAAATAGGAGGTAAATATTGGAACTTAGTTCTCACAATGCAATTGAGCCGTTTGAAGACATTTAATTAACATTATAGTCAGGCTTTTTTTTTTTTTTAAATCATACAGTTTGGGAGAAGCTGAGTTGCTGTATGTTTGCTGGTCCTACAAACTCCAGTGGAGCTTCGACTGACACATGGTTGCGTCGATAATGACTGAGATTTATTTTTTTAGGGTAAACTGCTCCTTTAACTACGCACTACCAACCAGACAACACCAGTATCGTCCCCAGGCGGCGAGCTCTTCTCAGACCTGTCAGTCAGCAAAGAACACGCTGGAACCATGCCTCTCACAGTCAAGGTGTAGTGACAACTGTTAAATCAGAGGCCGCCTGGCCCCACCACGGCTAATGAGATTAGCAAAGGCTTCAGCGCTCATTAACACGACATGACAACGTCTTATTAGAGTCGCCTGGGTGCCCAGCAACCAGCCCATTGTATTGAAACCTCCCTCTCTAGTCCCTGCATTCCCTCAGTCGCAGGGTATCTATCGTCCAGATCTGACAACTTGTCATCTTCCTTTCCACGTTCAAGAACGCTTCATCTGTGAGCTCTAAATACACACAATCAAACGTGGACTTGCTTTAGCCACATTAGGTTTTTGAAGCTGTTTAATTGTTCCCAGCGTATGTTAAAATGAATTTTTAAATACCTTGTCTTCCCTCATCATTGGTGAACAGGCCGGGGTCACTGCTGCATGTGCTGCTGGTTTCCCTGCAAAGAAAAGAAGAAAAACATCACATGTGAATGATCGCCTGTTTCTTTGATATCAATGACATTTGAGAATGGAGAACTCTGTTTTGATTAGTCATCTCAAACCTGATGGGTTCTTTAGGTCAGACAGTGGTATAGCGTCTGAAAAGTGAACAATGTGAATCAAAAATGTACGTGCCCCTGTAATGACGATGTAGAACATGTTACATTCAATAATAAAAAATAATGGAGAAGTCCGGAGCTAGAGGTCGACATAAATGGAAATGACACAAAAAGACAGAGCGTGCCGTGTTCTCCCTTGTTGCGATAGCAAACACAAAGGCATGAGGAGAGGCTCTGATCGAAGCCACTGAGTGACATGCACAATCTAATTGAATATCCTCCGCTGTCAGCTCCAATCTAATCTGGCCTGCGTTGTGGAGGATGACAGGAGAGCGAAACACATTCCCCTGCCCGCCCCTCCCTCTGGGTGTGCCCCACACACAGAGCGACCCACAGACGTGCTGCTTCCACACAACAACTGGCCAACATCTGCTGTGTGGGCTGCCACTGCTTACTGCCTCGACTGCTCCCTCGCTGCTCCCCTCCACAGCCCCAGGCCAACCCCTGTTACATTGCCTCCGAACCCTCTGCTTCCCCAGACCACACTGGGTTTCTCTGCCTTTCTCACACCTCAGCCACCTTGAACTGGGACCTCCAGACACTCCAAGGTCATGGAGGGGGGTTAGGGGAGGGGTGGAGGGGGACAAAGATGCAGGGACAAAAAAGGATTTCCTATCTCTGAATGTAAACAAACTATCGCAATGCTGTCGTTGCTCACTTTAAACAAGCACATGTACATTGTTTATATTTCATAAAGCCTTTTCTGAATACCAGTTAGCTTAGTCACACCATTGCACCGGGTGACACTCGTTTCCTTCATTCATTCATCTATTTAGAGTCATTCTTATACAGTATATGTTGTACTGCTGCTGTAAATGCTCACTAATGTGTATTGATCCAAAGGTGAAAATAGTCGCCAGCAAATGCACTATTGACTCCTGTTAAAAAGTACAGTGCCCAGCTGCTTTGAGGAAATCAAGCCTTAGCCTTTTAAAAAAAGAAAAATATTTAATTTCAATCCCATTATTTAAGGACAATGTACATTTATCAACATTTCTATTAATGTGTCAGTGTTAGCCAGCCAACTAATGTTAAACTGTAGTCCTTTGAAATATTTATACATTAGTGACCTGATATATTTATTCTTTTGTCTTTTTTAGGAACAAATGGGTTGTTTCATGATATTTGTAGACCATAAGAAAAATATATATTAATGGTATCTACATCCTGTAAATTAAGTTCATTTCTATTTAAACTACCTTATAAAAGGGGGTGGGGGGGGGGCGGCTGATGCTCTTGATTGCCTTGCAATTTGCTTCCTGTTTTTCATCGCTGACCTTGCTTACAGGAGAAAGCTGGAGGGTCAGATATGCGCTGATACTGTGCTTCGCCATATTGCAGAGGCCTGCAAGTGACAGGCAGGATCAGAAAAACGTCCGTCCAGCCTGAGCGTCTTCCTGGCCAGATGGTCCTGCATCATCTCGCCTCACATCCACAAGAAGCAGATGTGAGAGGGAGCAGGCCTCTCCGGGGAATCTGGAGGATGTCTGGCGTAGCAGTCCTGGTCCGTCCCTCCACCCCCTGTCCCACCCCTTCAGCCCTCTCTCCAGACTGATTCCCCAGGCCTCTGCTCAGCTGTACCCCACCTCTGGACACGCTGGCTGGCATCTGGAGCTCACAACACTCCAACATCAGTAGAGGACACAGCCACAAGCTCTACAAAAACAACCATTTTGGATTCTATGCTTCATTCGACAACCTTTGTTCGTGATAATTAACTATTTCTGGCAGTGTGGCGTCTTCTTCCAGGTTCTAAGTGAAAAAAAGTGTTTGCTTCTTATTGGAGGGATTTTGTTCAAAGTTTGAGAAGAATCACAGGTATAAACAATTAATTAAAGACACCCATTAACTATTTATCCGTATTAAAAGGTGTAATGTGATGTCGCTTGGAGCAGCACAGGGCCGATGTGAGACCGTTTCCATTAAGTACTGCCTAATTAATGCCATGAATAATTGAGACCCCCATTTTTCTTGGGACCAAAAGAAACACCTCTTCTTTCCTCAGCAGTGACCTTTGTCAAGGAAAGTTGACAAACATTCAGGGCAAACTTGGTCTTTGGCTCTCACACAGAATGGCACTCCCCCCACTCATAAGATATTCTATTGTGGATTAGGTGCTACAAAAACAAATAAGTCTTAATTACATAAAATACCATATGTCCATAATGACACAAAGGCAAGGGCAAAAACTAAAACTGCACTCCAGTGTTTTTAGAGCTGAACTTAAGTCCCCACACGGCCCTATTGTCTCTATACAAGCCAAAGAGGTGAAGCAAAACACAGTATCCAGATGAGCACTAATCATTAGGATATAATCCTCAGCTCCTGGGAGAGGCAGACCAGTTTGCACAGAGATTACAGGCTAGCCGCCATTTATTGAGCTCGGGCTCATTCTGCAGAGGAATAAAGAAGAGGCAGAGACGGAGGGGGGCAAAGCGCTGATAACAATGGATCTGTGGGCTCTTCAAACAAGCCGCCCCAACCCAAATCCATGCCCTCTTCCATGGGTGTCTGATTATAAGGTTATCCCACCATCCCTGAGCTGCAGTAATTGGATTAGTCTCAGAGATTTATGAAAATTAACTTCGGCAAATGCTGCACTGCTTTCTCAAAAACTCCTCGTAGAGTTTTCAATATATAAATTACAGCGCGATAAAGTCGAGTGTGAGAAAAGCACGCTTTGTTTTTTCTGGTGGCAGGGTTGAAGTCAGCATCACCAGTAGCAGCTCACAGCTGGAGACGGAGGCTGAGCCCGGGACGGCGTCTACCCACAGGTGAGGCCTGCTTGCTGGGCCAGCCTGGGTGCCAGGTGGCCTCACTGCCAGCAGGCTGGGCCAGGTCTAATCAAGGATGTGGAGCCCAACTGGAGCTGCCAACATCTGCTCCCCTTGAACTTGGGTGGCTGAAGGCAAAGCTCTGCTCAGTATGCACGTAAGAGAAGTGACCTTGAGGAGAGGCACGTTTTAAGAGACCAGACACTCCATATGAAAAAGGTTAATGGAATAAATGGAGACCAAAGAAATCTGAGTGCTTAAAAAGACATTTCAACAATGGCATCTGTGTGTGACATTAAATGGACCGTACACCCTCCGAGTATAAATACTGCTGTTGTACCACTGTCAACCCCTCATCACTGATGCCATTTGTTTGTATCCTTTGCCTCCGCCACAACCATTAGATTGTTCAGCCCTCGGTGCAGCGTGGCAGTCTACTGAGCAGCAATCAAGAGCGTTGGCGTTGTGCAAGTGAGAAATGATTGACAGCGTGCCATGGTGTTCCCATTTATTTCTTCTCCGGAGCTGTTTTCTGTCAGAACGGCTATTGATTTTTCCATAAAATAAGAAAACAAGTACCGTTTAGGGGCTAGGGAGGTCAGCACAAATGAAACCAGAAGATGTAAAGCCTTCTGTCTGTCCCATTATCCGTTACTTCAAATGTCTTCTTCTCACATGTTTCATATGATCCACAGATAATGAGATCAGCAAAGGAAATACATTCATACAGACTATGTTACTGAATGTTATAATAACACTTAACTCAACTGCACTGCCATTACTGTCTATTTATCAGTTGATTGTGCATGGACCACGTGAGGTATTTAACGCCAAAACACCATTTAAACATTCAGAAATAAATATATATTTTAAGTATGTTCACCCTTTAAGGTTTTGCTGGTTATTCTATGATAATTATATATACCAGTAGAACTGAAACAATTTCATCTGAAATTATTTCACCGATTGATTAATAGTTAATAAAAACATTTCATGGAGAAATGTCAAACATTTTTTCTCGATTTCAACCGCTAATGTGTGTTTTTTTAGCCACACTAGCAGCAGGTCGACCACTTAGAGCCAGACTTAAATACCTCAACAACTATTAAATAGATTGCCATGACATTTTGTACAGACATTCATGGTCCGCAGAGGATTCATCTGAAAACTTCAGTGATCCACTGACGTTTCCTCTAGCACCACTAACAGGTCAACTTTTCCACACCTCCAGTGAAATATACCAACATCCGCTGGATGTAACGGCACAACATTTGGTATTATATCACTGAAGCCTTTTTATGTCTCATGTAAAGCGCTCTACAATAGAATTCCCTTGTTGTTGAAAGATGCTACACAAACAAAACTTGCCTTGTCAAAATGGTTGATTTAAAAAAAGAAAAATCATATTAATCAACACAGAAATGAATTGTTATTTGCAGCTCTTTACACCATAAAACACTGGGGCAAGGTGACTGCTTAACATAATTGTCAGTCACGTTCAGTCTTTTTGATTCCCCAGTATGTTGTAATCTTTGCTTCACTGTAATAATATAATGCCCCTCTCTGCTGCCAGTTACAGCCACATATAGTTTGGCTAAAATGCACACAAGAGGGTGCACTCTGGGACACTGGGACAGGCCGAGCTTTAATTACCCAGCCCAAGAAAGGAATTAATTTCAAAACAAATCAATATCACACCAAGTCACTTATTTATTTGTGACAATATTTCTGGAAAGGAAATAATGAGCTGGCAGATGCCCGGAGGCATAACTATCAAAGATCCCTCCCTGGTGATCATTTCAGCTATAGGAGATGAGGATGAAGAGACTCTATCATTCATTTTTAATGTCAACTCAATACTTTAAAGTGGAGTGGTATGATTGTGATCCTTTTTTTTTGGTTTGGTTGAGGACACGTTGAATATTGACAAGTGGCTCGATGAAGACAGGCAGCATAGATCATCTTAAATGTCGCCTTGTTTAATTGCTCCTGTCTGATAGTAGTTATGCTCATGACTTTTATGTTATGGGTTTAACTGCCTTGGTAACTTTCCATTTAAAGGGTAAAAAGGGCTTTTAGAGTTTTGAGCTCCTTTTTCAGAATGGTTTTAATCCTGACTTTTTAAACAATGACAGGGTTAACATTTGGCTTGTTGCAGTGCTGTAAATTACATGCAGGCTTTTGAAAACTGGTATTGCTTATTTTTCACAAATGATGAACATAAAAGCTTTTTATATAATTTTAAAATGAACCCAAAATGTAGCCTGGATCTTTTCCTGTATGTAGGGCCCAACGGTGTAATGACATTGTAATGAATGATTGAATCTAACATAAAAACAAAAAGAGGAAGAAACAACATTACCCCTCAGACATGTTCTCATCTGCTGCATCTCTGTGTTCCTTGGCCATCTTTCTCTTCCAGCACTCCTTTCCCATCAGCCTGGCTCCTTCAGTCTGCCGGTCTGCTCCCACCCAGCCACCAGACCTCTTCTTCGATCCTGAAAGATGCTGCATCCGAGACGGCCTGTGTCTCCGTTTCCCATCTACACCAGAAACCTTTAACTTCTGCTGCAACCTAACGGTGACGTCTGAGGTCATGCGTTTGACCTTCCTTCGCCTCCTGAGTTGCCGTCCTGGATTATTCTCGGTGAAGGAGTCGGACTCTGGCCAGGAGGGCTGCCTAGTCCTGACCGGGCCTCTCATGACGGAGCGCCATCGGTTGGTTGGAGTCACGTCGTCAGAGTCGCTGCAGTTGGCGACAGAGGCGGCGATGGTTGAGGAAGAGTTCTCCCTGTATCTTTTAGTCTCGTCCAAGCTGGACTCCGAGGCCTCAATCCAGCATCGTCTGTGCTGCAGAGGATAGAGGGAAGATTCACGATAGCGCTTGCGGCCTCTGCGACGGCGGATCTGCCGGCGCTGGTGCAGAGGACTCAGGACCATTTCCTGCCACAGATCCCCCAGCTTGCTTTGCTCTGAGGTCTGCTCCAGAGCGGACACCAAGTCCTGCACCAGCTCATCCATCATGGTGCTGGAAACCAAAGATACAAGACACAACCGAGTAAAGACAAAGAGTTAAACGCCATGGATGATGCTACATAAAAAGAAATGCATTAGTCTGATATACAACAGCCATGACAATAAACAAGGGTTGAATGGGAAGTCAATGCTGAACTGCCTCAAAGGGAAAATGCACCACCTTTTATGTGGATGTCCAATAAGTGTTGATGGTAAATGTAGTCGATTGAAGCAATAAATTCCTCAGTGCGTATATTGACAGAGAAAGCTGAGTTTTCCTGCTGCGAGATCTTTTTTTTTCCATCCTGCACCATCATTTGACACGACAGTGACGTAGTTGGATACAAGGAAGACCTGCAGGCTGTTTCAGCTTGGATTTCTAGTCCTGGTTTACAGCATTTTGGATGATAAAGATATACAGCCGTATTTACTAGAGAATATACGGCCAGAATATTCGGCCAAACAAATGCAGCGGAAAGAGGATGGCACCGCGAGCAGGAGAACGCTCGTCCATATAGCACACACTGAGAAATGTATTTCATTCAGTTAACTACATTTACCCTCAACATTGATTGGACATCTACATAAAAAGGTGTCAAATGTAGAACATAGAGCATATAATGAATAAACCCTCTCTCTAAAAATACAAGGTCAATATCGATATATGATTATACACTAACATTCAGCAGCTAATTTCACGTCATATAATCTGTAACTTTGTGGTAGTTTTGCTTGGGATGTCTCAGACTGTTACACTTTTGGGATTCTGGCTCCAAGATGGTAAAACTCTAGAACCAGAAAGGTAGAAACCTATTAGTGACATCACAAGCTATAAACTTGTTTATTAATGGTTATATGTGCAGGAGGACTATAGTGACAGTAGAATGCAAAATGGGTATGTATCTGACATGGATATGACAATATATACCATGAGATACCTTTGTTTATCGTCAGAAATGTTGCCATACCGTTCCTACTGTGTCTGCTGTTACTTTAATATTTCTAGGTGTATTGGGCCATTGGGATCAAAGCTGCAAAGCAATGAGCAGGACAGTTTCATGGCAGTATTGGATGCATGGATCTTGCATCAATGTGATGAATTATCTCCAGGTATAATTTCATAGTCAAAAACTCACATTCACGTCTGGTTATTCTAACAATAAACCTTTTTTCTAATGTGATTTTACAGAAAATGCTATTATCCCGTTATTATCAACATTGCAACATAAAATGACATACAGCCGCTTATAACTGAAAGCATATCTGTCTGCTTTGCATCATGTTGTACTGAGGTTATTTCCAATGGAAAATGTAACTTCTCTCTATGTAATTACAGAGCACTGACATAACATGGCAACATCCACCAAGGAGCTCTTGCTATAGAAATCTAATCTGACCATTTCCTGCTAACACCTCTAGCTGTGGCTGTAACATATCCACTAAAATAACATTGCAGAGGACCACTTGTGAAGTGACCCTCGTTTGATTGCAAGCGGTGTTCGAATGAAAGCTTTGGGCGTCTGCACATTGTCGTCTGCTACTAAGACACTCGCAGGCATCTTCATGACTAGCTAAGAAAAGCAGCATCAGTGCAGCAAAAACAATAGCAGAGGCAGGCTGGGCTGTCTGCACGCTAGACTGTGTTACATAACATCGAACACGTGAGCTCAGCACAAGGACGGCCACGCTCCCTCCTGTGAACCGTGAGCGAAACACAGCGTTTAACATTATCACCGTGTCCTAACACGACTCGTGGCGGCTATCACGACGCCATGTTTTAATAGGCAGACAGTCCGCTGTGTTGGAGCACTCACCAGTCGCAGCTTGTCTTGTTTTGTTTTCAGCACAGCTGGGACAACCAGACGCACTTCCGCCCTGCTGTCCAGCCAATCAGGTGTCTCCGGCTCGCCGTGGCTCTCGCGCAGAACAGCCCGCCACACCGCCACAGTGTTCATGCTTTTCATATACAGTCTATGACTCATGCAGATAAGGAGCGAAAAGTCAGCCTGCTAAGCTGCAGATAGCATATTTAACTTGCGATCACCATAACATTTCTATTACAGGCTGACAAATCGCTGGTGTAAACTATTATTCAAATCCCCTTTGTTATTGCAGTTTTCCTGTAATGTGTCTGTGATATCCAAAATAAATTATGTTGATCCTGTATTGTAGTGTATTATTATTTTTATTCCCTTTAGTTAGCTCTTAGGCGTAAAATAAATCTACATGTTCCTGTATATCAGGACATGGGGTGTGGGATTACTAGGGTCAAAGCCCCCCCTCAAAGAAAGTTTAAATGTATTTATTTATATGTATTCCTCGTATTAATTAAATATTTTTTTCTGTAAGTCTGATATAAAATGAGCAATTATTTCAACAACAACAAAAAAATCCTCTGACTAAAATAACTGTCTCAGAACTTTGTATCTATTTTCCATTAAAATTAGTATCAAATTAAAAGGGTCTAGCCAGGAATTTTTTTTAAATTACCATTCCCCAACACAAAGATCTAAATTGTGTTTCAAAGCCTCTTCTCATACTTTTGCTAAATATTATCTAACTTTGTGAAATGTATCATGTCCAGTGTTTGTTGTGAGTGTGTCGTTGAGGTGTTGATTAAACTCAGCAGTGATTTTTAAAGGCTGAGTTTATGGTGTTGTGTTGGAGAGCATTATATTGTCAGGTGAAGCACCGACAATACTTATTACAATATAATGCGGGGCAACACATTATAAATCCCACACAAACAAAGACAAAAGGAGGGAGAGCCAGTCACCTATTAATCACAGGTTTAGTGGTTCAATCCCCAGCTCCCCCTGTTCACATGTCCAAGTGTCTTTGAGCAAGACATTGAACCCAAATGTCTCCTGAAGGTTAGGCCATAGCCCTGCACACTACCCTCTTTTGACATCCATGTGTGAGTATAAATGGGTGAAAGAAAGGCACATTGTAAAGTGCCTAGGATAAAAGCACTATATACTATGCAGTCCATTAACCACTTAACTCAGAAATTGCCATATAGATGAGTCAAACCTCTTATGACGGAGTTTCAATGGCAATCAAACGAAGATTTAACATCGTCTTGATAAATCTACATGTATGTAACATTTTTCTTAATTTCTTCAAACAAAATCCCAACCATGTTATGCTTGGGATTAGTTGTAAATTACAGTAATTCTATTACTTCTGCACCTTTTAAAACAATAGTGCACTAATACGTGTTTTATGATGTGTGACGACAGTAATGAAGAATTGTCTCTCAAAGCCAGTGTGTTGCTGAATGAAGCAAAAATAAAGTAATTTACCACTTCTTTCCTCTCTCAGATGAAGGCAGCCCAAATAATAAAAAAATAAAAGTCTGTGAAAATGAGTACAAAAGCCATTTAATCTCTCTCATCTTCCTCTTAATAACTGCAAATTTCCCCTTGGGCCCATGGGAGAGGGCCTCTCTGTGCCGCTGCCACCTTATCTGTCGCCTCCATATTTCAGCATGCTGAGCGGCTCCCTCAGTACCCAGCCCCCGGCCTCCTCTCGCCGGGGCCTGTGGGGAAGCTGGGCTCCTGGGTCCGCCATTGTTCTGGCCTGGGAGGAAAGTCCGGAGAGAGCCCTGAAAGCTGGAGAGTGGGAATATTAAAATAAAACTTGAGCCACTGCTTCATTAAGCGGCAGCCTTTCATAAGCAAACATATCAGAAACAGCCCCCTTTCAGAGGCAGTAATTAGCAATTTGGAAACCTTGCCCCCTCAGGATACACAGTTTCAATTTAGTCAGCAGCTTTAGATTCTTAGGCACTTAATATTCATTGTTTCTGCCATCTTCCCAATTTCTCAACGTACATTGTCTAGTCTTTCACTGCCGATAAAGTGTTTTATCTTTCATGTAATTCTTCTTTTCAATGAGCCCTCTGCAAGAGAAGTTCATTTTTATAAATAATTTTCGAAGGGATTTGCAAAGAATGTGAGGGATATGATAGTAAAGTGCTCTTCAGGAAGTGCCAGGCTGAATATCATATGGAGCTTGTGCTTGATTGATTAAAGTCTGGCTGTAAATAGTATACGAGAAAAGTTCCTGCAACTTAATGGGGAGTTATATTGCAGAGAAAACCTCTACAACCGATGACATGGTTCAAAAAGTAAAGAATATTCAAGTTTAAAAGATATTTGAATAAAAAAAGGACATCCAGATATATCAAACATCTTCAGTTTGCAAGATTTGTAGCTTGACAATGGCTCTTCGAGATGATATTATATTGTTTTAACTTCTATTCTACAATTGACGACTTATGAGTACTGTTATCATGAAGGATTTGCCTGTGTGTGTATTGGCATGGGAAACCCTTTGCATGGATTTAATGGCAAATGTTTGCAAACTGCTTATTAAGCCAAACCACATATCGTACCTCAGGGGGGCAAGACAGACACTTATCTTTGCCACCATGGAGCCTTTGTTTCAAAATGCTACCACTTCCATTCATTTCCAATCAGCATTGTCTAATAGAAATAATTGATTTTCGCCTATTCTCCACAAATGAAAAACGCTTGTGATTAAACATTTTGTCTCTAAATCTAAATTCCAAGATCCCCATCAACACCAGAGAAAAATAGGCAACTCATTAAAGCAAAAAAAAGGAGTAGCTAAGACGTGAAAAGAGGAGGCAGGGAATGAAATAATGAATGGAGTCCGAGTGAGCTATCTTTCCCAGGCAGAGCGCCACTAGGGATGCAAACTCTCAGCCACCAGAAATGAGCTACCTATCTGTGAAAAGAGTGACTGCTCCATCCTATTTGATTTGGCTCTCCTATCATCTCTTAAGAAGATGTCAGCCTTGCTTCTTCTATTGCTCTGAGCCTTTATCAACCCGGAGACGATTTCCCTGCAAAAGAAGGAGGGGGAGACGCATTTCAGTGCCTTTCAGGGAGCAACACTAAAGAATAAGTGTTATGCGATAAAAAGGGGGTTGTTAAATAGATCTGTCTATTTGTATGGTAATAATGATTGCTTAAAGACTCGTGGCTCCGTGACTTGTAGAACAAGGAAACAAATCTGTATTCAGGTATTGTGTTAACACGACTATTCCAAACGACCTTGTGAAACTTTCATACAGTAAAAAATGAGTTGGATTCTCGAGGGGTTTTTTCTTTGTTTATATCATTCTTTTACCCGTCCTTTTAGAGAGGAGGAGTCCCTGCACTGAGCAAAGCATCTCAAACTACCGGAGCTCTTTGCATTTTAAATGATCTTTGTCAGAGTTTTTAGTGACAATGATTTAGTATTCAATTCTGTATATCATCAAGAAATTCGTAACAGAGTGCCTGGTAGTTAAATGTGTTTGGATGCTTGTGATGTTGTGGGTTTGAATACTTGACCTTTGCTACATATCAAAGTGATTACAGGCATCAGCTAACATATTGGCAGTGGTGCAAGAAGTACTTTTGATCCTAAACTTAAGCAAAAGTAGCAGTACCATAATATATAATACATTCAAGTACAAGAAAAAGAGTCCTGCAGTCATATTTTTGCCTGAGTGAAAGTACAGAAGCATTATCGGCATACTAAGTATCAAAAGTGCTCATTATGCATATTGTTATTATTGATGCATTAACATTTAGGTAGAATTTAGTGTTGTAGCAATGAAAATGTTTCATCTTTTAAGTAAATAGTAACTATCGCAGTCCGATACTGTAAATGTGAAGTGAAAAGTACAATATTTCCCCCAGAAATGTAGTGAAGTAGAAGTATAAAGTAGCATAAAATGGAAATACTCAAAATGAAAGTGCAAGTACCTCAAAATTGTACCTAAATACAGTGTTTGAGTAAATGTTTACTTTCCACAACTGAATATTGGCTACCTTCAAATTCCTTACCATTATAAATGTATCCCAGTTTTGCCATAACCATTAAAACCCCAGCGATACCTGCTGACTGTCAAAAAGCCAACCCTGAGGTCTCTCATTAGGATTCAAAAGCTCCAGTTTTCTGTCCCTAGGTGGAATAAGCTATTAACAAAATTATCTGGAAAGCTGGCCCATAAACCTCAGGAGCATTTGGTGTTGTTGTTGTCAAGCAAATGGAACAGTAAGTAGGGGTTTGTTTGTTGTTCTGCGTACCTGGAGACCCTCCTGTACATTGTTTCAGATGCATCACTGCCATGGGTGGCCACGTCACCCGGCTCCACAAAGGTGAGTTTGACATGTCAATTTAGCAGGTGGCGGGTTGAAGCCGAGCCCGGTTTAGTTGATCCTTTGTCTGCTCTTTTGATATCTGCGTGGCAGTCTGTGTAAACAACAAACAGTTCAGTCGAAAAACGTCTCCCAGGGGGTTGTGTGTGAATAATGTGACTGATTCCTCAAAGCACACCGCCACGCGTATGTGACTGAAAAGCCCCCATGTCACTGAGAGTATAATGTTCTATGTAACGCAACCAACG
>CALSBV010012130.1:4444046-4503357 GCA_943590825.1 Bovichtus diacanthus
CACACACACACACACACACACACACACACACACACACACACAATAATCGGTTCTATTCACTGCACACATACATACTGTACTTATAAACACACACAAACAAACACACAGAGACCATAACATTCTCCTCAGGCAGCCTCAGAGCTCAGACAGGTCCCTGCCATTATCCCGTCCTCTACCCTAAACACGCAGTTTTAATTTCAAAGCTCTGATTAGCTGATGATTGCATGACAGCCGCCGAACCAGGTTCCCTTTTCGCCCGGCTCCCAGACTGCAACTCAATCATGCCCAATTAGTGGGTCCCCAAACACTCTCTCTTATTAGAGGACTCATAATCGACTCATTGTGTCCTGATTTGGCAAATAAATCACTCTGGAGGCTGCTGACTCCCTCCTCTTTTCCCCCTTTCTCTCCCCCACTTCTCTCACCCTGTCTTTCACTGCCCACTCCCCGTCTTTTCCTTGTCCAGGGGTTCAGTGACAACGTTTTCAGGCGTGCTTTTCATTGGAGCTGACAGTTTGAGCAACGCCGGACTTCTTTTTTTTTTTTATTCCCCCTGAAGAATGAAGAATAATTTAGCAGCTAAGGCAAGGCAGGCAGCATGCGGGTGTCCTTGTCCTACAAGGTTAAGAATCCATTCCATCTGAGCAAGAAAGGAGTGAATTAAAATAAATGATGGCCAGATATTTATTGCGAGTTTGTAGATGAAGCCAAGTCACTCCAGTGGACCAGCGGGGCCTGGGCTGCCAGTGGCTCAGTCTAGCCCAGTGACCTCCCTACCTCTCCCTGCATAACTGGGGAATAACACTCAATGTCACATTACTACTATCCTGCATTTGATATATTTATTTATATCCCTATATATATTTATATCTATAAATGCATGTGTTGGGGACATCAGGGTAAAACGTCAAATGAGATATCGGGGCGTTTATGAAATTATCTAGTTGGGGGATGCTAAAAATAATTGTAATTTGATAGAAGATGGGGAATTCTTGAGAAAAATGAGCTTTGGAGACACGGACAAGGAGATCCTGAATGAGACGGAACAGGAGACACAAATGTCCTTCAAACTGGAGACACAAAACTCAAGGCCGCTCTGACACACAGTAAATGTATTATATGGTAAGTAAAACTACAGCCCACTGACTGATGTTCATTATCATGCTGCCTTTTGGAATCCTGTGAGGAAAAACCTTCACATTATACATTAACAGTTGCTAATGTTCGAACAATTATAGGGACCCAGAAGTTGAAAGGGCCTTAAAAAAATGAATTAGGATAATTTTTCCGCAGAGCCCGGTGCAATATTCTTTCCCAGAGTTCATAGCTACATACAGTTCCTCAGGACAACGATCCAACATGAGAGCTTTACAGACTCCGCGGGTGAACCAGCTTGAGCCTGGGGGCTTGCGGAGCACTGGGAGGCCTGTGATGTTGCACACATGCAGGAAACCAGCGGACTGTGATGTAGTGGACCCAAAGAGTAGCTTTAGCAACGTCCCACTGTGACGGTGAGCTCCCTCTCCAGGCACAAGCAGCTTCTCCTGAAGTAGCAGATCCTGTGCAGAAACCTCAGGACGCTGCTTTCCTTTATCTAAACAAAACAAAACCTTTTCCCCTACACTGTCTCCCCCTCCTCCACTCTACCAAGGGCTATGTGTTTGGTGTGTTGAGTGGTCATTAGTCTCTGTTTACAGTGGAGCGAGCCTGGCCAGCTGGCATGTGACGTGTGATGTGCTGCGCTGAGGTCTACCACTGTGAGACCCCCGTGGCAGAGTGGAGGCCCAGCAACCCCCTTCCCCAGGCGGGCCACAGAGACCGCGGCGAGCCCTCGGCAGATGGAGCCTCCAGTGTTTCTCGTCTCTCTTCCACAAGCATAGAAGAGGTGGAGCGAGCGCTGGAGGTGGGACTGGCCCTGGCCCCCATCACAGATGCCAGGAGAAGGCTGAGACTCTGGCGAGGCCCTGCTGAGAGGGTGCTGGGCCGGAACAGGTGCAATCTCAGCCCCTCGATCCCCTCTGTCAGCACCTCAGTGGTGGAGCCCGCGCTCTCTTCCTGTCCTCGCTCCTTCTCATTCACACACCCGAGAGGTGTTGTGGGGCTACATCCAGCCCCTCCCTCCCTCCACCCCCAGCAACAAATCCAGACACCCAAAATCATGCACACACAGCGCTCTTGCTGCCTTGTGTCTTCCCCTCGAAAGGAACAAAAATAAAAAAAGTTGAAAGTACATTAACAGAAGTGTATTTGTGACCCTCAGAGGGCAAACAGAGGAGTTGTGTTGACTCAGGCGTTTTCCTCTGCTGGGTATGATAAGCTCCTCTGCTGACCTCGCCACTGCCAGGGGGCCAACACAACCACTCTCCCATCAGCCCTTGCTTTATCGCCAGTGGCTACAAGACAAAGAGGTTTCGCTGTATACCTGGCTGCGGACGGCATCCCGCATGATGGAAAGAGTTTATGACAGAGGGGGGGGGGGGCCACCTTGACCTGTCCCTGCTCGGAGGACCTTGGTGAACCCGTCCCATTGCCCCCCGTCCCATTGCCCCCCCGGCCCCCACAAGCGACCTGGCCACTCCAACCGCCGCTGAGTTATTATCATAATTTCCCGGAGAGGCATTGCAGGGCCTCTGCGATCAGAGAGGCAACCGTGTTTTACAGAATGTTTTGTGTTTTATTGCCTTTAAGTCACTCATAGGCCAGCGGAGAGGGCCCACAATGATAAGAAAACCAGTCATGTGAAAAATGAAGGACCTCGCGTACAGGACTGAGAGGTGAGGAAGGGAAATAATAAAATACATGACAAATGTGGAGCTCGACTGTATTTCATGTTCAAACCCGTCTCGCCTTCCAAGCCTCGGCTGCACTAAAAACATATGAGGGGAAAGCGGGAAGTAATAATAATGAATTCAGCCAATCTCACTGTTACAAAAAGAACAGAAGCTTTTTTTTCCCCCATCTCATGGTTTACACTTGAAAAAAACTCCCGGCCTCTCATTCCCCCTCCCGGGTCCTTTGACAACATGACGGCCGTAAGATGCCCAGGGGCATTCAAAGCTGCCACCGTCCCAGCCATTTCATGTCCAAGCCCACCTGGGGTAAACAAAAAAGGACTTGGAGGGACAGAATATTAACTAAAGAAGAGAGGGGAAAAATAGCACTGACAAAACTGAAAATACTTTTCAACCCGTCAAACTTTCGGTCTTAAAAAACACCACTTTCATTGTCTCTTTTGTGGAGTAATTCCCCCTCCTCTCCCACAACCCCCTGCAGGGTTTTTTAAGGTGCAGTATATCTAATGAAAAATAAAACATCTGTTTAATCTAGCTATTTCAAAAGCAGATCCCCTTTTGATCAAAAAATGATATTGATCTGACTGCCTTAGTTGTGTGGCGAGGATTTCTCCTTTATACTTGAAATATCATGGAGTCTTTGTGGCAAATCAATACTGCTGCTGCTTTTTGAGGCTTGTTTCAAAGGGCACAAGATCCATTTGAATATGGTTGATATAGTTGAGCTAGTTATGTTATAAATTAATGTGTAAAACATGATCTCGTCCTGGCTTTAAAAAGGGGGATGTCTTTATTTTGTTGCCTTTTTAAACTGATAATAATCCCCTCGTGACCGGTTCATGGCACCTGACTGATGCTGGCCGGGTCAGCGACAGGGAATCTGTGACAGGCACACGGCCCCTGGTGGAATGAACTGGTCCTAATACTCCTTGAGCTTTAGCGTGTCTGTCCTCACCCCTCACTCTGTGTCTGCGGGGCCCCGGCATCGGGCCCCAGCTATCTCCACATCTACCCATTTTCTTTAATTACACCTCAGCATATTGCTTTTGGGCCATATGGGAGGCAGATATTGAGACCAGATAAGATGTATAAACTTCTGTCAACACCACAGCATATTAGGTAGAGCTGGAAGCATATTATCTCTATTCTATCCTTCCAATTAGCGCCCAATATCAAAATACATTAAGACAAGCCTGTCGACGAGGAGCAGGAAAACACATTACATTAACGGGGCCTTCGTCCGTTTTTTATTATTAAAATTGTATTACTTCCTTGTGTTCGTTTTCTTTGCCACAAAATGAAAAGTCATTTCCACCGAGGGACTGAATAAAAAAACAGATAAATTACCCATTTAAACTCAATGGCCTGAGAACTCCCTGTGCTCAGCTGGTCCACACTGGCATAAAGGTTTTACAGTGAGTCTTCAGTAACAAACTGCAGCTTTATAAACAGTGTAGATTCACACGAGAAAACTTCTTACATAAACTCGGAGATTTGGTGCGCCGCGGTGTTGCATGTGTCCCATCAAATCAAAGGATTTTAAACATCGTGTCATTACTGGAACATTTCGAATGAAATATCGGATTACAGAAGCATGCACTGGGGCAACGTGGATTTTTACAGCAGTAATGGCTCCATTATTTTAATAGAAAAATGTCAAGGAAAAACAAATTACACCCTAAACCCATGTGAGGCCTGTATCGCCTGATCTGATATACACAGCATCAACGTGGCCTCAGAATCAGCTCACCTCCCAGTGACACCATGTTCGTTTAAAAGCAACTGCCATAACCAAAAAGCTCTCTAAGAACACAACTGTCTTCTTCACTAGAAATAATGTACATATTGTAGCTGTTTTGACATGATTGAATTCGCTGCACCCAGACAGTGAGAGGTCATTCTGAGCCTCGCTGCAGCATCAGGATATACTGTGTGCACTGAGAGACATGGAGAGAATAAAGGCGAAGAGAGCGGCAGGATGAGGAAGTAGAGAGAGGTCACTTTGAGAAACTGGATGCAAGCATATGCCAAACAGCGTCTCTGGATCTCTCTCTCTTTCTCTAATCCCCTCTCTGATCCACCGATGCTCGGGCCAATCATTTGTGGCCGGCCACAACCCGTGATCACTGGGCCCTAATCTGAGTCCTCGGCCCGTCCGCAATCCACCTCAGACAGCACCGGACGGCTGCCAGCAGAGGAGTGGCAGGCTTAGTCTTCTCCGGAGAGACAGCTAGAGGTTGTCTCTACATGGATGGGCACTTCGCAGCTCGGCGGGGGCGGGAGGAAGGGGCAACATAGCAGCTGCTCAGGGCATATGGGCAGAATTCATTAAGTCTGGCTAAATAAGCCAATTGTGGAGGCGGTAAAAAGTGTGTGTTTGTATGTCTGAAAGAGCAACAAACAGAGATCACTCACTGCGTATGAGCGATGAGCTCAGATATTCTGCCACACACAAATATTCTGAGCACAAATATCCCGTGTGATAGCTTCGTCCTCCGGCATTACACTTGATGAAGTTGATTCAAGGCCCACCAAATGAAAAAATCTGGATCTATTTGTGATGGGCAGTGATTGAGCTGTTAGATGCATAGATTATGTGTCCTTGAGGACTTTGCTGTGCATCTCCAAATGTCATGAGACTGCTCTCGGCCTCAGAAATAAACCTAATCACAATCTGTAAATGTTACAGCTGTTTCTCTAATAGACCTGGCCTGACTTTGAAGGCCTGCATTTATATTCACACACATGAACCAAAGACAAAACTGAATGCTGATACATGCGACCAGCGCATGTTGAAAGCACGGTATTACAATGTAAAACATATCAAATTCTGGGTAAATGTGTCAGAGCCAATGTCGCTTTAAATTCAGAATCCTGTATTCTGTCCCGTGGCCGGTTGTGTGGGCTCTATATTCAGTGTTCTTGTGAGGAATGTGTGTTCTTTGACTTTAAAGAGCACCTGACACCAGCTGCTGTCTTGTTCCCGACTTACATCCATTCCTCTTTATCCAGTAAAAGGTATAATGTATGCTAATCCCCTAGGTGTCAATAGGAACTGTGTTCAATGCATTTGAGATAATAGTGAAGAAGGGGTTGCTCCTATCGAAGACCTGGAAGATAAAGTCAATGGCACAGTCAATAACAATAAGGTTGTAGGCTTTAATGAGGAATGTTAATTTGAACACAATCAACTGGATTTCAGCTTAGCTGATTATCAACCTTGGACTTGTATAAGGGTGTTGATAGTGCTGTCAGGGAGGGCATTTTTTTTTTTATCTGCGACAGCTTTTTTTTTTTTTTTTCTTTTTTAAATGGAGCTTTTCAAACAAAATCAGTTTGCCTTTTGGCTGTTAGAAACTAATAAACTAAAAAGGGCTGAAATTCCAAAAACCCTAAACAAAGACAGGGTAAGACAACGCAGCACTGTTCACCGGACAGCGAACTTTATTTAGAAAATACAAGAAACACTGTATATAAACTTTACAAAATATAGATTCTGGATAACAAACAGTAATTAAAGTTAATAGAACCAAAGTCACTGGCCCGTCTGTGTAATGGACATTCACCCAGTTCCCACTGGAGCCATTTAAAGTCCCATTTCAAACCTCCTCATGTTACAGGCAACGCAGCCTGCTCCTCACTCTCTCCTTGATCCCATTCCATCAGCAGCTCTGAGGACACCTCTGCAAACAGATGATCCCAGTCCCAGCTCACATCATCCTGCAGAGCAGAAGAGGGGGAGAAAAGAAGAATTAGAGAGGCACGTGGAGACATACCAAGAAAGAGAGGAAGGGGAACAGAGAACGGGGGAAGGAGAGCAGAGGGTGTTAATGTACACATCATAAATCTTGATTACCTGGGAGACAGAGTGGCAACCTCCCCTGGTGCTCTAGAAACAGCTGGACATGCATTTGCTGGGAGCTCACAAGCTATATTTACTAAAAACTCACTCACCTCTTTCACCTCCTGCTCTGGCGCTAAAACCTTGGTGAGGAGCTTCAAGTCAATCTCTCCATCCTAAAGAAAGATCGCAGTAAAATTCACTTGGCTTGCACAAACAGAGGTGATGTTGTTTGCAAAATTAAATAGACCACCTTGACGAGAAGAGAGGTAGCAATATCAAAGAAATGTAAAAATAAATGTCCTTGACTTACTATGGTCTGGAACGCAGAATAATACTTCAGATCATTGTCCAGATCTCTGTAGGTCATTACCCGGTTCACCTGGATGCTAACAGGGTGACAGAAAGTCAGAATAGGCGTCTGATGCACTAATTGAATTTCAATCGGGACAACACATCACAGAAAAATAGTTGCTATCCTGACTGCAGTGTTTTCACGCTACATGCAAACCAAGACTGAGAAGTGGCTTTGTAGAAGTTTGAAGTTTGCGCACGATGAAGCTCCAAGACTTCAAGCAAAGACCACAGAGAGCAGGAGATGGTTGCCAAGTGGTAAACGCTTCAAATTGAAACCCAGCTGCTTATCTGTGGGTTGGAATTAAGTGGGGGGGCTCTCAAAGTGGCCGGGGCCTAGCAGTGCATGCCAGTCCTACTTACTGCACATTACACGCTACATTGCCCCCGCAATGAGTTCAATGTGGATATTATCTCGCACAGAGAGCAAGCCCCAGCCTAATAACCTCCACCGCTGTCATAGCCTTGCTACATATTCGACACATGTCGGCGTGTCTCTCACTGCCCTGTAAATCAAAGGGCCCGGTTAGTAGAGACCGTGGTAACAGAGTTGCATAAATCACACCCAACTGTTATTTCTCCATTTCAGCCCAATAAAGCAAGACACTCTGCAATGGCACAAGTGGAGGACGGGTAACCATCAAAGTCACCAGAGCAGGCTACTGATCTAGTGTCCTAGCACGGACAGAGGTTAACTGTTGTACATGGTTATGGGGACACGCTGTGTGTGTGTGTGCGTGTGCGTGTGTGTGTGTGTGTGTAAATCCTGAGCGATAAGGGTGAACTTCTCAAAGTTTAAGGCGTCACAACCGTACCTTGGTGGAGCTGCAACCTGCATGGTGAGATCTTCTTCCTGTACTTCGTCAAGGTCTGGAATCACTGGAATATCTGAAAATCCAAAAAAAAAACAGAGATCACAACATTTTGCAGATGATCTGATAACATTTAAAAAAGTGTTAACATTTTAGAAAACCTGATTGGCATCCAAACGACATAATAATTTCTGAAAAATACAGTAAATCCCCTGTGTATGGCTGCTAGAAGTGCACATTTTTGTGTGAATATGTATATGTGTGATCATGTCTGTGTGGCAGTTCCTCCCCTCCCTCTCTCTAGTTACATCCTCATAAGAGCTGCCCTGTCACAACAGCCATGCGGCCATGAATATTCAGGAGGCGAGGCGGCAGCTCTTCCTGCTGTGAGAGGGGCGCTGGCCAGGGGCTCCCCAGAAAGCACCCCCTGCTACCTTAGCATTTGGGCCCTGTCAGCGCCACCCACCCCTAGGACCTGTAGTGGCCGGTAGGCCGACCTCCATGTCCACTCTGCCACTCTGACTGGGGCGGCATCCAGCCATGTGCAAGAGTATTTGCTTGCGGGCCCATCTGTGTGGGGTCGGAAGTCACAGTGCGGCCTGGCAGGGGCTGCAGTGCCAGGAGCCGCCAACCCGCTGCTCAAACAGTGGGAACCCACTTTAATTGGCAAAACGCAACAGGACAGAGGATGCTCCACTCCCAAGAAGGACAGGGCAAACTTTCACAGCATTTTTCAGATGGACATTTGTTGGAGCAGGGAAATAAAAGAGGCATACTAAGGGATATAGAAAGACTGGATGAAAATAAGCAAAATTGTTAATAATGAATAAAGACATCAATTGAAATGTGTTCAAAGACTTTCATAATAAGCCCCTTATTGTGGGATGGCATTTAAAAGAAGAATGTAAATGTAAATCAATGAGGAAGAATTGTTTCAGAAAAAATTGGTTTTATCATTTATTAAAGTTTTATCATGTTCATGTCACCAGTATACATTTATGTGTGGTACAGACAGTTGTCAAACACTTCACTGGATTTATATCTGTCCTTACAGAACATGTTTTAACTTTGGGCTTTGGGTGGGATGTGGATTTCCTGAACAATATTTTCCGGGGGACAGCAGACTGCACATCCTTATTAGCTCTACAGCTGAGTGTTGACCATGAGAGAGGGAGAGGGAGAGAGAGAGAGAGAGAGAGAGAGAGGGAGAGAGGGAGAGAGAGCGAGAGAGACAGAGAGCGAGAGAGAGGGACAGAGAGAGAGCGAGAGAGAGACAGAGACAGAGAGAGAGGGGAACAGACAGATCCGGAGAGAAAAAGAGAGAGCTGGACTGCATGAAGAGGGTTGTCAGTAATCTCTAACCACAGTACTGCACCCTGAGGGGAAAGTCAATAGAGGAGCTAAATAGAGGTGAAGAGATGGAAGTGTGCATCTGATGTGAGGAAATATCTTGGCATCTATGTCACCATCCCTTCAAAATAACCCCCGAAAATAAACTGCAGTTGAAGAAACATCGATCTTTGATGGAACACTACATTTTAGTTCTCCATAAAAGTTATGGACTGTTGAGATGAAGAGAAATTATTTGGATTCTGAACACATTCCTCAGACGACAACTTGGTCAAAACCTAACCTATCAACTTTCAGTAGATAACAAAAGCTCACCCTCTGTTGATAACTTATTTCTTTCTCTTTTTTAATTAAACCAAATTAAAAATGCCACGCTCGTTTAGCCGCTGACAAGATTCATCTGTGTTTCTGATATCCAAATAAATGCGGGCGCGGGTATTTCATATTCATGAGGCCCCGGTGACACTTTGTCCTCTCATTTACAAAGCACAGCGTTCAGCAGAATCCGTCCCCCCTGGACCCCCAATCAAATTTAATGGTCTTAGTGCAATGACATCAAAAAGCCTTGCCGTCCGGCTCGTTGCAAACAGCTTCCTGGGTTGTCTATCCCTCCACACACACGCTTTTTCATTTCAGCCAGTAATGCACTATTAACACACTTCATGAGAGTTCAATGTGAAGCACAGAGGCATATGTTGTCTATATGCAAAGTCTATTATTAAGTGAAAAAAAGGAACAACATATTTTAAATGAGCTTCAAATTCAACCCATTACTGGAGGTCAAGCGGGGCATCAAAGCAGCCGCAAACAAGCCAGTGTTCTCTTCAGACGCAAAGGGCAGCTCCATCAGGAGGAGCTGTCTCTCCTACATTACCTACACTCACTTCCTCCCTCGGCTGGACATGTATCAAGGTGGCTTTTGTCTGGCAGCGAGCAGGCCACGCGTATCCTTATTACACGGCCGTGTCCGGCTTCCTCGCTGAAGCATGTAAATATCAAAAGGGGATAATTTGCTGTGAATGTAGACATACTCCCGGCAGGCACACGCCAGTCAGCGACTTTGGAGAACAGGACGTCTCTTTACATCATATGGGCTCCTATAATCTACGCAGGGGTCCAGTCAAATGATTACCTAGGCACAGAATCCATTTGAAAGGCTTATGGGAAAATATTTAACACATCACCGACTAAGAGCAAGACAGTGAGACATGAAACAGTCAGAGTGTTTTTACGATACTGGTGCTTTTTAAAGTGACCAGCAGGAGGCTGGGGGGGGGGGGGGAGCTGATGGGAAGATGGGAGCAGGGGACTGGGCTAGCCTTCTCTCTCTCTTTCTCTCTCTGTGCTTGTAGCCAGTGGACATAAGGGATAAGGGTAGGGGACATAATCAAGATCGCAGGGGCTATCTCACTAACCCTCAGCACTGTAATTTCCAATGCCCCTGCCTCCGGCTCTGTATTAAGAGGTCTCCCTCACCAGAGTAATAATCTTTCCGGCGGCATTAACTGCAAGAGAACCAAACCTCTGGACTTTTCATTCAACTGGCAGTTTGAGCCAGCGCATACTGGACAGAGAGAGACAGACAATGCGTGTGCGTGTGTGTGTGTGTGTGCGTGTGTGCGTGTGTGTGTGTACATAAAATGTTATAGAGACGTACAGTATTATAAAATGTACATTAGACCCTGCAGTTCATGTGTACAATTAGTGATAGTGATTAATAGTGATTTATAAATAAATTATAATTTCATTTTGAAGGTTTGAGAGGAATAAAAGGTACTTTTTCAAAATGGTCATTTCCCCATTTTTAACAAAAAACACTCCTAAGTAAGATTTTGAAATGCAAATAAAATACAACATGGAAATAGGGAAGTGTAGGGAAATATAGCAACATTTACATAAGGACCGGGTGATAATTAAATATTGTTGTTTGCTATATCTCCATATTATAATAATGTGACAAACTGTATCATAGTTCACAGTTCTCATGAGTAAATGATAAAAAGTTAAATATTTGAATAAAACACTAAAAACACATTTGACTCAATGGGATACACACATTTCATTTTTGTAATGCATCAATTAATTGTAGCTTTGTTTTCAGTAATATCAATTTTTTATTATTATTATTACTATTATGTATCACAATACTCTGAATTTAGAAACGTGATGATGGACATTTTTGAACAGAGTTATGATAAGCAGACTGTAGATAAAAGGGTTTGAATAATACTACGACAATATTATTTGTTCTTAAATGGCATTATTCGACACTACATTGGATACTGATGTGTATAAATCCTTTGGTGTTGTCAACTGAGCATTTCATGCTGCTAACCTATCTTTACTCAGGCAATTTCACTCTATTTCCCCAGCTGCCTTGCGCCGCAAAATAGAACAATTATTCTAGGCAGGGTTTAGCTGAAATTTCCCCCCCTCAGTCCTGACATTGTTTGTGGTGCGCAGAGTTGGGCCCTCAGGTGACTCAGTTACCGCTAGATCTGTATTCAACAGCACCTGCCAGACCCCCTGTCTGTGCATGTGTGTGTGTGTGTGTGTGTGTGTGTGTGTGTGTGTTTGTGACTAACTGTGTCGCTCTAGGTGGTGAGGGGAACACTTAAATCCTGCCACAACATTCCCCATCACCTAATAGATCTAACCCTATTTAATGAGTATATTCACTTGTCGTTGTCATCAAAAGGGCCAATGCTTATAGGGTGTCACACACTGGTCAAAAGGAGGAAACCAGAGGCAGAGTTCTAACACATGAACCCATGCTGGATTCAAGGAGAAATATGGCGTGAGCATCAGTGGAAAGTGATGATCTGACTGCCTGCTTATCTGCTCTACTTCCAGAGGATGAATGTGCCGGGGAGGCACTGGAGGGCTCCTTTTTGCCCGTGAGAAGAGACGCAGAGTGGGGGATAGTGAGGGTGCTCTTACCTCCTTCATCATCTGATCCCTGGGGAGTTTGTGGTCGCAGGCGGCGGCTGTAGAAACAGGAAGTGTGAGAGTATGAATTATTTAATGCTTTCAAAATGCAGCCCGACGGTGAGGTCATCATAGGGAGTGGGTGAGTTGGCTCCTGGACTACTTTGCTTTGATGATGGGCCTGTTTTTTGTCTTGTCTTTCTCGTGGTAGTCAGGACACTTACTCGGTCTGCTACAGTCTGACTGGACTTCTGAACAGTCTCTGCTAAAGGGCACGGACGGTCCTAAGACGCCGCTGCCAGCCTTAGACAAGATCACCTCTAGGATTTGAAAAAAATAATAAAATACCCAGCTGGAGCAGCAGTCTGAATAAGTATCACTGAGACAAGACAGTTGTGACAGAAGCACAACATAAGGGATTTTTCTGCGGGGTAACAACTTTACACACAAAGCCTCTGTCTCACTACAGTCATTCAGGCACCGGGCTCCAACTGCGATGATGAGTAAAACATAGACGACTTCGTCCTCTACCTGCCTCTCCTCATGATGTCTATTCTAGTCACAGAATGATGTGAGGGAGGGTGAGGGAAAAAATAGAATAACAGGAAAACTTGGCTCCTAACAGCAATAAAAGTGATGACAACTCAGTCACGCCGTTTTTTAATCATGTTAAGTGATTGTTCTTTGAAGGCAAGGATTAGTTGCAACCAAGGACAATCTGAAGGTACGCCGTTGTTTTCACTTTACTGCAAAGGGAACAAACATTTTAACTGACCTATTTTTATCCACACACACACAAAAGTAACTGCCATTAAATTAAGTCAACAACTGTGGGAGTACAATGAAATATGGATGCGGTGACTGAGTGAACTTACTCTTCCAGGTCTTCAGCTGCAGGTCTTCTTGAGGATCTGTGTAGCAGCAGAGAAAAACAAATGTCAGACAAATTAAATAACACACTTGTTAGATTACATTTTTCCTTCCTTTAAAAGAATGGGAAGCACAACACTAAAGCTACATATATACAGTATATACTGCATATATTCTTATTCCTGACACAGTCCTGAGGAGGTATTTTGATGGATACATCCTCTTCATCTGTATCTAATGACAGTAATCAGACACGGTGGGGTATACAATAGTTGTGTCTTCTCCTCTCCGCTCTGTTTTCTCAGTCTCGTCTCCTGCTGGATCATGCAGCTATTTTCAGACTTCTCTCCATTTACACAGCTCAGCTTGAACAGAGCTTGCCAGACACCAACATACTGTGTTTTGACACTTCTCTGCCTCAACACAGTATTTTTAGCTTTCACTCTCTGTGTTGAGAAAGGTAGCAATCACACCAGCCATCAAAGAAAAATAACATTATTATTACCTTCATATAACCATCATATAAAATGAGAAAGGAAAGCAAAGCAGAGTACGTTTTGGTCTGTTTAATTAGTGGCCCAAATTTTTGTATAAGAGGTTTTAATTTTTTTTCATGACGCAAAAGGCTTTTTCTAAATCTCCTGGTTGAGTAGTGCCCCCTACTGGTTTTAAAAGTAACACATCCATTATAGCAACAGTCTTTTTCTACTGTCATTTTCATCCTTTCATACTGCCAAAAAAAATCAAGATTGCAGATTTTAAATAAATACAAACTTTTAGATAAATATACATTCATCCAATAAAATAATTAGAAAAGAGGTACATATCATATACGTAAATACCAATGTTGAGATTAAAATCACTGCACACTAATGCCATTGTTCAGGGGCTCCAGAAACAATAAGGCAGTAGAGACATCACCAGAAAGGCAAACCCTCTGTGAACAAGCATGAAAAATAAATGAAAGCTTCTCCATCAAAAGTAGCACCTGTATACAAACTCCAATCCCTACTTTTAGTTCACCATGAGACGGATCCCTCGTTCTTCCTGAAGTTACTTCATTTCTTTCTATTAAAAGGGTTTTACTGCGGGGAGTTTGCTGTACAGACTGTGAAGCCTTTAAGGCTAATTTGATTTGGGACTTTGGGTTGTATAAATGAATTTGACTTGACAAGCAGAGGAGGCAACATTTAAATTCAGACAAACAAACACACACAACTCAAAAGAATACAGCGTGCACAACAATCCAGATATCCAGCCTGAGCGTAGTGTCCCTTTGAGCAGACGGGAACATCTGCATACCACTCACACATCAACGGTCATTAATATGAATACACACAGACATTTAAATGATCATGCATTTGTTATGTGTATCAGGAAAAGTGAAATGTTATTAATCCATAATTTTTTTTCTCTCAAGGCGACACCCAAAATAAAAGGAAAGAATGGCATGCAACACAATTAGCGAACTATTTCTCAGCAAAAAATGTTTACTCCTGTTTTGTCCGAGGGTAACAGCCTTGAAGGTATACTCGAGACCAACCAGGCAGGGCAGAGAGGAGCTGAGGGAGCCCACCTGCCTGCCCTTGGACTGTGTCCTGTCTGGGGGGCGGGGGTGGCGACACTTAAGACACATTACAGGCCCCTTGATTAAGACTCATGTAAGGCAAAGCGATAGACATGGTAAAACTGTCTGGAAAAAGTTGTTAGGGATAAAATATATTGTGACAACCTGGTTTCAAAGGTTCATCAATAAACTGACAGATCATTTAGTGTCAATTAGAAGTGATAGATCGACAAATCCCGGGATTTCTGCGCTGGGATTAGTGGGAGGAGGGCGGCGGTGATTGAGCATGAGGGGTGACATTGAAGGGAAAAGTCCTTGCCGGTTCCAGGGGGGACCATTACTTACTTTGTTTCAGAGAGGATCAATGCGTGCGCAAAACCCTTTTACACCTCCTGTATTTCAATCGCTTTGAGACTGCGAATCAAGCTGGGTTACGCAAAAGCAGAGAAGCGACACGCTGACCTTCTGTGAGAAAGAAAAGATCTATTGAGTTTGCTGTTTTCCCTGCTTGCACTAACGGTGCAGTAAACTACGCAAATAAGCACAATTGACTCAGCCTGTTCACTCCAATGCATCTCCTATGCTCTCACCTTTACTGGGACCGAACAAAAGACGCACGGCAGAGAGGCGCTTCCACACTGCAACAAATAAGTCTCATGTTGATTTAGTCATGTACAGTACTTAGATTTAAACGTGTTCGTTGTGCACAAAAGCTTTTGGGCAAACACTTTCCATCTGTTCAGAATATTTCATAAATTCTTCATGTTGTGCTCCCCGTGTAAAGAGCAGACTGCAGTGGTAAGGGGTGATTAAGTGGCTTGAACCCTTGTGATGAAGTGGCTAGCTGACTAACAGTGCCCTCCTGTGGCTGATGCATTAACCATGTCAATTACCGCCTTGCTCACAGATGAAGACGAATGGAGAGTTGCCTGCTCAGACAGGCTCCCTCTAACCTTGTTGATTCACAGCCTGAGTGGCAAATATGCACTGATAAATAAGCTCATTCAACAGCATGAGAGTTCATTAATTACACGTAACCCGAGACCACAGCTCGCAGTCCCCGCCTTCAGAGTAGCCACAGGAGATGGAGGAAAAAGATGAAGAAACGTACTTGGCAGAACCAGACCCAGAGCTTTCTTCTGCCCAGCCACCCTGCCGCCGGGCCGGTTTAGGAGGAGGGCCCTGGAAGAAGAGAGAACTTTAATAGAAAACAGCTTCATTGCATTTTTACACATAGAGGATAAACAAACTGAAATCTAAGCTAACTGTCGTCAGACTTTAATCTTTGAAAGAAAATCACAAAAATATCATATTTGTGTAAGATATAGCTTTAGGTTTTGTCATAAATATAGGGCGAAGTTGTAACATTAATACCTGTTTGATATAGTGGTGAATGGGCTATATTGTGTAAGTACAAATTCAGATTTTTAAGAGGAAATGTGCCAGTAGATGGCCCTCTTGTCTACAACAACATAAAAAGCAGAGCCCTTATATAATTATTAATTTAAAATACAATATCACACAAGTTTAATTGTCCTGCTAAATTCTTCCATTTAAACTAAAGTTCAACTCCAATATTTAAGTTTCAAACTACCGAAAAGCTCCTGCAAAGCAAACAACATGCCTGCTATTTACAGCAAAGAGTCATCTATATGCACTCCATTGTTTTGTTTATTATTATAGTTTTCAATAGTCCATTTCCAGCACCAGAACATATGGAACAGAGTGTGGGAATTGCCAGGGTCTGTAAGTCTGACCCTAAAATAGATCCACAGGAAAAAAATGACCCTCTCCCTCTCATTCTTTGATTCTGAAAATAGTAAACGGAGTATGCATCACGATCCTGAGACCGGGAATCTGAGACCAGCACTTGAATGAATGAATTCCTCAGAGCACACAAGGGTGGGCACTAGACAAATGAATTAGGGAAAAAAGGCACAACATTTCTCATTACTAAATTGGGTCTGCAGAGGACAAAGTGCTCGTGAAGAATTTCTTTCGTTTATGATGAAAGAGGAAATAATCTTTCATGGCTGGTTCCTTCACCAAAGCCATTTATAAATCTGAATGTCACCATTAAACAGGGCAGAGGGAGGGGGAGCCACTCTGCTCCGCTGTATATTACCATTAATCGAGAGAGCTGAGGCCGAACAAGCTCCCTCAACTTTGTGTAATTAGTAACTGTCTCTTTATTAAGAACAAAGGGGAATTACAATAATGACAATTGAGTCATTTTATGCAACATTAAAAAAATTCCTTCAAGTGATGTGAAATCCCTCTGATGTTTAATGTTTGGTATTTCTGACAGTGAACAATGTTCATGAGAGACAAGATAGTAAGGTCAAGTGTCTTTGAGTGTAATAAATTCATCCTGTGACAGTTATTTCACTCTACAAAAATGGAGAGGACCATAAGTGTCCTGAGAAACAAAACAAATCTGTGCCTTGAATCCTTCATGACCAAATATGAACTTCACAGTTGTAGTAAAATAGTTATGCCTGCAAAGGCAATTAACTTTGCTCTCGTAGTTTCTAATTTAGGATTCTGTGATGGTCTCTAGGGCAAGGGACTTGTGGTGGCCAAACCCAACGAGCCCATAAAAGCAAATGAGTCTTTGTTTAAAAGGATTTCAGGAATTTAACCAATCAGTTGGGTATTTTAGGCAGAAGAGGCCAGGGTTGATAAACGAAGACTACAAATAAACCCACCCAGTCGCACGACACTCTGGAAAAATGTATTGCATGTGCACAGCAGGTCAGAGAGGGCGCGAGAATACTGGTTCATACATTAGGGAAGTTGGCCTAATTTGGGGAGGTTAGCCTAAAGCAAAAGCATTGCTGGAATGTTTTGCTTTGGGAATGTTGGCTGGTTTAGAGATTGCCAATCCGGGAGACGTGACTGATTCCATAAATGCCAAAGATAGAAGTGAAATGATTTGTTATACTTCCAGCCTTCTGATCTGACTTCTCTCATATATTTTTGCCCTATATTAAGTCTAAATTTAGCGACATCGACTTCAACATGTTTTAAGAGGCAGACATCCCCGAGAAAACTTTACAACGTTTGTGCTCAGACTTAAAGTGGCAGAAGATTTATAAAATGTTTCTAGAGTCATGGGGACTTTAGTGATGTAATCTGCTTGTTTTTCAATTAAACAATTTACAAGAGAACAATTACAAAGCTTTGCAACTCTAAAGTTTAAAAGGGTTTTAGAGCTTGTATGAAGTAACACTTCAAAACATTTCATGCAAGCACATCCGATCCAATACACACAGGACAATGAATGAAGAGCAGCTTCAGTTTTTTTTTCTGTCTATGCTTTAAAACCTACTGAAGTAGAAAAATTGCAACTCAAATGTCTCTGCATAAAAAAGCCCTCCATTAAACTTTATACTTTGTGTTTCAAGCTGGTGTCACTGTGTGGGCCGTAATGTGAGAGGTGATGAAGCCTGGATATCAAACCCAACCAGCTGAAGTGGACAGACCAGTGTTTATGAAACAAATACAACAAGACTACTGTAAAATAGTATAAAGTTGATGTCTGGAGCATTAGCAGCAGAAGCCATGCAAAGTCACAGTTTTTTTCATGCTACCTACCTCATCGTCCTCATGAGATTCGTGTATGAGACAAAACCAAAATTGCATATTGATGAAGATTATGGTGAGGTGAAATTACAACATGCAACTAAATGTCTACTATCACATGTTCACATACTTCTCCCATTGAAGCAGATGTGGAGGACTTCCTTACGTAACGAGAATCTTCAAATGATGATTGGTCTGCTGCAAGGCGAGCTCTTCGTCCAGACTTTGCAACCTGGGAAATGTGGATCATTTTAAAATGGAAAAAAGATTTTGATATCATAAAGGCAGAGAAGCTGGCACTTCCAACGACTACGGAAGACTTTGTGGTTTCGCTTTGCTTTAACTGTGCCATATAATGAGCCAACCAAATGTTGTCTGGATAAACTTCAAAATACTGTAGATCAGATTATTCCACTTTCATAAACCAACCATGTTTGGTGCTTTTGCTTCAAAAATTGGTCCAACTTCCAGTCCCAGTCTCACTGTGCGGATGTGGCAATGACATTTTTCTATTTGCATATGATAGGAGCATTATCAAAATGTGAACATCATTTACATAATTGTCCTTGAAGAATGGAGCAACAACGCTACTGAAGGACCAGCCTGCACTTTAAAAGTAGGGTGTTGCATTTTTTGTTTTATGTGCTTTTACCAAACAGGCAAATAGATTAAATATAACATGTTTTTTCAGCATTTGACATAAACAGAAATTTTGAAAACACCTCTGTGTGTGCCTATTGATGCTGATGTGGGATCAATAGGACATTTTATGTTGGTCAAGGAGAGAAAATTAGTAGGGAAGTTGAACTTAGCGATCTCAGGACAGTAGACTTTACCCCTAGGAACAACTAACCAGGCAGGACAAGGTGGAAGTAGTGCATTAATCTTTAAAAGCTCCAGTGGACATGCAAATGTATATCTCTTCCTTAATATTTGTTATTTTCAATTCAAGATTGAGGTGTTAGATAGATGAATAAAAGGTTGAGTATTCATTCTAAATTGTAGCACTGTACTTTAAAATCTCACTTCTATGACAACAGCAGTGTTTTGTCTGTGTTCCTTTCATCCACATTGTTATAGATATTGTAAAATTACTGTAAACTAAAAGCAGTTGGGTGCATAAAAATAGACTTTAAACAATCAGCTTAATGTACACCAAGTGTATTTTCAGCACTGGGTCACAGGAGTAAGTTCAAACATATCGGTAAGATAATTGCTTTTTATGGCGAAAGGTTATGATAGCAATTCAATTACAGTATAGGTACACCAGAATATGGACGTTTCGTGTAAGTTCGTGTTTTCGATGGAGTAATTACAGACGTCCAGCCAGGTCAGAGAGGGGAATAAGAACCAATACGACTTAGCACAGCATGTGCACAACACTGAGCTGCACTGTGCATGTTGGGAAATTTCGGCTAGCACCTCTTAGCTAGTTAACTATGTGCTATATGTATGCTATATGTTAGCTATATACTCAGACAAACCTTCCTGCTGCTGTTGCTTTAAAAGCAGTAAATGCTAAAGTATATCTGCTGTTAACAGGATCTCATTCACTGACTGGCTAATACTGACGTTGACATTAGTTAGCTTAAAAGCTAAGTAGCTAGCAATAGCCTCGCTGCACATTTACTTTATGCTCTCAACTCCATTTACAACGCGCGAACTTAAAGTTACCTCCTACCCTATTCCCTTTCTGCGTGTTCTGCAATTCAAACGAGTCACTCACATTTTTCACCGCTCCGACATTTACGAGCTGAAAGTTATCTTCCATTTCTCTCTTCCTCGCTACCACCAGGCAGAACAGCCGCAGCGTCTTCCTGGTTATCAACAATGCGTCACATAGCAACGCTCTCCATGGTAACACCAACCAGAAGGAAAGTTCGTGTCCCAGTCTGTCACCGTGAAGTCGCGTCAGTGAGTAAATAAATAAACAGATACATTTACTATAATGATGCTGCTGTTGCTGCATATGATGATAACGATGCTAATTATAAATGCCTCTGCTCTATAAATCCCTTGTCTGACCCCCAGGATCTTCCCCTAAATTTATCTTTTTTATCAGTCTTAAAAGGATGGCCCATTATGTCAGTGTCACCATAAACCAAACACTTTTGCAGAAACAATGTCAATGCAAAGATCTTCGAGCTGTATGTAAGTATGACCCTCAGCATGATAACACTGAAGAATCAAGTGACTGATGTCCTAAATTTCGAAAGCTCATGCCTCGCAAACTGAAGCAAAGTCGGGCCAATTGTTGACTCAGTGTTGGGTCAGTAAAACTGAAAGAGGGATAGGCTAGTAGAAAAATTATGTCATCTAAACAATCAGAGTCATAGTTTGGCATTTTACCAAACAAACAGCATATTTCCCACAACTCCCAAGTCTTTGACATTTTTTTTCTCAGTCGAAATCAAGCAGAGCCTCAGTCAGAGAAAGGGAGTAGAGATGGGAAGTGAACTTCCCCCCGGTGTCCGCTAGGTGTCGCTGTTATGCATGTTTTCTGATTCTGGGGATAAACTGAACGGTAGCAGCATCCAGCGGATCACAGCAGATGACTGGACTCCCTGTGCACCTTCACTATCTCTATTGTTAACTTTGGACCGTCTTCAGTTAAATGTTCCTCCAACACTTTATTTTGGATACGGTCAATATTGTCCAAGGACTTGTAAAAGTCCACTCAATGGCCCTCCAGTCATGCTAAAGGTCCTCAATTGATGGATTTATTGACATTTATTAGCACACAGCAACATATTGCAACTTCAGTCTTATTCATAAAATACAAATGGTACATGTTCTCTTCATCCATAGAGAGGAAAGAAAAGGAAATATTCCATCGACAAATCAGTGCAATCAATGAGTTTCCTTCTTTATTCAGGAGACACTCTTGCGAAATCACACATCGGCCAATATTATGCAAATGTTTCTAAAGTTTGAGAATGCAAAAGTCTTGTTAAATGCATTTCAGAATAGCACCGATCACATTGTCCGAACAGATGCTAATAACTTGCTGCCCCTCCCTCGAAAACGTCACAGCTTGTGACTATAAAGTATGAGTGAGAGTGGAGAGCGTTTGAGTGTGTTTGAGGCCGGGACTGCAGCGAGAAAGTGGAGAGGCGCACTGACTCCATACGCACAAGTGGATGGAAAGAGCCCAATACAATGGAGAAACTGAACCGCGGTGCAGAGATCGGAGCCCTCTAAACCCAGGAAGAACAGAAGAGATGCTTGCATGAGATAAAGGGGAATGAAGAGTAGAATAAAGAGTTTTTATGAAGAGTTGAGATTATTTTCCAAAATGGCACGGATTTGCTCCCATGCAAATGCGCATTTTGAAAAGATGACATAGCACTTGAGAAAATGGGATTCCTCCAGGAACAGAAATCACTCACGACCTGAATGAAAAGAGAAAAGGGACTCTATTCAAATCGGAATTTAGTTTTGTTTTCCTTCTTTTACTTGACAAGCCTCGGTTGTGAGTGAACGCAGAGTGAAATATGAATCTGGGAAAAGCACTTCTGTTTTTCCTCCTCTCAAATTTAGTGACAATGACTTTGTCGCTATCCACTTGCACCACTGTGGACATCGACCACATAAAGAAAAAGAGAGTAGAGGCAGTCCGGGGACAGATTCTCAGTAAACTCCGGCTGACCAGTCCGCCTCAAACAACAGGTCCGAGTCAAGTACCGTTTCAGGTCCTGGCCCTTTATAACAGCACCAAGGAGCTCATTGAGGAGCTGGGAAGAGACAGGCATCAGAGTTGTGGACAGGATAACACGGAGACTGAGTACTATGCCAAAGAGATTTACAAGTTCAACATGATCAATGGTCCGCCAGAAAACAGTAAGTTTATTGTTTTTAATCACGGTTATTCCAGTGTTTCTTTTGTAACTTCTAAATCATATAAACTACAACGCATTTAAGTTCTAGATGGGGGTAATTTAAAAACATAGGGTGGAGTAATTGTTTGTGATTGGCACCATATTTTGTTTTGTTAGTGCGCCATGCTGCCAACACTTTTAAACGTAGGTGCCCAAAGTTGATCCAAATGCCTTCACTCGTGCAAATCGATGTACACTCATAACACTAAAAATCTTTATCTGGTAAACTCGCGTCTGTGCAGCCTTTACGCACAGACGCGCCTGTGAGCGGTGGAGCGGTGCGCAAAGGAGAGGGCAAAGTAAACAGTCTAATTGGAATGAGCACCATTCCTCATACATACCTCACACTAAAGCCATGGGAACTCCAGCCTAAGTCTGACACATTCCTATGCGAGGAAAATTCTCAGGCAGTTAAGTCTAGTATTTATTGCCAACTCCAATACCTCATTTCCATTTTCTGGCTGTGAGCTTCCCAATATTTTTCATCCAGTGAAACGACTCTCTCACTTCTATTTCCCCCACTATTCCTCTCTAGTAGCAAGGAGGCGAGCTGTGCGTTATGATCTAATTCCCTTGTTCGTCCATATTGGTATTTCCTGTATAAACTATGGTCCATTGATTGTTCCAGAAACCAGAAACAGAAGCTCACTGAGCAGCAGATTCTCCAGAGAAAGTCCGTTTTTGAAGTGTGAGTTGGATTTGTGCCGGTCAGAGGCCAGTTACTGCACGGTGTAACCATTTTAAAAATCAACAGGTGTTTATGCTGTGCTGTGACACTAAGCAGAGCCTCTGCCGGTTCCAGCATAAATCGTGAATCAAATCCATTTCACAGGTCCCACAAAGTGCTTCTGACACTCAAAATACACAGCTCTGGGTTTATCCACTGGTCAGAGGTAGCCAGAGCTCCCAAAACAAACAGAGGTCTAAGGAGTGGGATCAGTGATGGCCAGGTGCCCAGGACACATCACGCCGGTCTCACACTGTAGGCCCTTCTGTAGGTGATAATACAAGATGTGAACTTCACTTACTACTGGCAACACTTTCTGCACTAAACAGCTTATCCAGGAAGGATATTAGGAAATGAACAGAACGTGCCAACATACATTAATTAGCTCTCTCCCTTTCCATTCTGTAATTTTAAAGAGAGGGGGGCATGTTGCAGACAGTATATAGGAACATAACGTCTGTCACCTTGATCATTTTGTAGTTCATTTTCATTCCTGCTGGATATAATGAGTTTTACATTCACCGTTTTTGGAAGGTGGGAGGGTTTGGGAATATAGTCAAGTTTAGCTTTTTTTCATGCCCAGTTAAAAAGTAAAACAGAAACTTTTCTCTCATACTTTTATGCGCCACTTGCTCCAGACTACTTTCCTAGCCACTACTACTAATGCAAATCAAGGCATTTGCCATGACTAGATGAAGCATAACTGAGACTGGGCAGCAGTAGATCTTCATTTTCTGGTGCATCAGGAGGCCAGTGTGGCTCATTATATCGTCATAAACCAAATGCTGTTGAAGAAATGAGATAAAGACATAACTTAAGTGAAGGATGACCTTTGGCACAATAACATTCTCAGAACCACTGACTCTTGAATTATAAAGATCGTGCCTTGCACACTGAAGCATGCAGTTTCAGTGAAATTTCAAGCCAATCATTGACTCAGTGTCGGGTCAGTAAAAAATGAGCACTAGCGCTGAGGACAGCAGGGTATCTGATATATGGGATAGTAGAAAGATGATGTCATCTGAACAAACAGAGACAGAGGTCTTTGGCCGGTTCCCAAAGAAACAGCATCTCTTCCCCCACAACTCCCACGCCTTTACCATTTTTGCTTCCTCATCCTTAATCAAGTGGAAAAAAAAGTTGTTTTTCAACTTCAGAACAGAGCTGCATCACATTATCTCATCTGCTGTAATGGCCTGCCACAGAAGGAAGCAGAGAAATGAGATTCTTCTCTGATACAAAAGCAGCCTCTGAAGTCTGTATTATTAAAACTAAATATCCATTTTCTGTGTAATGCGTGGGTGAAAATCAAACCATAGCAGCACAAGGCAAATTCCAATTTCAGATACTGCTATTTGACTAGATAATAGAGCTAAACTACTACATTTCCAAAGACATTTCTGTTGTCCTCTATAAGACCTAGACACCTCAGCAGCTGGCTAGCACCTGCTGCCTTATGCTTTCTATTTCCTTTGTTTACCTCCACAAAGCTCTGGAGAGACTGACATCACGGACAATCCTCCGGGCAAAAGGGCAAAGAGAGGGGATTCCTGAGAGTCAGGAGGCGTCCGTGTCATGAGAGGAGAGGATCCTAGACACCGGAGGGTGCGAGGTGTGGTCGATAGTGTCTGGGCTAGGCACTTAATGCGAAGCTTTACAACAGAGCCATGCCAGAGTCTGTCCCCAGGCCTTCCTGAATAACTTTACCCCTAAATCCCTCATTTAAAGCCCCTCTATGTTCAAATTCATTGAGTGATAATACGAGAATGTAATCAACAGGGCCTCATTTTGTTATCCAGGAGTTTATATGTCTATAAATACACTTTTGCAAGCGTGTTAATGGGAATGTTTTGCAGTTAAACTAAATCCTCTAATTAGAATTTGATCTATGAAAATAAATGTAAACGTAAATGAACAGTGTGCAATTGACCTAAATCAGAAGTTATAACAATAGGTCTAATTTGGTTACATGCATAATGTTTACAATATGCAGAGTATAATATTTTAAACTAATATTTAACATCAAAAACTCAAAACCTTTATTTTTCCGGTGGAGTTCCAGATAGAAATAAGCCCCTTGTGAAGCTTATTGACATAAATCTGAGCTACTTCTAATAGTTTACAGGTCAAACTTATGTCAGCATCCTGACACTCAGTCTTAAGAACTATCATTTAAAAATTGTGGGGGTCAGATAATTGGTAAATGTATTTCATTTTAATTATGCAAGCAATCCCCTTCACTTACCAACATGGAACAAATTACCTTTCAGACCCTTGGCAAAAATAAGCCATAATGTGAAATCCACCTAAAACCATTGCAATGGGAAAAATGAGGTCATCCAAAAGGAAACCAAAGACTTGATTAGAATTTCAAATCTCCCCTCGAAGTGGGGCTTTCCACCTTCTGTGGGGGAGGCAGAGGGGAGAGGGAGCAGTGGGTGAGGGGAGGAAAAGGCTACTAAGGTTTCCTTCTTATAGATTGTGTGGAAACACTGGACAGATATCTGGCTGGGGATGAATGCAGAAAAGGTCACCTATAAATAGGGAAAGTTGAAAAAACCTTGTGGAAATATCAGATAATGACTGGGAAGACACTGAAATAGGATTTTGGGTCAAATGAAGTACAGATACTTGGAGATGTGCAAGTTCCTTTTGCATGACACAGACACAATTGAACTTCTGAGTTTCCATTCGTCCCAAAACAGCCCGAGGTGCAAATCAGCTAAAGGTGCAATGCCCCTTTCAACCAGCAGCAAATCTGAGGCTTGGTAATAAAGTTTAAGCTTGGGGTAATAAATTAACTAAGGCTTGGCTGTAAATGACTGTTTCCACTTGGCCCATAAAAAGTTTGCTATGTGCTTGTTTTGCTCAACACTGCATGTGCTTGGCCTGTTAAAATAATAAACTACTCAATGGTATTATGGTATAAAAAGGAGAAAGGCTTCAGTGCAACAGGAAGCTTTTTACATAGAATCACAATGTGGCTATTTATTTACCTGATTCTGCTAAAGGTCAGCGTGCAATCAAATACACACACCATGCATACAGCACGGTATTGATTGTCAAGCATGCACTTAGTGGCCTTACTATCACGATGGAGTTGCCCTCCTTGATGGTTTCTCAGGTATTGTTTTGTTCCAACACGTGAGCCCACATGTTCCCGGATAAATTTCCCAGTTCCGGGGAATACTTGGCTTCTGGCCGAGACCTCAGAGCACCTGTTGGGCTCAAGAGCTGGTGGGAGGAGGAGGAGCAGGCTGCCCTACCACTGCAGCCTGCTCCTCCACCACATGGGACATTTGGTTTTCATTTCATGACTTCAACTTGTTGCTAACTCGGACCGCACAAAGTATAAGCAGATGGTCCGCGGTAATGGCCCACGTCTCTCTGGAATAGAGCAGAATTATTCTAATTTTTTTTTTAAAGTTTTGTTTTTATCCGTAAACTATCTAAACTTAGAAGGGAATCCTTTGCAAAACAGCTTATCAATAAGCATAAGGTAAACATGTCTCCCCTGTGAGGATGTCAGTGGAAAATAGGCATTGATAACATGTTTACTATGAGGTAATAGATGGAGAAAAGAGATTAAAGGGATTCTGACGAAAGAAACATTCAGAGATCCAGTCTGAATTTTGAAGGAGATATTTAATATATATATATATCATATGTAAAGCCACTGTTGCATCATCATTTCCACTTTTTTTTTTACCTGCAGATGACCTCCCCTACTGCCCTAAGGGTATCACCTCCAAGGTATTCCGCTTCAACGTCTCCACCATGGAGAAGAACTCAACCAACTTGTTCCGGGCCGAGTTCCGAGCCCTGCGGATCCCCAACAGCGGCGCCAAGAGAAACGAGCAGAGGATTGAGCTCTACCAGGTGTGTGAACTGACCGTTCATTTCCACTGTTAACAAAACGCTGGAGGGTAATGTGCTCTATTTCTCTCAGAAGGCCTGTGTAGGTCAGTGAGAAAGATGAAAACATTTATATTAGGGTGTCCAACTTCCTCTCTCCTCTTTTCATGCTCTGATCATTATTCCATGTGCTTACAGTCAAATGGATTCTACGTGAGGACACATTTAAGAGCTTGCACAGCCATCTTTAAGAAACCCTAGATTACCATTCGGCAGTTTCTTCTTTCAAAGCTGTCAATCTCAAAGTCCATCCGTGATAGATCAAGTAAGGGCTTATGCTTTCAACAGGGGGTTTATAGATCGGCACCTGCATTTGTGTGTTTATGAGCATTTTTGTGTTCGAGCATGCATCTGTTAGATGTCAGTGTGTGTGGGGTGGCAGGGAAGGATTTTTTTTGTTTTGTTCGGTTTCCTCATTAATCTCCCGTGAGACATTAGGAGTAATGATCAGGTTCCAACATTTCCTGCCAGGGAGACAAGCGTCTCCGGACTGCATACCGCCTCTGAGGCAAGGCTCTGGCCAGTCCTGAATGCAGACTGTCAGGCCCTCAGATTGTTTCCAGGGGCCTAGGAGGAGATAGAGGCAGGGTCACCCACCGGGGGAGTAAATGGAGCCGCTCGCTCGCCCCCACACTTTTCAAGCTTGAGTTGATTGTCAGAGGGCTGACGCTGGCCCCTCGTTCCCACAGGAAGACAGATTAGATGCTGACAATGTTCAGGAACCTGGTTATCCATAGCACTGCTGTGGGGCTCGGCGCTCATACCCACCACCCAAACACACACATTTCTTACAGATAAACACCTTTGTTCGGAGAAGTGCTGATGGAGATAGGAATGTCTGAGCCACACGGTTGCATTTCCCTCCATCGTCAGTTGTGTACATTTGGGGCCTCGACACGATAACGCAGTTAGTAACATGAATGATATGAGTGCGATACCTGCAACGCTGCTTTTTTTGTCTTTTCTCTTTCTTTTTCCCTGAACTGCGTGACACTTCATCTGGGAGCCCAGCTAAAGTCAAAGTTTAAACTGCTGACGTGAAGGACAGCCAGGTTCTCATTGGCAGGAGGGTAACACGCAGGCATTAACTTGCAAAATGGGGATATCAACACAGGGAGTCACTTTTTCCATGAAGAGTAGACATTTGGCCCAAGGCATCCTGGAGAGTCTGGCTCAGACAGACAGCTCTGGTCCTGTGTGTGTGTGTGTGTGTGTATGTGTGTGTGTGTGTGTGTGAAAGAAAGAGTTTATGCAGCTGGGTCACATTTTCATCTTTCCTCACAGATCCTCCAGAAAGACGACCCCAAAGCCAAGCAGCGCTACATTGGGGGCAAGAATGTCCTGACCAAGGGAACGCCTGAGTGGGTCTCCTTTGATGTTACAGAGACAGTGAGAGAGTGGCTGATGTACAGACGTGAGTGGGACACCTCCTTATAACATGACCTGCCAAGTAGCACTGCCACACTTACACCCCTCTGCTCTTGTTTGCCCCTCAGAGACCAATCTTGGCCTGGAGATCAGCGTGCACTGTCCCTGCCACACTTTCAGGCCTAATGGTGACATTATCGAGAATGCCAATGAGGTGCTGGAGGTCAAGTTCAAAGGTGAGACGGCATTTAATACCTCAGTGAAGTGAAAGAAATTCCGATTGTTTTAGATTTGCATCAGCAAGCTTTGTTGCTTGTTTGGTGTCATGAAGGTGTTGAAAACGATATTGACGAGATTTCAAAATGGCAATCAGCCAGACACAATTACATAAACCTATTTCGGATATATAAAAAATTGGGAGAAATAAAAAACATATCTCTAAAGCAAGGATGAAATAGTTTAAAATAGAATAGATAGTGACAGGTGAGGCAAGATTCTTAGCTGTCAAATTCAGTGGGATGTTCCTATTATTGGTTACTCAGTTACTACATAATGTGAAGTTAAAAGAACAGTTTTACATTTTGGACAATACACCTATTTGTTTTCTTGCTGATAAACAGACAGTGGTATCTGTCTTCGCATCTAACTCGCGATAAGGAAGCAAATAAACAAGTTTCCCCAAATCTCAAACTATTCCTTTAAATATCTTGCATATCTCTCTCCTAGATTAGTCTGTTTTCCGCTTTCATCATGTTTTGCAAAATCTGGAATCAATAACTCCAGTGTCTTCAAGTATTACTCTTAGATTTTTCCCATTGTAAGAGCACATCTCAGCCTGTTGTGCCGATTTCCTGCCTTTTTTGTGTCCTCTGCTCAGACTGTAGTCGCTGCTAAGTCTGTGCTTGGTCTGGATTTCTCTCTGCTTTTGATCTCTAACAGTGAAAAGATGTTCTGCCAGTTTGTATTCATGATCAAGAGCCAGATAACATTTACGCCTTTTTGATTTGTTTGATTTGTCTAATGTTCCAGATAGGCATCTCATGCTTGTTGAAAAGTTTGTTTCGTTCTGATTAGCGAATCTGAGGCAGTGCTGGTTTTAGGATGATTGGCATTCGTAGGTCTCGGGACCAGTTTATTCTAGAGTTTGTTTTGGGCTCCAGTTTTAGTTTACAGTGCCCGTTTCAGATGTTTCCAAAATATGGAAACAGTGAAATTGGCATGCATTGGTTGGTGTTTTTCTGTTCATTTTAAATATGGTCCTGCCTTGATTAAGGATTTGATGAAGGTACAAATATCTTTAGATTAAACTTTAATTAGCATGTCTGATTTTAATTTGCATAAAAGGCTCGACCGGCCCTTTGTTTCATTGCATTCACCGCAGAATGAAAGATACCTTTATTTATCCACATTTTGTCTTAAGCAGGGTATTTTCTAGAGCAGAGTTTCCTAGGGATGAATGAGAATCTGGTTATAATACAATAACACTCAAAATACTCTCTTTTTATGAGCCTGGTTAAAAAAAAAAAAAGTTCCTTTTCATCCTGTCATCAACATCATCATCATGTTCCTCCAGCAGCAATACCTATTGAGGTCTTTTTGGTAAGATAATGGGTTTCCTTTCTAAGATGAAGAGAGAGACACAGAGCATGGGAATACAATTGATCTGGTATCTCACTTAGCACTGGGGCCCCCGGGCCCACGGCCCTGGGAACACTCCCGACTGGCTTGGCCACAAGGAATGTGCTGCCACGGCGCTCAGACGCTTGGCCCCGAATTAAAGAGGGGCGTACATATCCAACAGCAGCATCTCTCCTGAGATATCCACTGCTTTAGCTATCAGGGGTAGATTGGATGAGCAGACACAGGCCCAGGGGGGAAAACAGAGGAAAGAAGGAAGTTAGGGACCAGAGTTGAATAAGGAAAAGGGTGAAAAGTGATCCAAAAATGAGTGAAGCCCTTCCTGGATATTACAGTATCCCTCTGTAAAGTTGACTACATTGATTAGAGTTAAGCTGTGGTTCCACTGAAGTCAGCTCTTGAAGACATCTTTACAATTCTCAATAAATCTGCTGCATTTCTGTGCAGTTTTTCCTTGGTATTCTCCAGACTTACTGACTGACTGTCTCCTGCAGGTATGGAAGTGGACTACGACGATCTGGGCCGTGTGAAAAAACAAAAGGAGCAGCTCTACCCGCACCTCATCCTCATGATGCTCCCTCCCCACAGGCTGGATGCCCAATCCTCCTCCCGCAGGCGCAAGCGGGCACTCGACACCAATTACTGCTTCAAGTAAGGCACATTTCCTCGCCCTGGAAAATGTAATGCACTGCTTGGACGTTTGTCTTTGTAAAATCCTTTCTCTGGCTGCACCTGCACTGTCGGTTTCTGAGGTTTAAACACTGGGCTGGGTAAAATATTGCAAATAAAGAATGACCGCTACTACGACAGAGGGAGGGAGGGGGGGGGTTATCAAGTAGTACACCAGCCAAAGCAACATATCAGCTGTCCCGTCTGCCAGGGAAGAAGAATAGATGGGCACAGAATACACAGAATAAGCTTGTTAATCACCTTGACGAGCATGACAGAGGCATTAGCGAATACAAGTCAGGATCTGTCCCAGTACTAGCAAACACCACCTCCTCTTACACGCCGTCTCCTCGGCTCTGGATTTCCTCCGTCAGACTGACAGGCCGCACCAGAGACACCTGGGCTGACTCCAAGAGGGAAAATAAGGGCACACCTAAGAGTGGAATTTCTGAACTTCACTCTCATCTCTGGCCGTGTGCCCACGGAGAGGAAAATGTATACAACTCTTAAAATAGCGCGTTATCTGTGAAATGAAGTGAGTGTAATCCTCTCTGTCGTCTCTTTTTCCGCAGCAATTATGAGGAGAACTGCTGTGTGCGACCACTATATATAAATTTCAGGCAGGATTTGGGCTGGAGGTGGATCCATCAGCCTGAAGGGTACTACGCTAACTTCTGCTCCGGTCCCTGTCCTTACCTACGCAGCGCAGACACCACCCACAGCTCGGTGAGACAAAAGTGCCACATTAAAGTCGTGAATCTGTTTTGTGAAATGCGATTGCTGATTCCTCGTCTCCTTCTGCACTTTATCGATAGCTGCTGAGCCTGTACAACACCTTGAACCCTGAAGCGTCCGCCTCGCCCTGCTGCGTTCCTCAGGACTTGGAGCCCCTCACTATCCTCTACTACGTGGGTCGCTCCCCTAAAGTCGAGCAGCTCTCCAATATGGTCGTCAAGTCCTGCAAGTGCAGCTAAACTTCAGGGCCCGGCGAGAGACGTGGGATGTGACGGCTCCCAGCACTACTCAGGAGCGGGTATGAGGGGTGAGAGGGGGCGCGGTACACTTTGCCCTCCACGAGTACCTTCAACCTCTGCTTCCGCCTTGCCCGAGCTCTCTCCGTCTCTCACGAAAAATAACGAAAGATGCAGTCCATCATCCTGCTCACAATCATTGGCAGCATTTACCAAGAAGACTTGTCAAACACCACTTCACTAACGGGCACTCTCAAACCCATCAGACCTCTTCAGCAATCGCCTTTTGACATCAGTGTTTCTCATGTTTTTTTTTGTTTTTGTTTTTTCATATTCCAGCATTTTGAACAGCCTGTACCTCAGTGTTACAAAACATGGAAGAACAGAACAATATTTGTCTTTCAATGACCACTGCATTCTTAAGGACATAAAATAGTTGCAGTCAAAAAGAGAAAATGACTGAGAATGCAGACTGAACTCAGCAAAATAGGAATACGTCAAAAGAGGGTGAAACTAAAATGATTGTTTGTTGAGAGCAAACACATCCCTCGGCTCCGATGCACAGGACACCTTCGAATGTCCGAGCTGGAAACCGACGCTGTGCACGCCACGGCTCCCTACACTGTTTGTTTAGGATTAAAATGCTGTTGAATTAAAAAATGACCTTAGGACTAAAAGAAAACATGCTTGAAACCAACCTTTATTTCAAAGTAGTATTTCCATGGTTATGTTTACCTCTGTAATACAACAGGATGGTGATTCCAGGGATCGTTTAGTTTTAAAAGTGAAGCCTTTCTGTTGTATGAGACGACGTATGTCACTAAGTGAACACTTAACTAGATCACAAACTGTAAATGTTTTTCTTATTACTCTTGGAAACACTTTTTTTTTGTTTGTTTTTTTTATTAAAAATGGACAGTTGAATAGAATTGTTTTAATTTCATTATTGTTAGTTTTTTTTTGTATGCGTTAAATATTTTTAGAGCACTTTATTTTAAAGGGTAATGGGTACATTTAGATGACCAAAGTAAAGAAATCAAAGTCCAGTGAGTGACAACTTCCAGTGTGCCGTATGTGTGGTGAACAAATACATTTACTGACATGATCAGCATGTTTTAATGTCTTCCAGGTATCAATGCAATGTTGTTTGATACAGACTGACTAGATGATTGCAAAAACATTACATTTACATGCATGTGTGTTGTAAACAATCGCCGACAAAACAGATTAAATGATCAGACTGTTACCAACTTTGTATCACCAAAATATACACATTGATTTTGATTCTACTGTTGGATTTTTGAAACACAGCATGCAACTGGTGTAGTAAAGAAGTCCACAACATTAAGTTAAACATCAATCACTACAAAATCCAATACCATCAAGTGTATTAAAACCAGTTCTGTTGTACTGCATTGAGAACTACCATGTGTGCAAAATCCCTCTGATGATAACCATCAGTTGATATGACAAGGACATGCATGACATTCAAGTATTTCTGATAAAGTCATCATAAACATATGCTGAATCTATTGATATATAACAGAGATGTTTTATTCTATCAACACGCCCTGAGTTAACTCACTATATGGTCCCAAGCAACAGAATATCCACAAGATATTGGTCAGCTGGTGCAGCATTAACCTTCATTGTAGGCAAGGCTGTGCATAACCATAATTCCTTTTTATGTTATGCTTTGAGCTACAGAACCGGCCAAAAAGGCCTTTTGGTCGACAATGAACATTAAATAAATACTAATTGAATAACAATAATTTACTAAAACATAAACTGAAAATATTACATTTGGTCCATCCCACAAAAACATCAACATCTCAACATTTCACAGGAATAATCAAAAGCCAACTGTATTCTTGATATTTGTGTTACATCGGCCTTGTAAACGTGGGACAAGGCAGCAACCAATCGATCTTAAGCTCCTCTTTTAAGCCTACAAGGATGCCATACTTTAACACATCCTTAGGCAATGACCATAGAGTATGATTTGGCAACAACTTGGCTTCCAACAAGGCCCGGGAGTTAGTGTCTAATGCCAAAAGCCACTCACGGAAGAACCTTCTCTGTATGCTTGTGCGTTTGTATTGTCTCTTTAGGAAGATACAATCTACATGAATGGCTAGCGGTGCACATGCTACAGCATGAGCAAAGAATAAAAGGTTGAGTCCAGAAGTTAAAATGCCACTGGGGCATTGAAGAACCATCTGCTGAAGGCTATCTGTCAGTGAAATCTTTCTGTGGCATCAGTAGCATGGAGAGAATGAGGGCGGACAACTGTTGGGATATAGACGGAGTGTAGCCAAGGGGGGTGAGGGGAGGGGGGGGGGGTGGAAGGAGCTGAAAAGGCCAACTGATGTTGAGCTGAGCAAATAAAATCCCAACCTGCGTCAAAGCGGGTCATTCCTGGCCATGTAGACTACCCTCTCGCATGTCTGTGGCCGTATCAGAGAGAAATTAATAGGACCCCATTCGATGTCTGGCATGCTTTCATCTGTTGCTGTTGTCCTTTCCCAGAATACACCTCTGTGAGGATGTAGTTACATGCAGAGACACCTGTCAGGCCAGCAGAAGGGCAGGACGTGCCTCTGGTCGCTTTCATGTCATCTGTGACCGGGCTCCTGGCCCTGGAGCAGCTTGCGGTACACAGAAAGACCTGGGAAGCAACAGATGAAAGTCAAATTATTAAAAAAAAAAAAAAAAGAGGGAGAAAGGCAGCACAAGGTTTTCCCCACAGCGCCCACGTGTGCACAAACAGAAATGCTAAGGTCAAACCTGAAAGAGTTTTACTTCAAAAGAGTACGCTAAAACCCTCCGGTGAATGTTTTGTTGATCATTTTTGTCAAAGCGGATCTGCTGGGTCATCTCAGTGCTCAGCCTTTTGTCTGGCTGTCCCCTCGCTCCTCATCCTGTCGGCTGGCTCGCGGCCAGGCATCCAGTAGAAAAGGCATTCCAAGTACAGTAAGAGCTGCCGTGTTTGTGCTCCCAAACAGTATTCCCTTTCATTCCCTCTCCGCACACTCTGTTTATTTTGGTGCTCTTTTACACCGTGGGGCCTGACTGAGCTGGAAAACGAAAACATCTCCCTGACTTCCAATCCGATGACATGACCGCTGGAAGCAGCTTCCCTCAGCTCAGCAAAAAAAAAAAAAAGAAAGAAAAGACAATACTGTCTCGCACATGTCCCATTCCAAATGACACTTAAGACCTCAAAATTACTGCAGAAAACAGTTTGCTCAATAACAGTTTAATAACTTATCCAATATAATTATTCAACTGTTTGGACCTTTGTGTAAGGTGTATCAGTGACATCAAACATCCAATAACTTACATACTACATCTGAAAAGAAGATGACAGCCAATAACTGCCTTCCTTTCCCAACAGGGCACCACACAGTCTTATTTTGATAGAGAGAGGCCTAAGCTATCCGTCCTGACATGATCAGACTCCCGTTAAAATGGCACAAGTGCAGCATTCATTTCCTTCTCGAACTGAAAGCAATAAATCTCCCCAGTCACCAGCTGTGGAGCCCTGAGAACTTCAAGAGAGAGGTTCAAGGGAAGCATTGTAAAACACATGTGGTCGATATAATCTAGGTTTGTTAGCTTTGATAGAAACCTTCCCTTCATCTTATGTCAAAAATTAACACAGAAGGAGTGGGGAAGGAAAAGGGGGAACGGGTTGAACGAGCAGGAAAAGTTTTCAGAGAATAAAGGGAGAGTTGTATGAGCAAAGAGAGGAAGAGATTAAGAGAGCGCACAAGAGAGAGATAAAGGGAGAGTGTGATTAATGACGGTTGACAGCTGATCATAGAGAATGCTCTCCATTTGGACCCGCTCTAACTCCCTGTCAGAGTCAATCAGGGGAGCTCAGTCATCTTGCTACAAAGGTACACTGGGCAGGCAGAAAGACCTGACGCACTCCTAAGCTCCACAAAGGCCGTTCCCCCTCTAATAACACCCTCCTCCCTCTAAAACGCCACACTGAGTCTCTGTTCGACTCCCGGTCCCATTCTAAATGCATGGTTTAACCGGCTTTGCTAACTGGTTTTGGTACTGGGATTTCTTTTTTCTTTGGTTCAGACGTTTTTTTTTTTTTTTAAGTCAAGAGTGAAGCATCTCCCCCACCCTTTGAGCCCTGAACGACGGAAAAAATGCATTCATGAAATTCAGAAGCTTCTCCCAACGGATCCAGTTACAGTAATTGATGAGTTTATAAGATGTTTGTTAACTTAAGCCAGCCTTCATAGTTTTGGGGGGGAAGAGGGAGAATAAAAAAAGAAATGTTCTGGTCACAGACACACGCACTCATTTTTTTTTTTTTTTTTTTGTGGGGGGGGGGGGGGGGGGGGAACTGGGTGGTGCACAGCTACTGTGTTTTTCCGACAAGCTGATTTCTAGGACTTGACTCTGACGCTCACGTGATGAATGGTATGATTTGCTAATGCTAATGTATAGTAGGTCTATGGAAAAAAAAAAAAAAAAAAAAGCTCTTGATCAGGCAAACAGATGTGTGCATCAACGCAAACTGCTTAATATCACTGTTACTGCAATAAGCTCGACACTTCGCTCAGGATGGAAAGAGTTGTGGAAATAGGGCAGGATGACAGGGCACACGTGAGTGCATGCACCCACAATTGCGGTGCATTACTCATAATAAACTCAGCAAAGGCTGAGCTACATTTTTCATTCTCTTAGTGGGATTTGTGGGGTACAACTGGACAGCCCTTTTGGTGGATAGACAGTAGTTACGACTGCATAGGAATGACCAACAGATGGGAATACCCCAACTGTTCCCATCACTGGATCTCATTACAATAGAAATATGCCATTACTGTTATGCCCCTTTGTTTATTCCCATTCAGATTTGGCTGCTTCACCTCTACTTGGCATACACTCTAAAGAGGGTTATGACACTAGCCATTGTAATAAAACAACCAATAAAACCTTACTTGTACTCTTCTAACAAATGAAAGTGTGTACACTGTTTATCTTTATGACAACGTAGTTATCTGTTACAGTGTGCAAAATACATTTACACATCCTGCACACCACTATGCAAGCAGGAGCTGGCTAAAAATATCCAGTGGTGTTTATCAGTCCTCCATGGGGAATGTCCACTATGCCTGGCTGTAATCACGGACACTGGCATGGAGAGGGCATAACTACCCCCCTCCCCTCCCCCCGTCCAGTTACAGCACGGTACTAAGCGTGTGAAGAACTGCAGCATCAGACCCACCTGTTTTACCACAGATGGCTTCGTAGACCACATGCTGGCCGCTGGACACACTTCCACTGGCCGAACTCTCGGCGGACATCTGTCTGTTAATCAAGAAACGAAAAGTGTCAGTGATGACCGAAAAGATCTCCACAGTCCTGGTCAAAGCGGTGGATTTATCCGAGTGTACTGTCCCAGCGAGAGCTATAAATAAACAATAGCTGAAAACTGTTTTCTGACAACCTGTGAATGTTTGAGCTTATATGGTGTCTGATGAGTCACCTTCTGACAGGAGAGCAGTGGAGTCGATTTCAAATAGTCTGTGTGTGTGTGTGTGTGTGTGTGTGTGTGTGTGTGTGTGTGTGTGTGTGTGTGTGTGTGTGTGTGCAGTCAGTGGAGGCTGGTGGGGGTTAAGTGTTTGCCGAGTGCCTCTCATGAGCTAATTTGTGACAAGAAGGGGGCAAATTCCTGCTCCTTGTCCTGGGTGATGTGATTTTCACAAGATTATTGTGGTGATTGCTGATTATGTGGACCTGCAGGCATTGGCTACAGACACAGAAGGCGCATACATGGTCTTTCTTATCGGGTGAATAGTCAATAGTGTATACTTATCTCACAGGACTTCATTCAGGAGCCTGGAGATGACAGATGGGAAATTATATAGCCTTTTTCACATAATCAGACAGCAAATACAGTGTTTTCAAAAAAGAAACCATTATACGAACTGGCAAAGCGTAGAGCAGGAGCAGACACGTCTGTAACCTTATACATTAAATCTGTTAAGCATTTTTTAGGGGGAACAATAAATAAAGCTTAGCTGGCATTAACCTTTAGCCCCATAACAGCGGCGTGCCAAAGGAGCATTAACAAGGTAATGAGGGTACACACTGCCTCCTTGTAAGGGACTGCACAGTTGTTCTTTCATACCATTACACAACCACAAATAGAACTGGCCCACTTAAAGTGTGGCATACCTCGACAGGAAGCAACCCCTTTCATATTGAAAGGGGGAAAAAACTTGACCTCTGGGTTCTTCACATCACTTTCTTTGTCAACAGTCTCTCACTCTGTCACTTCAAGAGTCAGACAGCAGCCTGAAACGCTGACGCTGAGATCTGAACTTGCAGTATGCACAGATGAAATACAAGCCTATAGTTCAATCTTTCACACTACTAACAGAGAGCTGAAGTCCTTATGTAAACATCGCAGTTTTACTTTTTTCTGCATTCAGGTAGCCAGCGTGTCTTAATGTTGACCAAAAGGGATAAAGTTTAACCATAAACACACTTTTGGCAGTTCCTGTGTGTATACAGTATCCTGTGAAAATAACTACTGTTGTGGCTGATTAATAGGGAGTGAAAGCAGCAACCAGGCTGACATTAATGGTGCTGCTGTAATTGTCACCCTATTAGTAATGCCACACGACAGCCCGGGTTTCCGTAGTTACAGCTGCGTCTAGCCAAACCTTGCAAACAAAATACCAAACAGGCTCATTTATTTGTGTTACAAATTGCTCCTTTCAAAGCCTTCACTGAAGTCATACTACTTTGAGTCCTTGCAGCCCCTCAAGTTGGCAGTTGTGGTATGTTGATAGACCAGAGAGCCCTGCCCTGCTGAGTAGATACCAACATGAAGCACATTTGCTTCAAGCAAGTGTACTGCATGCTTGTTGAGCTTAAAAATCAAAGCCGCTGCCAGTCGTTGCCAAGGTCCATTCAGCTTTTTCTAATCTTCAATTAAAACTGAATGCTGAGCAGTCACTGAGTCGGCAGATTCAGACACAGTTGATTGGATAGCACTCTTGTAGGATTTGTCTCCAAACTGAGGAAATTATTTGGCTGCATCGACAGAAATCTTCACTCCATTTCCATTCCTAAACAAGACCAAAAAACAAATGTCATTCTGATAAATAGATTCAGCTAACAACTGTCAGTGATCATTAATTGTGTATTACTCATGGGAGAACCAGGCGAGGCCAGTGATGGTAAATGTGTATCAAGCAACAGTTTTAAAATTCAACAGCTGGCTGGAGGAAGGTGTTTGGAGGTCTGGATAACCTTGAACTGTTTGAATACACCCAGCACAGTGATTCTATTATAAGTTGGAGGAGCTTACGCCGACACTGGGATGCATTTCAGATGTGCCTCAATAACAGAGGTATTGAGTTGCCCCTAAAATGAGCTCTGGAAATAAAGGGAAGCAACGTATTATCCCCCCATTTTCTGCAAACAATCATCTTCTTTTCTCCTGGACAGAGTTCACTTTTCCCTGTCATTCTTTCTTTTCCCCTCTCTTTATTCTTTTGTTTCATTGTTTCCATCGGTGCATTTTTGGTCCTGAAGCTTCCGTTTTTCCCACACTCTCCCCTGTCACACTGGTCGACCACAAAAATGCAGGACAGAGGAGAGTGTGAGGGGGCTCTGGAATTCCACATGCAGAGTGTAAACACGGCAACTGCCAGGAAAACACACACACACACACACACACGCACACACAGACACACACAGACACACACACACACAGGAGCAAACACAGCACCTACCCGGCTGCCCTAACCCATTCTACAACCCCTGTGCTGCACCCCTGCCCTCTTAACTCTTCACTTGCCAGCTACAGTTTGTCCAGTCAAGTAAGATGACTGAATGTAACACGTCAGCAGAACGAGGGCTTTGCTCGGGGCTAGCTGCTACTCTCAAACTCTAATGCTCAGAGTGTCAGCAGGCCTGAAAAGCTGCAATAAATAAATGAAGTCACACAGAGAAATGGACAACTCTGTGTTTCAATCTGATTGGGTCCTTCCCTCTTACACATTAGAGGAGTGTGAAGAGCCCTTCACCAGTGCAACAGCGTGCTTCAAACAAGCAATCAGTCGCGATCACAAAGGTTTGCCGTTGTTGTGTAATTTGGCCAGATGTTGCAGTCATAAAGTCATAAAGTAAGTGAGGGGAAAAAGCTGGCAGTTCAGCCCCGTTTCAGTTCTTTCCTTTTATTTTCCCTTCTGTGCTCTTCAGCTTATCTCCAAACCAAACAGGAATTAAACGGCGCTCCGAGCCCGGGGCCCTTCCACTGAACCACGTTCTGTTTACGGTTCAGGCAGAAAGCAGGCCTGTGATGAGGTTGTTTACTGAACACGCAGATACACCCTGCGGCCAAAAGACTGGGAGCACTCCACTGCACACACATTCTAGCTCTCATTAGCATCAGCCATGTCCTCTTGAACTCACCAATCCCATGCTCTCTGTCTTAAATAACAAGCACCAGCCAATCAAGGCCATGCCCCACTGCAATCACTTAATGTGCTATACATTACATGGTGACTTTGTTAAACTCTTAGCCATACAGAAGAAGAAAGAAGTAAATTAGGAATGCGTTCAGTTGGAAGGCTGTACTTACTTGATGAGGCGCTTTGTTGCCGTTTTCCTGACCTGTCCCGCTCTGGTACTGCTGGGTGGCTTTGGGGCAAGAACAGGACTAACACAGGTTTGGATGTGGCTGTGTCCATGACTGTGATTGGGCCGAACATGAAAGCTTGATGGAGGGCAGCTGGTTGAGTTTGTTGGAGCATGGGCGTGTGGAATACTTGTCTGGTCAGGAGATTGAGCCTAAGAAACAAGACAGAGAACTGTCATTGAAGGTTCAACTCAGTTTGCATTGATCATCTTGATTGTAGTCTAAACTTTTAAAGTATAAGTACAACTGACAAGTACATTACTTTTATTCATCTTAACGCAACAGACTTAATGATAAAAAAAAAAAAAATATGGCTTCCAGAAAAACATTTTTGGACCAAAGTTGGTGGAGCCAGAGGGAGGAAGTGCCATAACAGTTGGAATGGGTTGGTCATAATGTAGTCAAAAATGTAGTCTCTGGTCATTTAGGTGAAATATCAAAGTGATTGACAAGAATTAGTGCAGATATTGATGAAATGCCATCCAGTATCAAAACAAGAACTTTTTTTTCCGCAGTTGGCTTCACTGAAAAGCAAATTATTCACATTATTTATTTGTTAGTACAAGATTTCTTCACAGGCTTTGGGAAAGAGGTAAATACCATTTTCTTTCTAACATTATATTTTAAAGCTACATTTCATTCATTGTCACTCTTGCAATGCTGGAGAACGCTTTGCATACATTCCTTCCACGTCTCACGTCTATGCTATTATCGCTGCAGATTTCTTACGGCTATCTAACAAGCTAATGGTTTTTCAGCTTCACAGTGCAGCCGCTCAAAGGGCCGGCAGTGCGACAGGGAATATCTGATGTAATTTGTGCGTTGATAAATGAGAAGCTGAGTTTCCAGGTTGCAAGGTCTGTGGCCCGCAATTCAGTTTGAGCAGGACCAGGAAGGCCACCTTTCTTTGGCTGCCAGGTGGCTCGGAGCCAAGCCTGTAGAGGAGCCGTGCAGTCTGCACCCAGTAACTGGAACGTGGACTGCAGCGCCGGAACAGCCCCTTGAAGTACACACTCATACACATATATGAACATGAGCACTCGCACTAGATGAAGCACTTTCTTTTGTGTCTTCAGTTTATCCAAAAAGCCAGCAAGGTGATCGAAAAGACCAAAAAGTAGTCAAGTCAAGTCACTGGCTAATTCCTGGACCAAGGTGCATGTGCTGCAAAGAAAGATTTTAGACTATGTCTTAAATGTGTCACAAAATAGGTGTAATAGTAAAACATAAAGTAGCTGCAGGATTGAAGACCTCAGTCTCAGTAAAGATACACATTTCAAGGTCAGACTGGCAGAGAGACCCATGTGGGTGGAACGAACAGGGAGGGATGGCAAGGTTTTAGGGAGGGTTTGATGGTGAGACAACCATATCCAGTCAGCCTTCCTATGACCTCAGTTTGTGAGGGTTGAACAACAGGATGGCTCTGTTGTAAAGAACGCACGCAGGAGTATGATGGGACATGTCAGCAATAAAAGGAAACTTTGTCAACTGTGTTCAGACTATGAGACGAAATGAGAAGGGGAATGGAACAGAGGAAATGCATGGGATCACTTTCATAAAGTGCCTTGTGTAAGGCTGCCGGACAAAGCCAAGATAAATATCACCTCAATTGCATTGATTAAGGCCCAGATGATGAAAAAACAATGACGTGAGAGCAACTGCATTACTCAGGACAGATCGGAAAAAAATGGGTGCATCCAATCATTCCACCCCGCAAGCTGTCCCTGTCTCCATTTCTCTCCATCCATAGATAGACTCCACCAAATACTCCGTGAAATGAATAAACTCTTCCTCTCAAAGCAATTGTAGAGAAAAACAGGGGGCCGTTTCTTTTTACTCTAAACATTAAAATGATGCTGCGCAAAATGACTGAGACCTCTCTACCTTTCTAATCTCCCTTTACAAACAGCCAAATCACATCCGTCACGGCTAGTCAGGCATGACTAAAAGGTTTTTTGTCGCTACATTACTACTGCTGACAAAATCATATTCCAAAAATGTTATTTGTGTGGAACACAAATCTGATATAAACTGTGAAGACTTCAACCATATAATGGACTTTGCAGCAGGGCCTCTCTGGTGCCCTCGTGGGCAGCATTCCTTGATTACTCACCTTCCAATACAAACCTAGAGGAGTCACTCAGCCAAACAATGTAATCTTGGGGTGAGGAGTCATGTTTGGCTCTCCAGGAATGAGCTTCTGTTGAGGAGGATATTCCCACCGAACACCATTTTGTTAAGTGGTTTGGAACGAGATTCTCAGAATAGCTTTGTAAATGCTAACATGAAAGCTTTCCCCTTGGTGTGGGTGTATTTTGGACTGTTTTGGACGGTACAGTGCTTAGGTAAGGGAATATTCTGTACAGACACAAATATGAGGGTTTTCCTGAGTTAAAGCTCAAAAGTTCTCATACAAGTTCAGTCATCCATGTGGTGTTGATATTAAAGTACGGCACCAAACGAAAACAAAAGCAGCTCAACAGCCAGTCTCTCTTAACTCTTTAACTACATTTTGATAAAACAAAACAAAAATGGTCCGAGTGTTTTAAAGGAAAAAATTATGAGGAGTTAAAACAGAATCAAAAACAAATGCCAGTAATATGATGCTGTTGCAGGGAAACCATTTTTCCACCAAAGGTAAGGCGAGGTTATTTATATAGCACATTTCAGACACAAAGGCAATTCAAAGTGCAATGCAGAAAATAAAGACCAAGGAAGAAGCAAGGTTCAAGCCCATGTGTCTGTAAGTGACTACCCAGCTATTGTGTACTTGAGGATGAAAGTTACCAGCTCTGTGCTGTATTGAAAGGATATTTCTGGGGAGTTCCCTTTTAACAATAATACATCTAGTCATTCAAGTATCATATTTATCATATCTCCCAAAATGGAGAGAAACAAACCAAAATCTCTTATATACCTGGTGTATGCAATGGCTCTGGTCCAGAAATTGTCGAGACTGAAGTCTTTGCTGTTGCAGTTTCTGGATAGCGAACTGAAGCTGGTAACTTCCTTGGGTGGGCTGGTAGCGCTGCTGGGGGTTCACCCCTGTCACCAAGCTGTAGGCACTCTGCATCTGTCCATCCCAAAGACCCTCCTCATCCTTCAGTGGCCTGTGGCTTGGAGAGCAGAAATGAAAAGATCAGTGAAAAAGTTCAAGAGAGAATCAAAATCAACAAAAACCACACGCACACTTTCTTCATCAAGTAAGTGCTGCAAATCATGTTGCTTTGCACTTAATGCAACCTGTCTGGCAGAAATTGAGAAATTAAACATTTATGAAGGTTTCACCTCATGTTGGAGAACCCTTCATAACTCACCCTGAATAAAAATGCATTATTCTTTAAAGAATAATTTAGGAAATATACTAATTTGCTTTGAGTTAGATGAGAGTATCAATATCACTTGAATGTCTGTTTAATATGAAGCTACAGTCAGCTGCAGGTTAGCTTAGTTGAGCATAAAGACAGAAGGTGCTGTTAGGTGGATTTATGTTACCTTTGGCCAGAGCCAGGCTAGCTGTTTCCCCCTGTTTTCAATATCTATGCTAAGCTGAGATAACCGGCAGCTGGCTTTTAAATACTGTTGAGATTCTACCTGATTCTGCCCAAAAAACTATTCTTTTTTTTTTTTTTTTATTGATCCACTGGCAGTTTGTGAGAATGAATCCTACTTAAGACATATAGCATGAACAATAAAAAACAGGAAGAGGAGACATGGGAGTAATATGTGTGACAAATCAGCATTATAGAATATATTGAGAGGTAGGAGTGCAAGCATAACGTTAAAATAGTCACATACAAAAGTCTCAAATGGAGCTACTACTGACGTACTACTGTCTTAATAACTAATAATTACCTGAAAAATTGCAAGATGGTGCAAGCTTCAGTGGTCATAATAGCACAGTATTTGCCACCCTCTTCTCTTTGCCAGTTATTTTACCATCCAACCAAGGATGAGATGTGGCAGTAGCTAATTACCTCCCACATTTCCCTCCACATGTTGAGTTGCAACAGCACCGGCAAGAAGTAAAAAAGACAAGACAGCTCACAGCGTCCCAGTCGGTGGCTGCTGGGCCACAGAAGCCTCAAGTCAAAGTGTGCAAATCAGAGTCAAAGTAGAGGGCACGTCTGTGGCAAACACAGGCTGAACTAAAAACCTTTCCTCTTTGCTTCACTGCTCCCTGAGCTTCACGTTCCATTCACATCACAAAGCCACAACCTGGAAAGCAAACCTTTTGACGAGCTCCACGAGTTTGTAACTGGATTATCTGTCATTAGAACTAAGCCTGTTTCAGCCTCTTTTTTTTTTTGGCCCCTGTTAAAGCAATGAGGTGAGCCTCCCTTCAGACACGCTTAACGTGAGTCTACGTTGGGTCTGGAGTGCTGCTGTATATGTACCACAAAGATGCCATAAAGAGCACTATGGGGAGCAGCGAGGAGGGATGCAAAGGAGAAAAAAAGAGAGATACCAGTACAGTTGAAGAAATGGCATCCCTAGGGGTCATAATCACGAAAGAAATTCTTGGAAATTCCTCCCATTATGTGCAATAACATTTGTCCCCTGGTCTAGAGAGTAAGAGGAAACACTGTAGACTTAAAATCACAATAGCTGCGATATTCTTAGAGCCTCACTATGATAAGCTCTAAAATTAGAAGTCAATTAATCTTGAACAATACACACTGTGGGATAATAATCTTGTGTTGCTCAAGTGAAAACATATTCCGGCCCTGTGTGGCCAAACAAAGGCACAAGGGATCTTAAAGTCATGTGAACATGCTATCCGCCCATGCATTTCTCATTGCACATAATGGCACATATATTGCAAAAACAACTGGTGTGACCACGGGCCAATTCAATTTTTTTTAGCTTCTGGAAACAAAGACTTGTCTGTGAACCTCGCAAGGCCAGAGAATCCACTACGCCAGGAGACAAAACAAGAACTCGTTCTTTGTTTACAGCAGTCATTTCCTTTAGCTTGGCGGCAGTTTGCACACTGGACCACAGGGACCTTCAGCGCTACCATTTTTATTAGCATACGGTCTAAAACTGACTATTTCTCCGGTCACGAGCGTATGCTTTCCGTGAGTACCATCTCGCAGTAGGGCCCTGAGGAGAAGTCTTTTCAGACAGGGCTTGTCAACACAACACCACGCAAAACATACTCCAGATCATGAATTTAAAAGCAGCAGCAGTAGTTCTCAGTCCAAAACAATGACCAGTGAAATACGGAAAAATGATTGAAAGAGAAGAACAGTTTTACATCTGAGTTTCTCATCACTAGTACAGCACATGTGTGGAGCTCCAAAAAACCTGGGACCTCCCTCCATGCCGGACTACTGCACGTTGGTGTCACCTAATTCCCGCTGTGCGCGCCATCCTTCAATAGGCTGATATGGCTTACTGAAGAACAACACAGCAGTGCAAGTTAAGCACATGTGCTGCATCAATCTAACTCAGTGTGAATGTGGGAAAATGGACAGTCTGAGATGACATCATGCCACAGTATCTCAAAGCCCTGCCTGGTCAGTGTAAACAGCAGCCGCCTCAAGAGTGTGAGGGTATTTCCAGCCATTACTCAGTTGTTTGTTTACTGTATTTTATTGCAACAGCATGACACTTAGTAGAACTGTCCTTAAAATACAAAAATGACTAGAGTCTGGGCATTTGTTGTGGGAGCAGTCTAGACATGGGTGCTGAGGCAGTGGTGAGGAATATGGGATCCTGAAACTACCAGAGGTCTGTTCTAAGGAACCGGTTTACTTAGTAAACCTAGAATATCCTGACATCTGGAACACGGACGGATGTAGAATGACCAATTCAGGGTTTGACTCCTGGGGAAGCCCGGGGGAAACTGAAAGGCTAAGCTACCTGATAGGTTTGACGAAGAAAAATCAGAAATATTTGATAATGATGACATGATGTAACTGTAAATGAGAGTTAAAAAAAATATATGTATATATATATATATATATATATACATACATACATATTCCTTGTTACATTGCACTTTTATTTTATTTCTTTTCAGCAGAGATATACACAAATGTTAATTTCTTTGCTCAGATTTCACAAAAGTAGTGCTATGATGTTGGATGTTACAGGGACTGTGATAAATGCAAATGCAGATTCCACTGCTCCTAAAATCAGATTGAATAAAGTGCAATATATCGCCTTGCTTACAGTATTGCAAATAAAATATATTGCAATATATCGAATCGTAAACCCTGTATCATTATACGTATCGGCAGAATCCTGCCACACACAGCCCTGTTTAGATGTCTATTTAGATATTTATGAACACAAACATATTTTTTTTATTATATGCATAATATTAAAAAAGCTAAGTAATAACTACATTTACAAATCACGGAAAGTAACATTTAACATAACACTTGGCCCGTAAAAACTGTTGTATCTGGAAATGATGTTACAGCTGGTGATGCTGCAGTGACTTCCTGCTGTTTAAATAGTTGTTTGTTTTTCAAGGGTGGTACTACAGATGTATCCTTGCAACACATTACTTAAGTCTTTAGTAGTTAAGGCTTTACCAAGTTTAAAGAAGACCATTATTCAGTAAACTACTAGTTTAGAAATAGCTAGTAGTTACTAAGAGATTACTTAGGAATGACTTTATACAAAAACTTAGTAATGGCTGGTGCAACTCAGGCCTGATCTATTAGCAATCTGTCACACATTTGACAACACTGTAATAAAGGTGACGTACACTCCACTAATACTGCACCCTGTGGGACGTGTAGGGCTGGAAAAGGTGTTTGTTTCTGCTGAATAACCTCAATCCATTCTCTGGAATTTCACTTTCTTACCTTAAGGGTTCTCCCTCCTATTACCACATCTGGTTCCAATCAAATGTGAATAAAACAACTTCTCTTCTTTTAAATTCAAAGGAAGAGAGACATCAAACCAATTTTGTGGGGACTTTGCCCTCCATCAAAGAAGTTTTCAATTTTCACCAGAGCTTTTCTGATTAGTTGGGTTGTTGGTTCAGCAAGTGGGCTGTCATAAAATCCTTTGGAATGGTATGTCCTTATAAAATTCGACCAAGTCAAACATCAATCCAACAAAGTATTGAACAGAACTAAAAATACCCAGCATAAGCAGGATTGTGGTATTTCTCAGTTCTAACTGTGTTGGCGTGAACGCTGCAGAGGTTAGGGTTGCGGTCATTTGTACGTACAGCAAGAAGAAAATAGCGAGGTCATGTTAGTGGCCATGGACAAGACACATTAATGAGTGTTCACATGACTAATACAAATGTAGAGACAACTATCAACTGTTACTGACTTAATACAAGACAAACTTCATCACAAACCACAACTGTAGAAGCAAATCAAACCCCCCCCAAACTAAGATGCTACTTTGCAAGAATACCGAATTATCACAATGATAAGGACAACTTGTCTGTCTGAAAATGTTCAGAAGTAACCAAACACAAGGAAAGGCTTGTTGTTTTTAACGTCGTCTCCTTGACTGTAGTCTGAATGTCTGACTGTCTGAGCGTTTTAAACTGCTCATATCATTTCACAAGTACGGCGAATGGAAATCTTCATAAACGTTTCAGGAGGTCCAACACCGGAAATGATCCCCCAGCTCACTGTGGCTGTATGAAGATGTGCCGTATGGTTTCAAAGCCCTCCGGTTGTCAGCACACTGGAGTGAGGCAGCAGCTCTCAGAGTGCTGATGAAGCATACCTGGTAGATCCTGGCAGCGGCACATCAAAGAGCCGTGCTACTCTTTGAAACCCATCATACTTCACCCCTGTGGTTGCTTAAAGAGCCAGTGTGCTTAACAGTTTCAGTATGTTTGGCACAAAACATCGGCCCGAGTGCAGGGGGGGGGCGGGGGCTGCACACAGGAAATTCTGTGTTATAAGAAACAGCTCTGAGGTGAAATCAAGGCAATTTATCCTAATATCTTATTAAAGACATTTCACTGCAATAAGAGGTGAATGCCAAACCATGGGCGGGGAGTACTGGGGTACAAGAGATCTTTTTGTATTGCAAGCCAGTGACAAATGGGAAGATAAAGAGAGCTGTGTATTTTCTGGAGAGATTTAGAATAATCTTTCTAACAAAAGCTTCTGTATATTCCTACTTCTATGAAATATTAACCTGAAATCTGAAAATCTGAAATGTAAAGCAATACTAAAATGTATTTTGTGATGAATGAAGTACCAAAACACTACAGGACAGGCTGAAATACTTTAAAGGGAACGACTATATTCAGAGAAGAAATGTACGATCCAATCAAAGCACTAGAGCAGTAAAGTTGAATGGGAGATCAAAAGGTGACTTGTGTTTCCTCAGTATCATATATAAAAGCTACGTGAGGCTATCCGTGAAATTATAAATTCTGTTAAATCCCTCTTCTTGGTTTGTGGAAATAAAAACATTTTAAAAAGGGAAAAGGCCAGACATTCCTGGAATTCCCTGACAGCTCAATACATAAGGAAGGGCAGGACTGGAAAAACAGAGTCCAAGATCAAGGCCAAGCTGTCTGAGACATTGTCACTCACATATCAAGACAAAAATAAAAGCCCACAGATGCTTACCCCTCAAAGAATTACACCTTCAAACTGCTGGTTTATTATCCTGGCATGGTACCATAGAGCATGACTGTGTGATCATAGTCTGTCCTTCTGTTTCCTTCCTTCTCTCCTCAGACCAATGTGAGAGGGGGGAGATACGGGGTGAGGAGAGGGAGGGGGGGAGGTGTCAATGGTTACAGAGGTGAGAGCCTGGAGCACACAGACTATGTGGGTGTTGACATTGCCCCCTCATCACCGCCTCCAACCCGCCAATGCAATGTTTAAAGCTGCCAGCATGCTTCACACACTCCCAGCACTCAGCAGCCAAATCTAGTGTTACTTAGCTCCACAAAGCACTATTAAAAAAGAGAATAAAATGCCCATTTCCAGGCACTTATTGAACTAGCCTGCCCAGAGGAGTGTTGGCGCTCTGCAATCCTTTTCCAAAGACTAACAATCTTCAATCTAAAAATTCGTCAGAGACTATTAAAACAGCATTTAGATTCTATTGAGTGTGACCAAATAGGCTACCACAATCTAAGTGTCTACAGTAAAGACTTGTGTAAAGTTAATTAGACAGAAAATCCTCAGGACATTCGTTTGGCCAAAGTGAATAGCACTTGATAGGTGAACAGCTTTTCTTTCTTTTAAACACTTCAATCTCAAGAATGGAAAAGCAACTCAACTATACTATTTGAACTCTTTAGGCCTTATGAGATATTCTGAAAAACAGGAATGGCTGTTAATATTAACGACAATGCCTGTGTTGGCGTACATCAGCGCAGCATCTCAGGCTCATGCCACTGAACTCCATTGAGACTGTAACGCACTATTTCTTCTCTGCTGCCTCAGGGGAGGGCGAATAAACGGTGCATTTGAGCAGAATAGTGAAATTTGACCATTGAGAGCTCTGTAGCAGAGATGTGGTGTGTGCCAAATGCAAAAGTGGAGCGATAGAGAAGGAACTGTAACAATTTCCACAAAACAAAACAACGTTTAGCCTAAATGTATTCCGTCAAATTGATGTGAAACTATCATGAAATAAAATATTAATTTCTCCCTTTTGGTTTCTAAAATTCTCAAGTTGAGCACAGGAGATGTGATTTGCAGAGCAGGTATAGAGTATATGCTGTAGAAGACCAAAAAAAAAAACAAGGTAAACAAGGTCCTCCAAATATATATATATACTGTAAGCCCTATTTCAAGTGAAGAGAAAAATGAAAGTAAATTCAAAAAGAGAATTATTATGCACAGTTTTGCTGTGGGATTGCTGTGGCACTAAAAACTGAGTGAGCAGCCCACCGTGACTGAATTTTATAATTACTTTTTTTGAGGAAGGCACTATATTTAATGAGGATCAGTCACATCATGCCCGATACCCAATCATCTTGATAAAGGCAGCATTGGCACCAGTGGCAATCTGGCATATCGGATAGGTGCATCAATAATCACCCTCTATTGAAAAAATGTTCCTTGTTTAAAAAAAAAAAAAAAAAAAAAAGAAAAACTCCAAGATATTCCCTACATAATGCCACATGTCTTTGGACTCACCTAGTGCTGCTATATCGATCTGTTCCAGAGTGAACAGCCTTCACCGGCCCTTGTGTTGCAGCAGCAGTGTGCCGCACTTTAGGGTTCAGTGTGACGCTCTCTCTGCTCAGCATCCTGTTTGCCAGGTTCAGGTTGGTTAACTGTGGGCAGAGGAGAAAACTCCAACAGATGATTCAACAATGTAAAAGGCATTTTTCTTTACACTCACTCTATTAACAAAATGAAGGTCTGTACAAACAAAATCAATGTTATGTTGAGTCACTTCAGCTAAACATTCTGCTGCTAGTCCCAATGTCTAAAGCCATGGAAATGCTTGATGAATAAGCACTCATATTGTGTTCCTCCCTACATCGACCACCTCCTGCTCTTGTCTCTGGGGGCTATGTGAAATGTACACACAGCACATGGCAGAGCTAGTCTCCGCTCAGCACTAAATCCAGGTGGTCTCCTCCCCTCCTTCTCCATCTCTGACAGAATCAGCAATCATGACTAGCCAGCCCAAATCTGTTTATGACTACTGTACCTCTGTACTGCTCTGTACTACCCTGGGAATTATGTTCAGTGAGATCTAATGGGAGAATAAATTATACTGCTGTGGCGTTTTATTTACTTTATTTCCTCCTGTGCACTAAATAGTTCAATGTGAAAATTGTAATGCTGCCAAGCCTTGTACGACATGAAATATGTGTCAGCATGGTGTTACACAGCCTCCGCTCTAAGTTACTTATTAAAGTAGACTGGGCGTATTCTTACAGGTTGATTTAAACTGAGGAAATTAAAACACACATGTGGGTGGCAATATTTCTGGGCTTTTGGACAAATTGTCCTTTATCATATATCATGACAAGAGTTCAACATCTGTACATTTATCTACCATAATAAAAATGTATTTACCACATAGGGCACAGTTAACATCATCCAGAGTATATAATTGCCATAATTCCCCATTGTCTAAGGTCATGTACATTGGCTTCTCTAATTGGGACACAGAGTTCCAAGGATGTATAATAATAAAGTATTGGCGAAACATACACACATGCACACATGCTGGAAGGATTTATAACCATACATCAGAGCACAGGAGTATATTCAGTTTATTGAAGGAGACTACTGTATGCCTGCCTTTACTCAGCTTCAGTCTGTTTTGTATACATGTGATCCAGCCTGAGAGTGAGTAATAACTTAAACCTTCGAGGTCAACTAGTGCAGCAGAGTGTTGTTTGTGTTTACAATGTTCTCCATTTAGTGCGGCGAGTGATTTAAGGACTTCAAATCAGAGCCCTAAAAAAAAAACAAATGCACTCTGAGCCTTTAAGTGCAAAACACTGGACTATTTTACTCTGTAAAATAAACTGCTGCCATGAAACAGGATTAACTATTCATAAGAAATACAGCAAACACCTTTCAAATAGACAGAATAACAGTCGAAAGGAAGCCATAAAATCTGCAGTCTGTGTGGTCTGGTGCCATCACAAAAAACTTTGACAAAAAAAAAATCCAGTGAGGCAGAGGAGGAGGTGGAAGAGGAGGAGGAGGAGGAGGAGGAGGAGGAGGAGGAAAGGTTGACGGGCTCCCCACGCCGAATGACAAACCTTTGGGGAATATAGAAGAAGGTGGTGAGGGAGCCAATGGAGCTGCCGCTCCCCTGCTCAGTGCCAATTTGCTACATTCCTCTATTTATAAGCATCAATTACCACAAAAAAGTGGCTGCTTGTTAAGTATCAACAGAAATCACTCCCCCATGGTGCATCTGATAATGAGACCTCACACAGAGCTGAGGCTTGATGCGGCTCACCACTGTTTAGGCCAGCCAGCTTCAAACCCCAGTTCCAGACCCACCCCCGCACCAACCCCAGCCCACAGACTGCAGGCGAGCCGAGGACAGAAGGAGGAAGGTGCATGGTGCGAGGCAGCAGACCCTCCGGCTCCAACAGGTCTGCTGAACGAATGAGCAGCTAGATGCCGCCAATCAGCATGGGGTCACAGCCAGGTTTAGGCATCAACAAAAGAGAAATGTTAGAGACCTCACAGTGAGACACTACTGCAGCGGGCCCAGATTCTTCTTCCTTTTATGAAACATTACACAGATCAGTTTACAGTTGCTTAATAACTCAACGTAGCTTCTTAATTCGAGCACAATGAAAACGTCATGCTCCAGGTGGGAGTAGCTGGAGGCTCAGTGGGGCTATTAAGGTAAAAACTTAATGAACTCACGTGTTGTGTCAGCAGGTTGATGTGACTGGAGCTGGCATAGTGGCGAGCAACCTGCTTGTCAGCCAGCTTTTGCAGGGCTGAGATGAAGGCCTGCTGGTTCGACTGGGCTTGGGAGTTTAACTCTTTTATTGTCCCTGCTGAGTTTGACTTCAGCTTACTGGAACTGCTCCTCCTGATCACTGACATACAGAATAACAAAAGACAAATGTGTGAACATGGGAGTAAATTTGATAAACAACAGCATGCAGAATAGTAGTTTACCTTGGCCTGCAGAGGTAGGCCGAGAGAGCTTCTGGCTATAGATGTGTGTGGCACTCGGGAGGGAGGTGGCGCCTTCAGAGCTGGATGCTGATGAGGTAAAGGACTGAATCCTCCTGAGCACCTGGGTTGGCCGCCCAGCACAGACCGTGTTAGAGCCGGTGGAAACGGCTGTCCACATTGCTCTCGGGGGCTGTGTGACCACAAGGGCAGGAATGTATGCAGGAGGGTCAGAGAGAGTCTCAGAATGGCAGAACTGAGACTTAGCCAAGGACTGTGCATAGGACGGTGGCTGAAGAGGTGGCGGCGGTGGCGGACAATGGAGAGGCAGGGACCTCGGGGCGGGGGAGCCTTGCGGCAGATGAATACGTGTGCAGTCTAAAGTCAAAGGAAAGCCGGAGCAGTGCTGGGAGGCCTGGACGTCTGGCTGGATTTGGCCAGTTCTAGCTGCTGCGTGTTGTTCTTCAGGATGGACAGAAGGCCGTCTCTCAGTGGTGTCCGGGTCACTGCTGAGTTTCCCAGTGGAAAGCGAGGACTCTGAAGCGCTGGAATCCTCTTTGGCCACAGACAGAGCTGTTCAAAGGAGGAAAGAAGCCAGAGCTCCTTTATCATCAGTGAGCCATTCCTCGGCTCTGACACACATTTGTTTTCCCCCAATGAGTGCTAATCGTTTGAAGCTGACCTTTTCTTCACCCCAGATGACTTAATCTTTTTCTCTTTACTTTTTTTTTGGGCTTACAAATCTAAACAATTCATGTTTACTGTGCTTGAATGATAAAATATTAAACATAAACCAGACCTTCAGTTACAAAAATACGGGGGGAAAAACACACGGGAGGAACTCACTTTTGGAATTCTCACAGTGGCCTGAATCTCCCGAGGCATTTACTTCATGAATGTCTTTCTTAACACTCCGGACTTTTGTTCCTAAGAAGACGGTGGCTGATTTATTTTTCTGTGTGTAGAATGTCAGAACTTCCTCCAGATCGTTTTCACTGTCGGAAAAGAAAAAAAAAAAAGACGGAAGATAAATGTGTATAGCAGATTGAGATCACTCTTCAGGCAGTAGCATATATATAACTGGAACAGTAAAGAGCCAAGCACTGAACAATGGTCAGTGGGCTTGCCAATACACTAACCTTGCTGCAGTGATGTACTCCTTAAACACACTGGCGTTAACACAATGCTCCTCTTTGCCGTTCTCCTGTTTATTCACCATATGTTCGGTTTCCTGAGAAGATAGGAAAGAATAAGACAGCATGTATAATCAGTATGCATAATGTTTCCCCATGTTTGCATCATCTCTTAGATTCTTTGGTAAAGCTGCAGTCTGGGAACGGGCACCTTGTTGTAACAGTGGATAAACTCTCCTAGCTGGTGGGACAGGATGCGTCTGCGGTCTTGGAGTGGAAGCTGCCGACTGGGCAAGACCACCCTTATGTCTTGTTGAAGGTTACTGGCTGCTCTTCTCAGGAAGCGGATCACCAGCTCCTGGTCAGACAAAACACATTGATGAGAAATATCTTATCAATTCCCTGAACCAGTGATTTATCCTGCTGCACTTTTTTTTCCAGCTGCCTGTGTGTTCTCCTTTCAGGGTACAAAGCCATTCAAAACATAGAGACCTTTAAATGTAATGGCCTAGAGATCGACTTGAAATGACATTGATTTTCCCAAAAGGTTTGAGGTCATTGATGATGATGTAGGCCGTAATAATGCAGACTTTCCAAACAGGCTAACTTCTATAGAGACCACGCTTTCCTTGGATGTGGCCACAAAATGTCTCAAACACATTTCAGCTACAGCCAGGGTACATATGAGTAACAGTATAATAATAATAATAAGGGGAAATCTGGCATCATGTATAAACATACAGGGGAAACAATGCCCAAGGTATTCTACCCGTGTCCATTTATTAGGAAAAGGAGATTAAAAAATCATTATACCATTTGGTCGTTGTCCTTCTCTGGCCAAGCTGGGATGGCGTTGGCCCTGCTTTCTGCCAGCAGTCTTTGCTGGACTCGCTGCAGGTATGAGGAAAAAGCCGCCCGGGCCTGCACTTTACTGGAGAGGAGAGAGAAGAAAATCGTCAAGAACTGCATAGGTAAAGCCAGGGAAAAAGGAAAGACGGAGCAGCAGTTGATAATAAACATTATCCAGATTGGTTGCATTGTTACAGCAGAAAGAACAAGCAGTTATACTCATTGATATATTCATTAGCTGACATATCATCCAGAAGAAGAAAAAAAAAAGCGAGAAAGCGAAAACAGGTATGCATCACTTTCAGCCAACAGTCGATGAAACATCCTGTATCTTGTCCTCCACCGGTATCAAAATGATAAACTGTCTTTGTGACCCAGGTGAACCTGTAAAGAGCACTGTCAGAACATTGTAATGAAGAAAATGTTTTGGCAAAAGGTGTCAAACGATGACATGCTGTACTATAATTTCCCTGCTTCATGCACTGTCCTGGCAAGCTCTGAGGAATTTCTACAAACTCAGACTTGTTATAGTAATTCCTCCTCCAATTATAATTTCAGGCACACTTTTCAACATCAACACCAGAACGCAGTCTATGTTGCACCTAGGTATAATATTATGTACAGCTTATCGTATGACAGTACATAGAAGATATGGTATCTTTACTTAAATTAAAGAATATATGAAAAGTGAAGATGTTTCTGAACTCTGCTCATTTGGAAAGCATTATGTATGTTGATATCAGCTTACTACAACTCCCTTCACTTCTCACTCAGACACCAGTCAGGCTCTAGCTTCCACAGAACATGCTACCTAGCTTTCTTGCAGACCGATTATGATCATGGAAAATAAATGATGAAATAACACTTGTTGACCTGAGCGATTACAACACAAGTCACAGGCAGTGGATCAACCTGTGGTGAGGACTGAAACATAAAGACACAGGGACACAAGAGTCATGCTTAAACAAACTGATCGAAACATAATCTATGTAAAAATGGCCTCAATTTCTTCTCTTTCAATTTGGTCGGTGGATTACTGCACTTCCTAGTTCTCCTTATTAAATAGGGAAGGAGGGAGAAGAAAATACAGTAAGGAAGGAAGATGAGAGCAGCAACGGCCCAGAATACAGACTGACCTGAGGTCCCACCCCTGCTGAAGGATGTTGAGCAGGTTGACTCTGGGTCTGGCACTGTACATGGCTGCCTCTGAGCTGGACAGAGCCTCGCTGTGGCAGCGCTCCAGTGGTGTGGCCACTTGTTTTCTTTGCTCTGCTACCAAAGCCCTGTGTGAGGCTGGCTCTAGAGCTTGTTTCGCCTCCTCTCCCTCCTGACTGCTGCTCTCAGTCGGGGAGGCCTTGGATTCCTTCCCTGAGGTATGCAGCATTTCAAAAGGAAAGACAAATGTCAGTTGCATCACTGCCATTTTGGATAAAATACACACATACACTCAGTTTCTGGTGTTGCAGCAATGAAAGGAACTCATTTAGAGTCATATTTGGCAAACCTCACTGTGACACAGGGGAGTTATTTATTTGAAACAAAAGTACATGAGTTTGTGATGTTGTCCCACTTAGCCACACTCTTTCCAGCAGAAAAAAAGCGGTTTCCTGAATTGATGCAGAACACATTAGGCTTACCCGATGTCTTCCCTGCAGCAGAGCGATGAGTCAGGTGGCGTTGTCTCCTCTTACGTGCCTCCAGAGACAGCAGCTTCCTCTCGTACTGGACAACGTGACAGCCGTGGACGGCGTCCACCTGCAGCTGCACATTCCCGTTTACATTCCTGAGAGACAGAACAAGACATACACAGTGTTAATAACAACAACTATAATGATGTATATGTGTTATATCATCAACAATTACAAAGCAGAGCCACGGTTACACATTTTAACTTTGACTGAAGCCTGTACTGAGAAAGATTAATGTGGTGGAGCAGCCTGTCCAGAAGCTGACGTGATGGTCCAAAGGAGAGTGGATAAATGGAGAATAATAACTTGCAGTAACAAACATCTCCCTAATTTGTCTACCTAACGATTACGGAAAAATCCTAGATGGGCTTAGTTGGGGGCCAAATCTCCAGACAATACTGTGCAATAGTCAGAGCTGAGGTTGAAACTTGCAAGCCCATACTGATTCAAATAACATAAATGCATGCTGTATTACAATAACAAGAAATGTGGTTCAATAAAAAAGGCACAGTTCGTCTATAATTGTCTTTCCCCTCCTGCCCCCAAATTGCCGCCGCCGCAGTGCCACATAGACATTGGGCGCACGCTGGAAAAGTTGACTCTGCTACGTCTTCTCAGCTGTTCCTCTCACCTATCCAATCGAAAAACCAAACAAACGCCACGTTAGAATCCAACCGTTTCCACAAACTGATGGAGAGATTTATTCCCCAATTCCAACCACAATGGAAATGCTTACCTTCCATGGAAAAGTCTGTTCGCCAACATGTAGTTCATTGATGTCTTGGACTCCAGATATCCACTGTAAGAAGAAGATAATAAGCAAATTACAATAATCATGAAGGCAGGAGCCCCAATGAGCCTCGACCTTCACACTTGCGGCAAAAGTGTTAAAAATATGTCATACAGCAGCCACTGTTAAATGCACCAATAGTTCCCCAGACCGCTAAATAATATGCTTTTAAAAATGCCACAAAATCCCTGCTGCTAATAGAGCCACGGATCTAATCAAGCAACATGTCCTCATATAGGAATATGAATTGTAAGCAAAAAAAAACAGATTTATAATATAATAGGGGCTCCAATGCCACTTCAACATAAAGCTAGTGTCCGATATAAGCCTTTCTTGGAACCTAATACACGGAGTTCAACAAATACCAACTCTGTAGCGACACTTTAGTCTGGCGGTTCAATTAGTGACAGTCAGGAGGAGTCGGGTGGTCTGGCTTGAGGCACCGATTATATTAATTTAGCCTAAGTGCCCCACGTATTCAAAGACAGTTTCAGCTTACCCATAGAGCTCCCATGTTTCCGCGGTGGGGAAGATCCTAACGAAGCCTCCTCGCCTCTCGTACTCTTCCTTTATCCTCCGCAGCACTTTGATCTACATTTGTGAAAGAAAAGAGAAGAAGTTCTGAAATAGACACAGCTCACTGTATTTGTCTTTGAATGTCTTAAATTCAACACGCATCATGTCACACGTTGCCATCCTAAAGCCCTTACCTCCTCGGCAGTCAGGCTCAGAGTGCTGTCTCCTTGGCCTTGTTTAGTTCCCAACTTGTCTTTCAACCCCTCTGTTTCTGAGTTACCAGCTGATGCGGGCCTCTGGCGCTACAGGGGGCAAAAATACAGATGAAATCACTCTAAACTAATGCCAACCATGTAGTGTCATTCCTCTTTCCAACATAAATACTTGCCAATATAAGAAAAAAAAAATCAGTTCTTTACATTTTGTTGTTTTGTGAATTTGAGTATGCTTAAAAGGTTGTAAGAATAGTTGCAATTCTTTACACTACCTGTTACTAACAAACAACCTACTCATTTGAAACACAATTCGCATTTATAAATTCATTTCTCCCTGACACATAAATGAAACATTTTTGTTATGCATTGACATTCCTGGCTGCCTCCTCACTGCATGCACTACCCGGCTGTGATTGACAACTTTGGCATGCAGGTTGGAACTCGGGCCAGACAGAGGGGCACAATCCCACAGGATCACATACAGAATTTGTCATCTAAATAGCAGGGGGATTACATTTAATTTGTCTGACGCGGCTGGGGGGATACAAAGGCAGCCAAGAAGTGACAAGGCCTAATCCTTCAGAAAAAGTCTGTTGCCCCTCATCAGAGCAAAGCTTCTCTGAAGGCCCCTGCGGTTCTACAACAGCCTCTGTGCTTTAGTATCAGGCTTGTTTTAGGTATGTCTGAGTTACTCTGTATAACACAGTTTCTCAGTTGTGGGACAAGTGGTGCATTGCAGCATTCAAAGCACTTGCTTACTAAGGAGACTTTGCTAATGTAATGAGAATACTATTAAATATAGCATTAGGAATCGATACAAGCCACTCTGTCTCTGTCTGTCACTATGAAAAATAGCAAAGCCACTTAATCAAATAAGCAAAAAGCAATTTCTTACCGGTAATGTAACAGGCGTCAGGGAATTGCAAAGGAAGAAAGGCAAAAGAAGATTAATATGTCTGAGTCTGAAGAAAACTCACCATTCTGTTTCTGCTGTGCGCAGTGGCTGCCGGTGCAGAAAGAGGTTTCTAAGAGACAACGGGTGAAGACAGTGAGTGGTGGGCGAGCGTCAGCATTTACGGTCGAACCTTTATGAAGCCGCATACAGCATGCTCCTTCGACATGCGACAATGAAACATTGTTACTGTACTCTTTACACAATATAAGGTGGAGCAGAAATCTGTCCGAATTAGTAATATCCCTCCAGCAGATCCTGCGCCAAATCTGGGTGCAGTAGTCAAGTGGAGGGAGCCAAGCGCATTAGCTTTTGTGGCATCATTAGGCAACAAGGCCTAGAGAGAGCATTAGTCACTTGATTAGAAATGATAAAACAATAAGCCACAGAGTGTAGCACTTACAAACTGATGTCACTCAAACAGTGTAATTACATTAGCAGTTGTTTTGCATTACAGTGAATTTTCCATGAGGGTAGAAGAAGAGCTCAATGGCAGTGGCAGGAATGTACTGTAAGCAACAGAGAGATGAAGACAAGAATGGGAATGTTTCACAAGGAAGGGTGAATGAGTGCAACACTTGGCTCGGCTCCTTGCTGTGTGTGTGCGAGTGTGTGTGTGTGTGTGTGTGTGTGTGTGTGTGTGTGTGTGTGTGT
>CALSBV010012130.1:4503367-4646977 GCA_943590825.1 Bovichtus diacanthus
GTGTGTGTGTGTGTGTGTGTGTGTGTGTGTGTGTGTGTGTGTGTGTGTGAGCATCCAGTACCTGTGTTCTTTGTGCTGCTGGGTGCTTAAGACCGGGGTCCAGGGTGACTCGGTCAGAGCGTGGTTGCCTCGATAGGGGGTCCTGACACACAAAGCCTGCGGGGTAACAGAAAGGGGTATATCAATGACATCAGGTCTTAAACATGTTACTCATTCCCATGACCTTCACATATTGCATCAGATCTTCAATGTTAGTGCAAGAAAACCACAGCAGAGCGAGGGACACAGAGGCAATAAATGACATGTGAATCAACAATATCTTTAACAATATCATGCTCACTTAAACACATATATTTATTAGCATAAAAACTGGGAAAAGGGGGAAACAGCTAGTCTGGCTCTGTCCGGAGGTAACAAAATGATCTGCCTACCAGAACGTATAAAGTAGAATTAACACGTAATATCTTGTTAGTTTGGTTTGTACAAACACAAAAGTGTAGAAACAACAGTTCGATGTGTAATGGGAGGTTACATGTTGGACTATTTTTTGCCTCTGAGCTTAGACTCTAGGAGGTTACAGCTCGTACCACTCATAAAACTTGAACTTTGATTTTTATACATATAAAAAAAGAAGATAAAACGTGTTCATTTGTGCACTGTTTTGTTACTGTCAGACAGAGCAAGGCCAACTGTATCCCCTTGTTTCTGCCTTGTTTAGCCTTAATGCTAAGCTAAGCTAACAGGCTGCTGGGTCTAGCCTCATATATAACAGACAGGGTGGTATCAATCTTGCCATCTAACTCTGCTCCAGAAAGAAAATACACATGTTTCCCCAAATATCCACTCCCCTAACTGTTTTTGAATGAGGAAAGAAGATATGTTTTCTTATTGCGACACACTACTTTGGATTCATAAAGCTCCACACATTTATATTTTAGTGGTAGTTGATAAGGGTGGGGAACATTTTTTGCAATTTACATTTCCCACAAAAAATGTTCCCACCCCGTAAATAAGATGTAAATCTCGGATCTTCTGTTTATTAATTATCACACTCCCTCGAAGCTAACTAGTGGTAAAAGTGAAATGTTAAAGAAATGTGTTTATGTGGCATCTTGCAGTCACACTTGAAGTAAATTAAGTCCATTGACAGCTTGGCGCTGGAGGCTGTTTGTACTACCTCCTCCAAGCCGTCAGGTAAGAATCAGACCCCTGTCATTCTCTTGCCTAAACACAACAATTATTACAAACATGGGCAACACGGAGCTGACAGCTTCACAAAGGCGGAAAATGAATGCTAATGGAATGCTGTCATTATTTACAGGTCTGGGATGCAGCCCAAGTGTTATCAGCCAACAGCGACTTAGTTTGTTTGGTACATAATAGATGTGCTATGTTTTACATGCCACTGCTCATTTTCCCCAGACCCGCAGTAACGTCTCAGTCCAAAGATAACTGGCAATTTATGATTCTACGCTTTCATTTAATGAGCCGGAGGGGAGGGTTTCCAGCCACAGCATGGCCTAGGCTAAGACGCACGCGCAAATGTGCACTCACACACACACACACAGCCGTTCCATTAATATCATTAGGCTCAGACCACAGACAGACTTAATGGTTCAGTGCCAGTTTAGATGGACGCCTGCTCATCAGTGGGCTCCATGTATCCTGTGAGTGGTAATACGTATAAATCAGAGGATTAAGTGATGTTAAATAATCAAGAGATGTGAAAGTTTGGTTAATATTTGTCTCTTTTTTGATACATGTGTACTTCTAAATCTCATCTACAAGTTCTCTATGTGGGCAATGTATGAGATTCTCCTTGTTTTAACTTTGCACATCACAACATATTATAAGCTCTTCTTCTGCATGATAATTAAGAGGGGGGGAGACATAACAGAGACCCATCTCATTCCCTGCTACAAACACTGTTGTATAAACACTGTTCATCTCTGCCTTGGGCCTGGTATTTTTGTTGTATCTTCATGCGACGGATTGCTTTAGTTTGACATGTCGGATCTAGTTACTCAAGAAAGCTGAATGACTACAAAACAGCTAAGGCCTCTGTTGACAAGTTTGTCCGCAAGTCATTTAATGTTAATTAATGAAGTCTGCGGTTTATTCTCTCAACACTGGAGTTCCTTTTATGAAGTCATAGGGCTATTTTCGTCAGTTTGCACAAACTTAACAAGTGGAATGAAGGAAAACAATAAGCATTAAACAATAGACGACTGTCTCCGCCGGCTTGAAACCTGTAGGTTACAAGTAATGCCAACTAGCATCTATGCCTTTGGAGTGAGGTTAAGAAATTAAGAAAATACAGCATAATTACAGCAATTTTCATTTTGTATTAGCTTCAGTCATAATTATATCATTTTACAGTAAATAATCTTTGAATTGTACCTCAAGCAAAATATTATAAAATGTACCTACCTGTATTATTCATGTTTTTTCTTTTTTATTTGATTCAAAAGTATGAGTAATCAAGATGTTTTAGGTACTTAAGGATAAAACATTAAATGTAAGTACCTGAGAACATCTTGATATTGCACATTTGATTTTAAGCTCTAAATATGAGTGACCCTATGTTACTAAAAACGATTGGCTCCTATTGAAATCCAGATGTTCCATCTTAATTCTGCATTCAGAATTTTTGTTGATGGATTATTTCAAATGTATGCATTCTTAATAATACAAATCTGTAATCCTAACATTTCTTCTATGACTTTTAAAGTGCTGTAATTACCCAAGGGTTTTCCTCCTCTCTTAATCGTGTGGTGGTTTATAATATAACTTCAACTGTGGAAGTGTTCTTAGATTGTTATGGTTTCTACTTTGCATGTACTTTATTTCACCAGCATATCATTTACAAGTGTGATGGATTTAAAGATCTAGCTATAAGCAGTGAATTTACAAGAACTAAGTGTCTAAGAAGTGCAATCACTTGTTGGAATCAAATGGAAGTTGTATTTAGTCATTGTTTCAGCATGTACTCACCCACAAGTGAAAACATGTCTGCAATCATGCTGGCTTTTATTTTCAGATCCAAGGGCGCATCACTGTAAATAAGTTGATTTAAAAAATAGAATTGAATAAAGGAAACAAAGAAACAAACAACAAAATTACCACACAGAGTAGAGAAAATGAGTCAACTGTCATAAGAAGACACACATCTGTTGCGTGACCTTGACTAAACTGCTAAAGTGACGAAACACTTTTGCAGGAGATTTTAGCCTGAGGGTGCGCTTTCACAAACTAAGTGTGAGTGCCATTTCCTTCAATGTAGCATTTTATTAACATCTTTTTTTGGTTGGATATGCAAATGAAAAGCCTTGTTTGAGTTGGTATGGCAAAAGAAACTGTTTCAGTAAGACATTCTCCTGAAACAACAAAATAAAGAATCAAATGATTCAGACGGTGTCACTCACCAGGCCAGGGAGGGAGAAAGGTTCACCTCTAACAACCAGGGTTTGAGGTTGGAGTCAATGAGCACGTCAAAACCATACAGTTCTACAGAGGGAAACACAAAATGAATCAAAGGGTTTTCACCACAAACTGGGAAGCAGAACTAGAAACCTCTGACATCTGCTTACTGAAAATAAAGCATGAAGGCTATCAAAGTCACTCGAGTTTTATCATAGCTTCTTTATGTGGCATTTGGCAACGTGGCCTATGTCTTTCTGCTACTGATTACACGCATGTTATATCCACAATCACTCAAGAGAGAAACATTCACCGAAGCCTGTTACTGAGGGATTGGCTCAATTACGTTAACTAAGTACATACACATTTCATCTGTCATGAAGTTGCTTACGTAAGACGGTAGATCAAAAACACGCCATGGCTGTGAATATTTTCATACATACAGTCAATAATTTTCTCATGACTGGGAAGTATAAGCAGTCTACATATTGTCACTACATATTAACAAGAAGGATGGCGCTCTAATGGGTAGCAGAAAAAGCTTCAACCCCATCATAAAGTTAGTATCTTGCCCAACTGAGGCAATGAAATATGAACTCCAGAAGTACAAAGCTGGAAGTGTGACAGCGTGTCCCATGTGGCAGAAACCTGGAGAGTTAGTAAGCCTTAAGCTATATATTGTATATATTTCACTCCAATAATAGCTTAGCACTGAGTGACAGAGTAAAAGCTTTTTACAAAGTGGACAGGAAGTTCCCTGTGTAAAAATCCATCCATTGTGTCCCAATTTTCCCACTTGTTTCACTGACTGATATACGGCTCCCTGCGACAGATTGGCCTATGTAGCCTATGAAAGCCCTCGCACTGCTCTGGGGAGTGTCACCCTGTAAGACAGCGACCCGCCAGCCCCAGTAGCAGCGTGCGGGGAAACCGCAGTATTTTACAGGGATAGGGCAAAACCCAGGCATAGAGCCAGAGGAAAAATCCATCTCATGGCTCTTCAAAAGGATAGACTGTGTTGAGAATAGGCCAGGGGGGTTGGAGGTTTCAAAGCTGCCATAACCAGCACTGTTTGTTCTAGCATCTCAGGTCAGTGCCAGTGTTAAGCATACAAAAGGAAAGCGTGACAGCGAGTAATGGCTTTATATTGCACATGGTTGAATAATGTTAGGCTGGGCACTTCTAGTTTAACACAAGGAGTTCAATTTATTGGGCTGTACATTACTTATTGTAGTTACCTCCGCCCATATGGAACGTAGAGGCTGACAAATAACGTAGTTTTACTTGACAACGCGTATATATCTTTCAATTAAAAGAGCACTGATTTTAGACAGCAAGATCGCTTTATTCATCATGAGGAGTTCTACAAAATCGGGGCATGGAGTTTTAAAGACGTGGGCATTTACCAGACAGTGAGACTCTAACGAGCTGCTATCAAATTGCATTATAGGAAATTTAAGATTCAGCGTTTTTCCAGACTGCTTCCATTTTGACTGTTCTTTTTTATCTCTCTCTTGTGAGTCCCCAAACTTAATGGAAGTGTAATACTAAATCGCTGGAGTACTCTTTCACGACTGTAACATTTCCTGAAAACAATAATTGCATTTCTTTTTTTTTCTCTACTTATGTTTTCATCATCTGTATAAGGACAAGTTGGAGACAATATAGACCGGATTTTGTTCACTGGGCTATATAACATGGGTCAGGAGGTCAAAATATGGTGGCGTCATGAGGTCAAATTGGTGTAACTGCAAACTGTACTTTCATAAAAGGAGCTGAACTTGGCTGGGTTCCAAGATCAGTTGCCAAGAGCAGCAACTGAAACTGCCACTGCCATCTTTAACTTCTGAGGACAGACGGGAGGGACCCCCGCTGCTAAACAGTGCTCACTTAAGCATAGCACTAAGATTTTATTTTCCACTTGCTTATTCTATTCTAACCACTTCTGTATGAAAACATACACATAAAACATTATGCATTAGTCTTGGGGAACAGAGTACTGTAATAAATGGGTTTGAGCCTGCAGTGTCTCACCAGTGTAGCACCACAACAACAGGGGAAAATGGGGAGGTGTTACACCACCTCACCAGCCCCCGACAAGCAGGCTCCATGTGCCGCTCATTTTCCCCCAATTAGGAGCAGACGCCACTCCTGCCCCATGAGCCCGCTCACTGCTAGACACGTTTGTTCTATGGCTCGACCGCTGCCGGGGGAGCGCTGTTAAATGTGCCCGCAGAGAGGCCACAACAAGCATCACAGACAAGGAGAGGAGAGGCAGAGAACATCCACATCACACCCATTAAAGAGGGAGGAGAAACAATGTGACAGAGTAAAGGGACTTTTTTTTTTTTTTTTTTTTTTTCATTATTGGATGGGTGCTGCTGGAAACTTCACCACAAGAGACAAACGCCCATAAACAATAATCTCCCCACCCTGGCCATGCAGCCGGTTGGCCCACAACAACAGCAGCAACATAAAGTATTTCCTTAATGTGTTTTCTTCATCGGCGACGATTGCTCTCGCATCATTCTGAGATAAATGATCGCCTCTGAAGAGTTTCACTGCTGGTGCAGGGAGCACAGCGGAGCAGCTCGGAGCCACAATCTTCATAAAAACACTCGGAAGACAACAAATGAAAGTTCGCACTATAGCTTTATCATGATAGCGGGACCCAAATCCATTAATCATTCTTTAAAAGATTTCGAGGTGTACATGAGCCACACTGTCATCGCAGGCCTGCCATCACTGTGCTGCAGTGCAGTGTGGGAGTATCTGACAAATGTAAAACAGGGAGAGTGGTTCACAGACGGGGGATCCAACCACACTCAGCACTTAATGAGGGACGTTCAGTGGAACACAGGACCAGTAAGTGGAATGTTTTGTGTGTAATAAAATAGGCCTTTGGCTTGGCTAATCAGATCTTAGTCAAAACATCTCGTAATCAGCATCCCTCAGCAAAAAGTCTGTCCATTAATCACATGGCAGCGGTAAGGAGCTGCATGGGTGGCATTTTCTCCCCAAAGACACACACACACACACACACACACGCACACACACACTTCTTGCCAATGTAAAACAAAAAATCTGTTGTTTTTATTTCTTCCCACGTGAGACATTACGGAGCTATAAAAAGGTTTTGTTACAGTTTGCCCATTTAGATACGGATGTGCAATTTGAGCAAAGGGAAGAAATCCCATTTGAAAACAATAAACATAGTATTAAAGCCATTAATAGACATTAAAATGGCAGGCAACAATTTGCAGTAAATTAAGATTATAATGTGCTTTATGATCTTACGTGGCTCCCTTCCAGACAAGCCAGAGACCGTATAAAAACTCTAAACAATGGCTGCTTTTATCGACACACTCACTGCTCTAACACACATGTATTTGCTGCCCTGCATTCTGAAGCTTTACCTGTTTACAATTACTGGCAGCTGCCGAGGCCCAGGACGAATGCTGGGTGTATTGTAGGTCGCAGGAGGAGCGGGAAAGTAGTAAGGATAAGTGCAAGAGAAGCCAAAAGGGAGTTGGAGGTGTTCCTGACTCCTTGGTGGTTTGGGCGGGTTTTATTTAAGAGACAAGAAAAAGCCCACAAAGATACTAGACTGGACTCCCTGAAGCTTTGATAGACCGGTGTGTTTGTAAAACTCGTGCTTTACACTGGTTCCTACATGTCTCTGTATTCACACTGTCCATACACACTCACGCACGCAACATGACCACACTGGGAGAGAGAGAGCTCAACAGAGGGAGGATGAGGGTGGTCCTCTGGAACCGTCAGTGTCTGTCTTTGGAAACTTAATCCTGTATAGACAGACTATGAATGCTGTAATTAACTTGCTTGAGGCCATCTGAAGACAACAAAATTACACTAAATTCAATAGTAACTGATACGGCTGAAGTGGGGTAATGGGCATAGTCACAGTAGACCACAGTGTATTATGTATCTTAGGAAAAGGTGTAGAATCTAATTGCTTTTGATGTAGTATCAATGTCTGTAGAGGTCTCTATAGGCTTAGGATTTGAACATTGTTGTACGCGGATGTAAACACTCTCAAACGCCCTTAAAGCTAAAAGTTATTATTTTGTTGTACATGGTTTCATTTCAAATCCAATGTGGACTGAGTAGAGTCAAAATAAAACAGTAAATATGAATTAAGAATGTTTATTGTCACACTTTCCTTCCACTTTTTTAGATTTATACTTTATATTTACTATCCACTATGATAAATTTCCACACAGTGAACGCATTTTTTCTACTAACGTTAGAGGTCATTGTGTGAACCTCGTGTTGTGAAGTGTTGTAATATGTGTGCATGTGCAAGGTATTGTATCGTTCTTTATTTAAAATGTGTTTTAGAATGGTAATCACAAAAATAACCCCCATTTTTACTAAATACATTGCTAATCTGATTAAAAAATTTTTTTTTCTGTAACTGTAAAGGAATAGTTACCTTTTTTTTTTTATTTATAATTACATAACGTTCTCCATGTATTCCATTACTCCCCAAGCCTGCTTGTACTATACAGTAGGGCTGAACCATTTGTAAAACTGCGATTATTTTTGACTGATATTGCAATTGCTATATGATTCATGATAATGGAGGGAATTATAATTTTTGCATAATTCTTCTCCTTTTCTTTGAAAAAGAAATTAAATGATCGTGGTGGGATTGTTTGCGACAATCTGTAACAAACAAACAAAAAATTGTTAAGTCTGTAGAATACAATATGCAGGCCAGGACATCTCTGCAGCACCACAATACTTCACTCAGAATGGTATTTGGACACATATCTTTCCTGTAACAAATATTGCGCCTCCTGCGATTTGGATATTGCACTAGTCCATAAACATCCGTAAATGCAAGTATGGTGCAATGCAGTAGGTGGATTTGAATTTCATCACTGAATATTTCATGAAGCATTTTTCATGATTTGGGACATGGGGATGTGTATAAACAAATGTTCCTGGCTCACCTGAATGAGTGAGAATATGAGCAAACTTGTTTTTCCATCACACCAGAGATATGTCTCATCTGGTTGTTTTTTCATCACGTGTGTATGAGAGCCAGGTTGAGGCTTGGTTAGCCACATTTCCCTGTAAATACCTGCATGGTCAACATTCACACCCTGGGCTAATGTGGTTTTTGAACCTAGCAGTTATGCTCAGGGTGCAGATAGCATCTTTATGCAGGCGACTGTCTGATGGTGTGAGTCTGTGCTGCTACGCGCCCCATACAGCCTAAACAACCACCAATCAGGGGGGCTATTATGTCTACAGGAGCCTGTCACAACTGCAAAGGCTTTTATTTTTCTAACATCTGAGAGGTGAAAAAGAGTGTGAGCAGGAGAGGGAGAATCATAAACAAACAGAAACAGCGAGAGAAGAGGGAAAAAAGACAGCAGTGCTGAGGGAGGCTTGGCCAATGTGCTCGTTTTTAAAACCCCAAATCTCAGAGAGACTGCCAGACAGAGAGAGAGAGCGCGGACAATTAGTGCCAACACTAACATGGGTAATGGCTCCAAAATGGAGTTCACACAAGCCCGCTGCTAGTCAAGAGCAGCCAAGAAAACAGTCAGCCTAAATCAGGCAGACCTGAATGGCAACGGAGAGGAGGAAGCAAATTCCTGCTTCAGTCAATAGGCCCTCCACGACCCGGCAGCCAGTCAGAGGGCAGCAACAGGCAGGAAGGCTCCACACTGAGGAATGACTGTCTACAACCTCAGCTCGGCTCAGAGGAGAAATAGTATAGAGCAACTGCTGGACAATGAATATGAAACTCAAAGGAAATGTGAGGGGTGAGGTAGTGTGCATGACCAAGCATCTGTGAGTGCATCTGCACTGTGAGCAAAAAGAAAAAGGGAAATCCATCTCAAGGAAATTCTTGTGAAGCTGCAATTCTTAAGCGTTTAATTGTGTTTCGTTAAAAGCCTTTCAAACCTCTCACAATCAGGTGACAGCCCTTTTATTTGTACTTCATTTTTATTCCTTAACATAGGAAATATGTTTCACATTGATATGGCCCTGAACCCATACGCTGACGTTATAGTTCCCTCCTTTTTTTAATGGAATTATTTATTTGTACTCTATTACTTTGTTGTTTTTTTGTGTATATATTTTCTTTTTATCTATTATTGAAGTTTTTTTCTCTGGTTTCTACAACTGCCCATTTAATGGTGCTATGTGTGTTAAAAAAAAAAAAAAAAAAAAGAATTAAATGTTGATCATAATAATAAAAAAAAATGTAAAAATGTAAAAGTTTCATTTTGTTTTCCTGGACAGTTTGTTTTACTATTGATGCCTTTCACCTTAAAACTAGCCACTGATGTGGAGCTGATGGTTAAGTCAGTGCAGGTGTAAACGTGTTATACTTCGGTGGGCTAGATTGTTCTACTTACTGCGCGCTCAAAAACATTTCAAGAAGAATGAATGAAATGATTACCAAAGCAGTTGGTCTTGTGGGGAACATACATCTTGCAGGCAGTGGCTATCTGCAGCTCAGCACTTAGTACAGCTTTGATGATGAGGTCCTCCACCTGTCTCATCAGCACTGGAATGGACAAAATTAAAAGATGATTTTTATGTAGCACTCAAGGATTCTTATGCTTTGGTTAATTGATAGACACTTTTTATTCAAATCTGAAGGGAAAAAAACAAGCAGGCGTTTAGAAATGCAGCTGCATACTGGGTCAATTTCACTCCATTGTCTTTGCATGGACATCAAAATAAATAGGAAAAGATGAAAAGGATGAGAAAGGGAAGAAAATGAAGGTTTGACTCACATGTGGTGTCTTTCCCCTCCTGCTTCAAATACCTCAACAGTGCACTCATACTCCACTTGTTCCCATAATCCTCAACTTCAGGGTCATCGCAACTGAAAAGGCAGAAATGCACTTCAAACGGCTGTGTACCAATAAATGGACGAGTCGATCGAGCTTCCCATAACAGCTCACGTTCACTGATGAAAGTTACCTGACATAATCGCTGCTCTTTTTGTTCACGCTGTAGTTAGTGAGATGCATGAACGTGTTCTTAATGTTCTTTGAAGTCCGGTCATACTTGACTGTGGCAAATCTGCGGACAGACAGCGTTTATTTGTGAATTTTTTTCTGTCATCCAACAATTCCACTACATATCTATCTGCCATAATGACCACACTTATAAGGCTGACACTGGACTGAATGATGGGGGGGGGCACTTTGGAGTGAGATAAGTTTCTGGCAATGTTTGAGAGGAGTGAATGCCACATGTGCAATAATGAGAATTACTTGGCACGCACTGTGTACCTGAATACCAACACAACCCGAAGGAATGTGAAGAGATAAAATTGGGATTCAGAATTTCGGCCTGATTTATTCCCCCGCAGTTTATAATCAAGCCAGCAAACATGAGGGCGGTGGCACTGTTTCCAGCACGTACCTCAATCGTTCTTTTACTACCCTCTCCTGACGTAACTGTACCTGACAATAGCCTCTTCTTGGATTAATAAATGGTTTGTGCTCTAAATAAGAACATCCAATAAATATAGTGCAATTACACAAAGCCATAACAAGATAATATTTGAACAATGACACAATCGGCAACATTTGATAAGCACATCTTACAACTGGAACAATAGAGCGCTTTGTTTCTCAGTCACAGCGCACACTACACAGCAGTGGGTCTGAAAAGTTAAGGCTGCCCTCTTCTGGGCACTGACGGAGCACCAGTGGATGTGCCTCAAGTGCATGAACCAGGCAGTGTCTACACCAGGCAGTGCCTTTTGTTGTTTTGGTTTTTTTTAGATTAATGGATTAATCGTTTGGTCTATAAAAAAAATGTCCACCCCAGTCTCTCAAAGTCCAAGGTGATGCCTTTAAATGTCCTGTTTTGTAAGTCCAAAAGAAAGCAAAGAAAGAAATCTCCATATTGAAAACAGTATTTTCCGCAATTTGTTATCGATCATCAAAATAGTTGGCAATAAAAAATGTTGTCGATCGACTAATTGTTGCGGCTCTAACACCAGACTACTGAAAAACCAATACCTAACGCTCGATATTACTTATAATTACTCTGTTATTTGTGCTGTCATATTGTTTTCAACACAACGAAGATCACAATAGTTTACAGCTAATCCCAATTAAAACCCATTATCCCAGTCATGTCACAAACAGTGCAAAAACCCACACACAGCTCACCTAGCCAGGCCCTCCTCATACACGTAGATCAGGACTGGATCATACGATGTTACCAACACGTACAACCGCACATCAAACTTGAACTCTGTAAACAAAACAAAAACGAGTGTAATTCACACAGATCATTAAGAAAGCCTTACAAACGAAGACGCCTTTGTAGGAATTGGGCGGCGGCGAAGAAGAACTCACCATCTATCAGTAGTGGGTTATTAATGTAGCGAGACACCAAGATGTTCTCATCCATTGAAATCTGATTTGGCTGCAGATGATAAACAGAAACAAATAAAAGACAACATAATCAACACAATGAGGAAGATGATGGCAGTAGATGATAGAACTGTAACATGTTCAAAGTGTTCAATTTGCTTTGGTTGATATGGAGGGAAAAAATGTCAAATGACCGGATTACGCAACAGCTGATATTGTAGATTATTTACTACAGTGATGACGTTACATGGCATTTTTAACTGGACAAGCGCGACCCAACAACTCAATCAACATGTCTCAATAACCGAGTATGAATAACATTTCCATGGCAAATTAAGCATTTTTTATGTTTCAGTCCTTCATACTGTATATTCATTCACATACAACAGCATTCCAAATAGATGATGTGACACTGCTGTTAACCATTAACATCAAAGAATCCTCAGGAAAAGTTGGAGCCTGCGACGACACTGGTCATAGCAGGTCAACGTTCAATAACAGCCTATAAAAACACAATGTGGTAGTGGGAGATGGGTCATTTATGAGGTTGAAATGTGTTGCAGGTGGCGAAGTTGAGAGGAGATAGGACGGAGGGGGGGGGGGGGGAGGATAACCTCAGTGCTGGCTACAGTTCAGAGAAAACCTGAACCAAAAAAAAAAAATGAACGTATTTCTTTCTTCTCCCCAAATATCGCTCTGACATTCTTTCCACTGTTTCATAAAAATGCCTGAGAAAGAGAAGGATCGTGCATATGTTTTCCAAGAGTGAGAACCTTGTTGAGCTCCTCCAAAAGCCGAGTGTGATTTACTCCACAAAGCTTATTAATGTCTAAAACACTGGTTGATACTTACTTCAAAGACAGCTGCATCTGCACATACAAATAACATCTGGCCAACTGACTCTTTCAGTTCATACAGTATTTTTTTTTTTTAAGGCAGTATGCTCGGAGTTAACTACCACTAGGTTTGTCATTAATGTGGATCTGTGTTCAACTTTTCACACACAAGATTTGGTTCGCTTAGTCCATCTTAAATGTGTGTTGTTTTCCCTCTGTTTTCCCTCTGTGCTAACCTCAGCTAACCATCTGCTGGCCATAGCTTCAAAGTGAGTGATATCAATCTTCTCACCTCACTCTCAGCAAGAAAGCAAATAAGCGTATTGCCCCAGATGTCAAACTATTCGTTTAACACACTGCTTTACTCATACAGATGATCTCACGTGCAAAGTAGTGGCAGAACTTGGTTGAAACCTTCGCTAAATGTATCCTCATCTTCTAAGTTTGTTTTCAATTTCTGTTCTGTGTTTTAGACTGAAAGCATATAAGAACAGACACTTTTAAGTGATTTCCCAATACCCTATCCGGTTTCCCTACCTATACAAACGCATGGCGAGCAATTCACTCTAACCTCAAACACAGGTTTATTTTGAGTCGCTGCTTTAGTCTGAAAGTGTTAATGGAGCAGTGGTTCCCAACCTGACCCCAAGATTTAAGGGATAAGAAAGAAAAGAAACACAAAACTATGTATGACCTTGAGGGTTCATTCTTGAAACCCTCAAGAGAGTGAGGTGAGAGGATTGAGTTATTTAATATGTTAGCTTACTTATTTTATTTTTGTCTTTCATCTGCAGTGTCCCTCTGCTGTTGTAACGCTGTAAATGTCCCCGCTGTGGGACGAATATAGGATTTCCCGAAAAGCATAGATTTGAGAGAACTCAGGAATAAAAATTAATTTCGGCAAGAATATCACAAGGTCCACTTTCTTGGCTGTTTCTTGCAGAGCCTTCAGCTCAGGAAAAAGTTTTATTCACTTATTATTTATCATAAATCATTTAAGTCTTAAGTTTCAAGCAAATATGCCAAACATTCTTTGCAACTTGCTTCTCAAATGCGAGGATTTGCTGCTTTCCCCAGTTTCATATTATAGTAAACTCATTATCTTTGAGTTTTTTTAAATGTTGATTGCACAAAAAAAACTTTATCTTTGGTTCTGGAATTACGATGTTTAGTTTTGACTATTTTCTGATGTTTTATAGCGAACAAAAACTAATCAAATGCTTGAGAAAATAAGGGGCGGAATAATTAATATTGAAAATAACTAGTAGGAGTCCTAGTTTCATCTCTTGAGGTCTCTAAAAAATCCTTCAAAACAAGCAGGAGAAGAAGAGAAAGTGCTCTTTTTACGGCGTCACAAGCCAGAAAGGTGTGAGGGTGATAACTCCTGCGTGCAAAATCACTCACATTGCTGACCAAGTAGATGCCTCGCCCTCTTGAAGATGCTACGGGTTTAATAATCCAGGGGCCCTTGTCCTTGGCAAAACAATCTGAGATTGAGGCAGGAAAGACGGGGAAAAATTCAAACATATGTTTAGAATGGGCAATGCTTGCAAACGTATCACAAAGAGAGGTCAACTTTGACCAACAGGGTCAGGTGAGTGGTGTCTTACTGCAGAACTCCTGGTACTCAGTGGGAAGCACAAAGGTCTGAGGAACGATATGGAAGTTTTTGAAGCCGTGAGTCTGCTGCATGCGTTGGATGTTTTTATACAGGCGGTCTTTGCGCGTCAATTCGTATGACCTGGAAATGAGCAGAGTCTCCGGTTTAAAAAGCGCCAGCGCTCCACTTCACAGCCTCGACACTGACAGAACAAAAATACATGCATACATAACAAGCAATAGATCGCCCTCTGCCTGACAGTGTGATTCATTTCATGTTTCAGAGAGGCACCGGTCCAAACTAAACGCGCTTTGCAGTCGAAGCCAACAAACACATCGCCTGAACTGACGGGCTAAGAATGGCTCAGTGGTGATATTTATAACACCCAAAGCAGTGGCAACACACTTAAACATTTGAGCACTCTGTTGTACCTGGGGAAGTGGTTGACCTTCTGGAAGTCTTGAAGGCTGCGGAGTATGTAAGGCTTGAGGTGAGATCCTGTCCACATGAGGTTGAAGTCATTGCTGTTTGGGTGAACCTGAAAAAAGACAATTTAGATTCAGTGCACACACACAAAGCAAACGACATTTGCAAAAAAAAAGAAAAAAAAAAGCAGAAACTGAAGCTGTTGCTGTCCACACTGAAAAAGCTCTGTAGAGTTTCCAGTCGCCGACAGCAGTAATATATGCTGATTCCCATCACATGTGACAGCTCAGTTGAATTAAATCTATGAAGCACATACACACACCAATAACCTGGAGAACCTGCAGTCGGCTCTTTTAGAAATTATCACACAAGGAAAGCCAACTCACAGATCACCCTGACATTATTTTATCTGTTGTGTTTTGTTTTATTCCAGCAATTCATTAGGAGGCAAAATTCACATGGCTGCTCAGTGTCAAGGGGAGAGGCAGATGTTTGCAATAAAGGCTTATTAAAGTTTGGCTGTGTCGCGGCTGCGGTAGACACTTGTCTGCCTTTGATGATGGGTTAGCAGGAGTCAAGAAGCATTGAAATGAAATAAAAAAGGAATTAATTGGAACTGCTTAGAAAGAGCCACAATGTGGATTGTGTGCCCTCGTTAAACAGGATTAATGCTTTTGAGGTCATTTTGTTTTTTCCCTCGGGTGCATTCCCGAGTTTTGACATCGGCATTATCAGTCAAAGGAAATAAAAACAGCTCTACTGTCCCTTATCCTACACAGCAGAGAGGTACATAAATAGCATGTGCAGATTCCCTGTCTATACATTTTTGCACATCTTGCAATAAACTTTATTTTGTACATAGTTGTTATAGCATTTTTATTGTAATTTTCTATTCTATATTTATGTTCTTGACTTTTTCAGTGCTTTTTATTTCCTCTTAATTAGTTTATTGTATGTTAATAATAATTAATTTAATGTTTTTATTTTATTGATGTAAATCTCTTCAATGTGCATGATTTAGTGGAGAACATTACCTCATGGAATCCATGATTGGCGAGTAGTCCTCGTACCAGCCGGCTCTCTGTGCGGACAATCTTGAAGGCCAAGTTATATCGCTCTAAAAAGGACAACAAAATATTCTTAGTAGCCAATATCTTTAAGGCTTCAAATTTGAATTTAAATGATCATTACTTTTTTTTCAAAGTCATTTTGTAGCTTCAACAGAAATGTAATGTACCTCCAACAGAGCAGATGTCCCCATCTTTCGAAACAGCAGCTTCAGGGAAAAACAAGAGAACTGGGATTGTTTTGCTGAGGCCACTCCAGGCAATGCAGGGATGGTCTCTAGTGGACAAACAGTTTAGAGGCAGATTTTCTAAATTTTGCAAAGTCTGGGAATCTAAATCATCTGGAAAATGTACATTTGACAGAGAGAAAAACTTTCCAGTAACAACATCACTCAGAAGCACTCTGGCATTCACTCCTGGATGATGTACACTAGACCCCTATGGGTAGTTTGGTGTTTTTTTTCAGTCAGGCAGATAGGGACAGAACCACACACATTTTCAGGAGGTGCTGGACAATAACAAACCCATGTACTGTACTAATAAACAACCTTGTAAAACTGCAGACTATCTGATAGCACCATACACGCCCCGCTTATCAGGGGCTAAAAACAAGATAAGGTACATATAGCATGATGATGGAGTAGAACTCAATCAGGCATGGCCGGTGTTGATAAGGTGGAGAAGCATGTAAACAATTGCTGCCCCTAGCTTGAGTATCTAGGTGTGTCAGACAATGCTGCAGATTTATTTTCCACTGTGGTGGCTTTGCTGCACACCCCTAAAACAAGGTGGTCATATTTAAGCCTGTTGTTTATTTTGAACATGAACCACTATCAAGACTATTGAGATTCTACACACACAAGTCACGCATGTCTTGGACAGAAGGCCAAATCGTTGCCATTGCAGAAATATTTCAGTAAAGTATGACCATTTCAGTTGCAAATATTTGGTTAAATATGCAATGTTGCCCATGTACTTGTACAGGCACTTACACGTGTTTGTCTTTGTGCGTGCTGTGGGCCTCCTGTATGTGCCTGTAATGCAATACTCTGTCGTCCTTTGCATTATTCAGGGTTGTCTGTCATCATAATCTTTTACATCACGTTAACGTCGACTAGTATCTACCGCCCCTGATAAATAAAGTGATAACGTAAGTCAGAGTTGAGTTCAAATCAAATCTACAGCCGATGCTTGTTTAGTAATAAGTTGAAATCGGACAGGGTGTGCCCCTGGAAATACTACATTTCTGCAACAAGTGTTTTACTATATTAGTGTGTGATAATAATTTAAACTCTCATGTCTTTACTGCTCTGGTAGCATCTCAATGCAGCGCCATCAGTAAAAAGAGCACTGGAAGTTAAACCCTAAGCAATCTATTCAGGAGATGGAAATTAGAGTAAAAGCAGGCCCAGTGCCTCTCAGTATGCTATGACTAAGTATAGCTTAAGACGGAATTAGAGACAAGATAACATAGACCAACTGTGAGAGCTATGATCTAGAGCAAGATGCTCTTACTCTTGTTCAGTTCATCTTGCATCAATTATGCAAAATGATAGCTTCCTGAAGGCTTAATTTTGTCTAAATGTATCTTGACATACATTATTAAACAGGGCTTTTTTTTTTAGTAATCCTGTATAGATTACAATACGCAATCAATAAACTATGGCAAATCGCAAAGACAAAGACTTTGGTACAGCCGGTAAAAAAAATGTTTAATGCTTTTAGTTTGCATGGTGTCACATTAATACTGTATTTAGAGGGAAATATTAAGGTGAGGTATTACAGGAGGATCAGTCGGCTAAGAACCTAACTGACACTGAAGGCGACCTGTGTAACTCAGACAGCCACGTCCACAAGCTGCAGGGATTGTGAGCAATATCCTACTCATCTCCATCTCCATCTACAACGATCTAATGGCTATAAAAGCAATGCAAACATATCAATGGATGAGTCTGTTTTGAGCGAGAAAATACTCCCACAAAAGTGTACGTGACAAGAAATTAAACAACATAGGTAATCATGTAAAGCACGAGAATGAACAATGTAAAAGTTTGCAAAGACCTGCTATTTAAAGGCTAGTCAAGGTCACTCTGAGGTGATTCTGTTTTTAGATGAGTGGTTTTCCTTATCTGAATCAAGGCTCTAAGGATAGACTGTGTCATATGCTGTAACGACTGTAAAGCCCCTCAACAACAACAAAAAGTGGGATTTGTGATATTTGGCTGAATAAAACTGACTTGACCACAGGCAACAGAAATATGACAACAGAAAAAGAAAATGAGCTCCAATGTGGGTCCTTATTAAACTTCAAGATAAAGGGGCAATGCTTATATTAATGCTAGTGAGTAAAGGGTGAGGCATTTTATTCCTTCCTGAAGCTCTAACAGACTGTTTTGGCTCACTGTGGTGTGACTCTAAAGTACACAGAGTATTATGAGCTATCACTTACTCTTGCTCGTCTTCTAAGGAGAAGTCAGAGTCCTCCGTGTCAGGGACCACAGCGGGCATCTTCACTGTGAGAGGGGACGAGCTGCCCGGCTGTGAAACCCTCCTGGCATCGAGTGTCTCGGTTTTACCATGGCACCTAACGCTACCACCGCCAACTGCACACAAACATAAGTCATTGAATAGCTCAGCTCAGTTCAAATGATCGTCGGTCCATTCATGCAACAATCTAATATTAATACAAAGGCTCGCAAACAAAGAGGGCACATTCGTAGATTCCTGAAACAGGGTTTTACATGTAGCGCACAGTAGCTCTACCTGTAGTGAAATATGTTGGTATGAACGTTACAGGGGACAGAAGACGTTAAAACTAAATTCAGAAAGACAGCCAAACACGCGTTAGCTAAATAAGACTTAAGACAACTGACGTGCTAATTTGGGTACGGGAAGCTAGCCAGGTAAAGTCTGCTTAGTTTGAGACGTTTTTAATGCCACACAAAGCACACATAAACGTAAACTTGCCTTTATCTCTGAGAGCCTGATAACTGCTAAGCTAGCTGGTATCACCGGGGCCAGTTGATCATCGCGGTTAATCTTCCTGGTAACTACAACAACTGAGTAGCAACAGAGCAAGGAGCATGCGCAGTCCCGGACAATATTTATTTTGTCCGCCTGACCGAATTTTGCATTGCATCCATCCATTAGAGGGACGTGCGGTGGTCGTTATAGAAACTGTCAAACGAAAAGAGGGCTCTTATCCTGCGTCTAAAATGGTGATGATAATATAGGCCATGTGTTTGTGTGTGTTTATAGACAGCACATAGTGTTTAAACGGCAACATAAGCGAGAAAGAAAGACCTCCGGGGGCTCGGTACGTTGCACTTCCTCTGCTTGAACAGATTTAACGCAGACACAAGTCACTACAGCGCATTCTCTCGATCCACATCTACTCTTTTTTTATACGCAGCCTAGCCTGCAGTCTACAGGTGACCGGATTGCTTGATTTCTATTGGTTGGAGAAGAAAGTAGGCGGAACATGATGGCTCGTATTGGCCAATTATATGAATGGTACGATTGGATGGAGCCATTTGTTAAACTCTGTCATTGGTCAGCCCCACAGTCCAAGATTGAAAGACTTACCATTGTGAACATAACATCACACTCGGTTGGCTCGAGTCCCATGTAATTGTTTTATTTCTAGTCCTCTCCTCTCTCTCGGGAACATGTTCACATGGTAGTTGTATGAGGCCGCCAGGTAAATACATGCACAATTCCTGTTATTATTATTATTTATTTATTTTTTATTATAAAAGGCTCGTTAATTGTACAAACCAGGTTACAGCAACGTTAGCCTGCTACGTCGTCACGTTGGTTATTGCTGAATATCTCTTGCTAGCTGATAGTGTTCCTGTCAGTCAGGTAACACACAGCAGACATCTGTTATTGTGCTGTAATACGACCAGCCAGCTGCACTTTGCATTGGACTTCAGTTTGAAGCTGTGTATCCTGCACTGATAAGCGACACACTGACTTCTCCTCTCGGACAGGTGCGTCTCACAGACAGAAAACATGAGTCGCTTTCTGAACGTCCTGCGGAGCTGGTTGTTGATGGTGTCAGTCATCGCGATAGGAAACACGGTGCAGAGTTTCAGAGATCACAGCTTCTTGTCAGAGAAGCTCTACACGGGGACGCCAGAGTTTGGTGAGCAAACCAGGTTTGATTGACAACACCAATAGACATTACAGCTGGGACACATTCAATGTCACATCATTATCATGTGCACTCAACTGAGCATGGTGTTGGTGCTGTCAGAAGCTCAGGTGTTGGTGAGTTTATAAAATGGTTTATGAAATAGCATTGAATATAAAAAGTCTATCTGAAATTTGTGTCATTACATTTCATTTCATTTAGCTTTGTCCAAAGCGACTTACAATAAGTTCAAGCAACCACGAGGATACAAACACAGAACAGCAAGATTAGTTTAGCATCAGCTGCTGAGACCACATTTAATATGTCACTGAATTAGAATAACACCAATCTTATCAAAATATAGTCAGATATGATAATATGCTATTAGGCAAAAAGCAACGGTATTATATATCATTTATGGAAACAATAATGTTCTGAATACCTTACATTTTGTTATTAAAGAATGTAAGATATGTACTAAATGGGACACTTTACGGTTAAAAAGATAAACATGTCAGTGCTCTCTGGTGGAAAATGTAAGCGGGACACTGTTTCTAAATGACCCCAAACATAACATTTTTGACATTTGAATACTGCAATTTCTTATTACTTATCAGCCAACACAAACACGATATTGCACTGAGAGTCGTAGTATAGTATGTTATTACATATTATACCTTTTAACCTAATATTGGCAATTGTTGATCAGGCTTGTATCAAAAATGCGTAAATAACATGCGTGTCATTCTCTCATTTTTCTATTTGCTTCTCACTTCCTCAGTGAATGGTCTCCAAGCTCGTACATTTGGTATTTGGACGTTGCTGTCGTCGATCATTCGCTGCTCCTGTGCCATTGATATCCAGAACAAGACGTAAGACAGCTTCTCACTTCCTGCCCCTTGTTGCTGTTGGCCGTCTTCATACTGTTTATTCTTACTGTGTGTTATCATACCGGCTCCTGCAGGCTCTATCACATCACCTTATGGACATTTGTGCTGGCGTTGGGCCACTTTCTGTCTGAAGCCTTCATCTACAAAACTGCTCCTCTGACTATCGGGGTCATGGCACCGCTCATTGTGGCAAGTGAGTGTGGACCGTACCGAGGAGTGATGGGAATATGTCATGCCCTAAATTATTCCATTCTAAGTTTTAAAGGTATTAAAACATCTTTAAAAGAAATCCTAATAGCATCTTCATGTGTTTTTTTTCTAGGTTTCTCCATCATGGGAATGCTGATTGGATACCAGTGTATCCCAGAGTCACAAGAGGAAGTCGTGGCACGACAGAAGAAGCGTAACTGAATCCCAGCTGTTTAACTTTCCTCCCACCAGACACTAGTGAACTGGTCCTGCTAGTGTGCTGCTTCTTGCCTTGAAGAACATGAGATTTCGTTGTACATTCATTTCCTACTGTAACACTTTATAGAGCTCCATCTGGGCTGTATTTACTGTTTTTTAAACTGACAAACTGACATTTGACAGTTCACAGTGCAATCAAAAATGTTTTGACAGAAGGTCATGTCACAGTCATCGACGTGCGCCAGTTAATAATGAATTCATTCATAAGGGATCAATACGTGGTTTCATTACGTTAATATCTGAACTGTCAGTGCTGAATAACACTCATCCCTACATGTATGTATCTGTGCTCATAAATGAATCCAGTGTAGATTTCTTTGAGAATGTTTTATTTCACCAGACTACCACTTCCCATACATTGTTAGAATTCATAATCTACCAAAGAACTCGGATGACTATACAGTATAAAACTATGCTCTTCATCACAAAGTCTCATAAACACGAATATCAACAATTATTCTTGATGTTTGTTATGTGCTGTGAAATGTTTGTACACCCAATTATTGACATAAAACTTTTAAAAAATGAAATTATTTGATTTTTGGTGTTTTTTGCTCATTTTGTTTTGTTTTTTTTTAGCTCTGAACTTTCTGGATTAGGATGGAGGATTCAAAGGCAGAAAACATGAGCACACTGCTATGTGAGTTTTTTAAAAGTACAAAGAAATTATTTTTATTATTATATCCAAAGATACATACAGTGACACCCTTTTCTTGAGGTTATCCAATTAGATATGGAACAAAACAAACTCCATTTCCTTAATGTTTTTAATGTAATGATATGTTTTACTCGACTAGTTTTTTCTTAGTGTCAGAAAACGCAACACTGTGTATCCAGTCAAAATAGAAAAACACTTTGTCGCTGTTGCAGCTGGTAGAAATCTAGGGGTGTAGATTTTTTCACAGCACTGTAAAATACTAAAATACCACGAGGAAGAATAACTGGCACCTCTCAAGATCACAACATTCATTATAAAATAGGAAAATCACCAGACAGCTCACCACAGCACATCAAATGAAACACTGGTTACACAGCATGAACTACATTTCTCAGTAACAATTTTACATCCTAAGTAGTATTACACATAAAAACATTTTCTTGTGCAAAATGAAAACTGCAGTGGATCCATTTTCCTTGCGTCGTATTTTGTGCTGTGCCGACACTCTTAATGTTCCAGACGTTCTCGCACATTAATCCAGATATTTATCACCAAATGTATAGTAGAGATCACTTACAGTAAAACAAGGACAAAACTGATGCACGGCATCAATTATATTTATAATCAGCGGTATGCAGAAGTAATACTTCCATGTTATCCTGAATGGCAGGCAGAGATGAGCTGAAAACACGACACAGTCCTTAGTCTGTACTCAAATCAATGCTTTCAGAAATGTAAAGACTGAGTTTAGTTACACACACAGTTATACACAATATTGGTCCAATAGTAGGAAACACAGTTTAAATTTTTCTCATTAAATGCATAGAACACTACATCAACACTAGTCACAGGGGGACGGTTAAAGTTAAAGAGTGTTGGACTCACTAAAGTGCATTGCACTGTCAAGACATGTAAAATGCAAATATAGGATAAAAATGAAGGTTTAAAAAGATGATGTCATCTACACCAAGTGGGAATGATTGCCTTGTGCTTGGTTTGGGATGAGCTAAATTGCACTTTGGATATTAGTGTGAATCTCAGGTGTTCAGGTCAGAGCGTGGCGTCCATACAGTACATCAGGCCTCACAGAGCGCTGCTCGGTATGATTCACTCTCCACGTGTTCACACTCTGTGTGTGGCAGAGTCTGTCCTTCTTATAACTTCCCCTCTTTCAGAACTTGAGGTGGAAGGACGGCTCCTTCTGGATCAGCTGTCACTTTCTGTAAAGGACGAGGACAAAATAAAAGTACAATCACATCGTCCAATATTGGAGTACAAGGAATCGTTTTTTAGATCAGAAGACACAAATTCTCAACTCACTGCAGCATTACTTGAGTATTAAACATCTTGAAACGTCTTATTCACCTCTTGCATCGAATCAATCTAACCCACACATTGTTATGTCCTCATCAAAACCTCTCAGTTAGTAGTCAGTTAATCACAAATGTCAAATGATCATTTTAAAATTTCATTTAAAAAGTTGATCTGATTAAAACAAAACAAAAAGTTGATGCACAGTGCTAAAAAAACACTGCAGGAAATACATTTTTTACATATTAATTTTATCTTCATGATGAGTCTTACAGAAGGCTGAAATTCTGAGAAACTGTTTTATTCCACAATAAGAGAAAGTGAACCTGCTTACTTTGATTGTGGAGTCAAATGTACTGCAGCTCAGGAGTAATAACCTCAAATAGTATAGATACTAACATTTACAAAATACCAGTCATGCTTTTGAGAAGAATTAATGAAACCCTCTATTTCATTCAATTGAAACACAATGCTGGTTTTAACGGTTTTGTTTTATGTTCTTTAAGATTCGGTGGTATTTTGAGGTTGAAAATAAGCTTTATTTACTGTCACATGTTACTCTTGTCCACTGTGTTTGTGTGGAGCATCGTATTACTGGTGTTGAAGCTTCAGAGAGGGGTGCCCTACCTTGGCAGGTGTGTGTTTTGCTTTTTAGTGAGGTTGTGGGTTTATGTCAAGACTGCTGTTGCCAGTGGCCGCTGCACGCTGTGGCCCCGTAGTCCTGCACCGATGACATAGAGCCTGCAGGCTGGAACGATAGCTTGGGTGTCACACCTCTGAGGGGCCCAGAGGGGCCACCTCCTCATCCACTGTCTCCTTCATCCTACACCACCACCAGCACAAGACTGCCCACCACCAAACCCTGAACACCCACATAATGCTGCCTGCTACCTGCACTCTCTGACACTGCCTTTAGTGAGGAGAATGCGGCGTGCAGTTCAAAGGCATCTAGCAGTAAATCATGCTAAATATGATCAAATTACAGAATTTGTTTGGCATTATTATTATATTTATTTAAATAGATCTTTTCACCTATTACGGCTTATTGCAACTGTTGTGCCCTGTATATTTATTTATCTCACTGCTGGTCTTCTTCCTATAATTTAACAGAACTGTCCATTAATAAAAGGAGGAAACTAGTGCTGGTGTATTCAATGTAAGTTATATTAGTGTGAAGGATTAGCAGAGCTTTCCATTTTAGTGCATATTGTTAGAATTGGAATATCGTGAACAGAAAAGGGACGAGTAAAGAAAGCGAAAGGCTTCCCATGTGTGTCTTAAATAAAGGCAACGAGTGAGCGGCAGAAGCAAAAAGTTCAAAGGTAATTCTGAGCAGCTGGAGTCCGCTGGGTCTTATTTTCCGTTGAACTAAATTTGAATCTGTGATGTCACGTGAACTATTGACCAAAAAAGATGCCTTTGTTTCACATCAACTCAATAAATGAAAACTGCTTTTTTAAATCTTCATTAATAGCAGCTGTTATTATCATGTTATTACAGTGATTTATACACTGATTATTACTGATTTGTGTGACAGCTGTCACACAAATCAGTGTATAAATAAAGTGTATAAATCAGTGCACTCTTTGCCAAATTGTTAACACAATTAGGTTGTTAAAGCAACAGATGGTAAACATGCTGTCAGAGCGAGTTGGAGAGCGCTCAGACAAAGCAGAATTGTGCTTTCAGCAAACAGCATTTGAGAGTGGAGGATGTTCTTAGTGAGTTTAGAGAGAAGGTTTCCACCAGTTCTGCAGTGCAATGCCCTGCAGTCACTTGTGTGCATGCAGCAGTGCGCTGCAGTGTGAGTGCTGCAGAGAGGCCTTCAGGGTGCATTCAGTCCAGAGCCAAGGCAGCAACTCACACATTCCTTCTCCAAAGGGATGTGAAGATCCCACCTCTGACTTCATGTGATGTACTTACACTCACTGTCTGCACCTCAGCCTGTTGAAGGTTGGCCTTCTGTCGTCGGAGGTCGGACTTGATGAATCCTGCGATAAAGGAGAGGGAAAAGCTTAGCTTATGGAAGTAATGCTCTTGGTGGACTTTTGGTTTAAAAAAAAGCGCTGGACACTGTTATTTGATGACAAGAAGAATAGCAAAATGGGGAGAATTGTGTTCATCAAGTATTCAATTTAAAATCAAAATTAGATAGCACATCAGTGTGTCACAACTTCAGGATCTTTCAAATGAGTGAACAAAAGTCATCAAAATAGCAACAAGGGTTTCATTCAACAACCTGATGTATCTTATGTAGTTTTGAAAATGATGATTTTCATGTTTTATTTCAGAGAATATGAGATAATGTTTGTCTTAATGTTAATGCACACCCAATAAATGGTAACCAGTTTATTTAAAAGTTAAGGAATTTTAAAAGAGCATCATTTTTTGGTTGTATGTGGAGCATTGACAAATAAGACGACGCCTTCATTTTCATATAATTGTGCCTTAAATACATTGTAATTCTGAATACAGCCACTAGGGTGCAGCCTTATCCTATGAATGACACGACTGTGCATGTGCAACTTTGGGATTGTAAACACAGTCATGCTCTACCTCTAAAATACACAGCGTGTTAAAATCCCTGTTAATATCACGCGCTGACTGGAGTTCAATGTTCACTGTTGTTTTTGAAAGTTGTGGTTGTTACAGGAGTGGTATTCTGAGGAAACTGCGGAAACGTTAATATCTCACCTGTCAGTAATGATCCTATTAGCAGGAAGATACCCAGGAAGATGTTTCCCGCAAAAGTGCCCCATCTATCAATAATCTTCCCTTGGGAGATGGTGAAAATGATTCCAAAGATCTGAAATGAGATTTAAAAATGTAACGTTTACAGCCACAAACCAACTCATTTTGTATTGTGTCTTAACCTAACCTAACATGACTGACCTGAGCTGAACAGTTAAGCAGTCCAGATGAGGTTCCCTCTGATTCTGGATAGGTGAGCTCGACTGCAAACTCAAAGCCCAGAGGTAGATATCCTGTCATGAAGAAGCTGCAGACAGACAAATTAAAGACGAAAACAAAAGTGTTTGATCTGCAGTAGTTTTCATCCCAACGAATAATAGAAAAACCATACATTTAAAAGTGGGGCAAGTCCAAATTGCTGTATAGTAAATCCTGTCTGGGTTTCAGGAATGAAAAGTAGACAAAGGAATTGCTATGGAAACCAGTTATGGCCTTAATCAGCTTACCAAAAATAGCAATAATTATGAAGACAAAGCACGTGGACTGGGGGATCAGTGGAACATTAATACTGCTTTGACAAAGCAGCAGAAATGCAAAGAAACATGAACTGTATACAGAATTTTGTTAGGCATTATGGGCCAAACCGTAAGAGCTATTAAGACCTGTGGATATCAAATGTGACAGAGCTACTAACCATAAGGTCTAAAAAGGTCTCCTTTTCTCTGATTAAAACCGCTAAAAACACGGAATAAAGCAGTTTCACGTTACACATCTGTGTTTCTCTGACCACTAATGTTGGCTCAGTTTGTTTCTCTGACAACTTAAGATCCAAACGTCCGATGACTAAAATCCTTCATCCTGTTAAAATATATACTTAAAAACGACCGAGATTTAAATAGTGTATCATGAAAACATTTTGAAACTGGATAAAAAGTGTATATACGACAGCTTCTGGCAAACTACCCCAATGCTGACGACTGTGCAAAGGGGAAACGTCGCCATTACAGGTGACAAAATAAAACGGCTGCTACCTTGATTTAAATTACGCATTTCTGTAGATTTGAAAATTGTTGAAGACATTTTGGATAATGTAAGTACAGAACTCAACAACATGTATAACATAGGTCTAATTGTTTTTAGACGTTTTAATACGAAAAAGTTACATTTCACACCTTTAAGGACTCAAAATGGGCGTGTTCTCGGAGGAGGTATTGTCAAAATGTTATTGTTTTACTTGTAATCATCTTGTCAATTAAAAAAATCCTGGTATCAAATGGTAATGATTATTGTATCGTAGGGTTTTCTTCAGGATTCCTCATAAAGAAATAGCTGTTAATGTTTACAAATTTCATCTTAAACTCTGGCTGTGGTGTTTTTTTACCTAACTCTGTAACAGTTACCTACCCTAAAACTCCAGCTGTGATAAACACCACCCACAGGTGACCCAGGTTGAGGGTGAAGGTGTAGACAAGCATCCCAATCAGAGAGAGGAGATATACGGCCAAGGTGGTTTGTCTGAGGAGACAGGAGAGGAATATTAATCATACAGTTTAAAAAGCAAAACAGCAATAGGATCAACTGCCATGCCTGCCAAGGCTGGCCAGCACAAAGAAATCCATAATTTAACAAAAAGATTTACATGTAAAAATGTGTTAAAAAGATTATAATCCTCCATCTATGCTCTGATTATTCTATACTTAAAATGTCTTTTTAAGCAAAGGCAAAACCCAACTTTAGTGTCCATTGTTTTGTGTTAATTACAAAGAATATCTGTTTCTACAGATGTGTCAACACCTGTGAGGACGGCTGGTTATAGGACCCCATGTTGAATTTGAAAGAAAGCTTTTATCATTTAATCTACACGAAATTCATGACAAGAAGCAAAACTCATGCCTACAAATTTCCCACGTTTCTACCACTACAAGAGATACAAAGTGTCAAATAGTTAATATCTATAATAATTCTTCCTCAGCAACAATAATATTCCTGAGTCACTGAAGACCCCTCGTCACAACCCAGTCCATCTGCAAAAACAGGCTTACTCTGGTGAAGCTGTCTGTCGTACAACCACGCGTAAAATACTGCTGCAAAACACTTTTTGTTAATATAACATAGTCCTTTGACTCTGTCCCACATGAGACAATAGGCGTGAGAGGGTCAACAACGTGAATCTGGGCCTGACTGCTTTGACAGCTAAGCATCCTAATGGCATGTAAGGAATCTGAGGGCCGAGGATTTTTTCTAATCATAATAGTTTGCATGCCAGATCACTGAAGGCAGTGTAGCAAACATCTAACACTGCTGAAAACAAGTGGTTACTTTGTGGAAAAAAGAATTAAAGCATTGAGATGCTTGATCAAAACAAAAAATACAGGATCAATAATTAGATAGGAATTTGATATCTTCCTATTTACGATTGGATTATTAGTATTTCCAGTGTTTAATGTGGTGGCCTGAGCTGTGACCTGGGAGGAGCAGCAGAGTAGAGCCTGTCAGTTCAGATAAGCAGAGAGGGACATCACATATAAAACTCCGTTCCGTTGGATTCTCATTCGTTCCCACTTTTGGTCGAAGTGGGCACAAATTCACTTGGACATCTCCCTGTGGACGGATGATTTAAAATACATCCATGAAAGCAGAGTGCGACTTTTGACCCCGAGGACTGAAAATGACTGAAATGACTCCCTTCCTTCCAGAGTTTGCAGTTTGAGTTGCTGGTACCACAGATTCACATGAAGCTAAGACAAGAGATCTGTTGACATACTGGCGGCTCTATGGATGTTAAGAACTAAGGACATTCCCATCAGCCTGCAGCTGCACTTTGTGTTTATTCATGATTAGCAAATGTTAGAATGCTAACACGCTAAACTAATGTGGTAAACAATACAACTTCTAAACATTGTTATTATAAGCAATTTAGCATACAGTTGAAGAACCACTATAAACATTAAGTCATCATTTATTTCCTCATGTTACCTTTATGTTGAACCTTGTAGACCAGTGAAATGAAATAAAAAAACAATGCATTTCAAAGGTCAACAGATATATTTGTCTGAAGACTGTAGCAGCATGATTAGAGGCGAACACTAATCAGTTTGGCACTGTTTTTGTCCTTCAAAGTGTACAGATCAAATATCTTACTTGTATGTTTTGGTCTTGTCAAGCCAAATGCCACATATGAGGGACCCCGCCATGCCAGCAACGACAATAGTCAGACCAATTCTCCCAGCATTCACCTCTTCACCCTGAGAGGAAAAACATTCTGGTTTTACAGACCATATAACGTCACATTTTGCACCCTGCAGTTATCTGGTCCTGGAAGCTCTGAGCCATAACAATGAGACTCCCACACCCCAGTTATCCGTGTCAGGGTCATCTCCTTGGCGAAAAAACACCCAAATGTCTACATGCTGGGCCTATTGACACTGAGTATATGGCAGGGAAGAATGGTTGAGAAGGTAAGAAAGGAAGAGACAGAAAACTAAGAAAGAAGCACAGAAAGTGGTTTGAAAGCTAATCTGGTTGGAAAACAAGTACATAAGGCAGTAGCATATTTTAGAGCAGACGCACTGGGACTTACAGGATAATGTTCAATTATCATCCGATTCAACAGTGTGGAAATAGAATAGAAGCAGCCGACGTTGAGCCCTGCAGACAACAAACAAAAATGAGTGTGTGTGAATTTTGATAAGACCTGTAGGGAAAGAAAATAGGTGCAGATGGGACCTCATGATCCCCCCTAAAAACACAGCTGACAACTTCACGCATCAAGTCCACTATAGCCTTCAGACTTTGTCACTACTAATAAGTTCATTTAAACTGGAGCAGAAAGACACAAAATTACCTTAAAATTCTTACAGTTGAGGCGTATAAAGGGTACACGTTTACGGACACATTTTAGTACGCGTCACACTGTCAATTATTAACATTGTCGTCATTAAAAAGTGACCTTTGAGCAAAAAATGTGACTGAAGACCTTTACATCAATACTACACAGAGGCAGTGCACTGGAAGTCCATGTGTTGTGATGACACATCCTCATATCTGCACACCAGCTGATAAAATATGTGACAAATATGATTGTGGCAGCTTCAACTGCAGTCTACGTCATCTGTTTTGAGGCTTTTACATCTTTGTTGCCTTTCACCCACATTTTGCCTCCACATGGTCACCTGGATGTGTGATAACAGTAAGATGTTGGAGTGACCTGCATGTCACAATGATGTCATCAAGACACCATCATGACACAGACTCGTGTGAAGACACAGATGTGACCTTCCTCCTCTGCTGTCTTTATGATATCATTTTATGTGCCCTTCCTATGAACCTGCAGCATGCTTACGTTTGTATTTTTGGAGAGTTAGAGAGTATTTCAACTAACTGAAGTCATGTAAGGAACTTTGATTTAAGTAAATCAGATTACAACAATTCTGATATTTGATTAATCATAATCGTAATCAAGGGAAATTGTTAGAAAAAAAAAAAAGTTAGGTTTTCCTTCTTTAAAGGAAAACCTAACATTCTGTTTAATATCAATGTAACTGTTTAATATGTTAATATGTTTAATATCAATGTAACTTAAACATCTCTGTGTTTGGGATTGTTGGTCAGAAAAAAAACAAGCAATCTAAAGACGTCATCTTGGACTCTCAGAACTTGCGATGGGTATTTTTACAGTTTACACATTTATGCAAGAGGAAGTGACCCACCATAGCTGAGCACCAGCAGCATGAACGGCTTGTTGCGCAGCAACCTCAAGATAGAAGCCATGTACGAGTACTCGTCGGGGGGGATGCTCCTGGCCTGAGCCTGTGCCTGGGTGGGAGGGATCTCTGGCCTCTCCTGAAACACTGGAAGACAAAAAACAATATTTAAGGAAGTGACTTGTGTGCTCTTTCATTAAGCTTGTTGTGGTAGAGCATCATCTGTTCAGCCAGTACAGACACTGGGGGGTAGGACATTCCTCCACAGATAATTCAGTGCTCAAGTCCTTTCATTAGCTTTGTATTAATTCCTTGTCTCTATAAAGGTTGACATTTTCTGGGAAGAGAAAACTACATTCTACATACATTTCCAATTAATCTGAATGCAGTGACAATGCATTCTGGGGAGTATAACCATTTTATATTTTACTTCTGAGTTAAGCAGGTTGCCAAATATTTCCTATGGGCCCACTTTTACCAGCACTGGGTTATAAAGAGTAAATAAATATGTACTGACAACAGGCAGTCTAGGCTGCGTAGAAAGATCACCACATATTCCTTCCATATAGGAATATACATTGACATTTCCCTCACTCCTTAGTTGCTTTTGTTGCGCTTGTGTGGTCTAGACAACTTACTCTGTTATATTACCAGTTTGATAAATCACATAGTGCCAGTTAACTTCTCCCAGAAAAGAAAAATGCTACACCTGGTGAATCTCCACCATGTTTCTCTCAATGTCGGTGAGTTTTTGTCCTGTGTGGAGGTGAAAGCAGGATTTAACAGAGCTGATGATGACTCCCTGAGATCCTGCGTGTATTTCACATCTGTGTCTGAACACATCTCATCAAAAGGTGAACAATTACAGCAATTACTGCAGCTGCTCATCCAGTGGACTGCGATGCTGTTAAGTTTTCGGTAGAAAGCACATCTCAGGCGGGCAGCAGTGCAGCCTGAGGAGCCCAACAGCTCTACCATGTAAAAATGAATGAAATTGTGTGTTAAACAATGAACCCTAAAGTTACAAAAATCCTACAGAGAATCACCTGCGTTCTCATCTAAAAATACCATTACAACGCCAACGGAAAAATGTCATTGGCGTTACTGTGGGACAAAGGAGGTGAGGTGGCAGCTTTGTCACAGTCCCTACTGCTGGAAAGAACAAAGTGTCGAGATGACTCGTAGTTTTTTTTTTTGTTTTTTTTCACAACCATGACTGTGGGACTTAAATGACATTGAAAGGGAGTGGGCTATTATTGCATGAGTGAGCAAAGAGCCCTGACAGCTCTCACCCCCCGGGGATGTGAATCGTCATCTTACCAATGACCACGAGGATAAAGATGAGGCTGGCCACTCCTGCGCTGATGTAGAACATGATTCTGATGTGGTACGCCAGCTCATTCACATCGTCCACATTAGGCACAAGGATGGGTGGGAGCAGGAACCCAATGGCGATACCCATCTGTAGGCGAGAGGCACAAAACGTAAAAATTGCTCAGTGCCTCTAGCTGACGACTGCACACACAGCTACAGCCAGTACACATTATTAAAGGGGGGAAGCATCATTACAAAAGTGGGAATTAATTAAATGGAAAAGAAAAAAGCTTAAGAAAAGGTAAAGTATGGTTGTTTTTTTGACTGGCATTTGACTGCTTGACATTTGTGTGAGTAATGGCTACTGTAATACATACCTATGAACCGTATATAGTGACTACATTTAAAATGTGGTGTTGAAAAACACTACAGCCAGAAGACGGTAAGCTAACTTAACTTAGCATAAAGACTGTCACACAGACTAACAGTTTGCCTAGCTCTGTCCAAATGTAACAAAAAGCCACCTACTGACTGTACCAGCACCTTTAAAGCTCCTTAATTAACACATTATATCTTGTTTGTTTAATCCGTACAAAAACCGAAGTGTAAAAACTTCAATAGCTGTTTCCCCGTTTCCAGTCTTTATGCTAAGCTAAACTAAGCAGCCGCTGACTGTAACCTTATATTTGACGGACAGATATGAGAATGGTACTGTTCATCTCATCTAACTCTCCGCCAGAAAGCGAATAAGCGCATTTCCTAAAATCTAAAACTATATCTATAAGAAGTACAGCTAATGCAAGGGGTCGGATGAGATACCATGTCTGTTTGACTTTTTCAGATCCTAACCCCTCCTCAGCCTCAGCTTTTGTGGATCTGGGACAAATAGGGGCTACTAAACTTTCCAAATTTGAATACCACGAGTAGCGCAAAGCCACAAGAACATTTCAGAGGGGACACCAGCCCAAGTCTATACACTCTAGGGGAAAGGCGAGAGAAGGAAAAGTGCAAAAAGTGACATGCTCTTAAAGAGGAACAAACCTGTGAACAGTGTTCACAGAAATACATCAGACCCCTTCAGTCCTGCCAATGTTACAGCCACCATGATTTATAGATATCCACTGTTACCCTCAGTTACAGCACAGCATACAGACACACTTGAAACTTTGCTACATGGACGATTATTAATTTAACTGCGTGGTCATTTTGCAACTGTTGTGCAGCTGGAGAGTCATCACTGTTTAAATCACTGTAACATGTCCAAAGCAAAGAACATACATATGTGTATATGTAATTATGTATCTCTAATTATGTGTGCATTTTACAGATAGAGCAAGTCTTGATAACGTGTAAAAAATGCAAAACAAGATTATTCTCATTTGGTGCAAATCAAGGATCTCCTATGGAGTTACTTTGTATCTGTTCGGTCTTCAAAGGGAAACACTACCTACTTTTTCTTAACGTGAACTCTTTTCTAAAAGGTTAAAGGGATATGTGAACTCCTTCAGCCTGAAAGCTTGGAAACGACAAGTTTAGGGACCAGAGCCAAAGAAATAAAGTCGTGGTGAGCAAGTAAACATCAACAACAATGTGTCCTTTTATCTTCAGCAGCGGGGAGCTGGACTACAGCACAAAACAAGGACATGTGTGACAATGGCCGGTATGCAGTGTTTGGTCTAACGCAGGTGAGAGGAACTTCAATTGAAGAAAATCAGTTTAGGTTCAAGTTCAAGAGCATCAGAAGGGTCAGACCTCTTTTGATGGTCTATGTTTACGTATAGTGTTAAAGATCACACACCACATATAGCCTGTTATGCCTGTGTAGTATCCGATCACTGTTTGTATTGGCTTGTACGGAAAGAACAATTTAGAGCTAAAATGAATTATGAAGCCAGATTCTTCCCTTTGGAAAAGACTCAAAATTGCATGAAAACGGTGTCATTCTACTGCAAAACCTCTCGATTTATCATCTCGGTATCAACTGTGTTGGTCCTGTAAGGGGAAAGAGGTATGACATGCTCATGTTTCCTTTACCCCAAGCTTCAGACGACCTAGCCAGTTTAGTACATGCTAGGTCATTTTTGAATTTTTGATAAACAGACACAGACACAGACACACACACACACACACACACACACACACACACACACACACACACAGCATTCCTAATTTATCCCATGCCTGGGGGTTTGTTCAGAAGCAGCCGGTTCACGAGTCACCCGCCATCCCCTGCAATTTCCCCTGGCTAAGAACAAACCACACAGATAAAGGAAATCACTTTGAACAATTATCACCCGATACTGGCAGGCATATCTCTTTTTTTTAGTGAGATAAAGCTATAATCTGTCATGTCAGCGTCCTGACAATATGTAATGTATTCAAGAGCAATGTCTTTTTCCAGAAATCATGACCCGGATACACAAAATAATCCACAGACTTCGTGAGTTTCACGTAGAAACTATTTCCTTCCTACAGAATTACACCCACTAACCGTATCACCACGCGGAGGTAAGCATGCTTACTCGCTGGCAATATCTCCAACACTCTGCAACTTACACCAAAACAATCTAAACTGATAAATAGCATTCCAGGTAAGAGGAAAAATGTGTTTTTGATTTTGGGGTAAACTGTCCCTTTAAGTGCTTTTAGTGCGCATGTGCCGACCGTGCATGCAGCCTTTTGCAGTTTCTCCTAGATTTCTGATTCTGATTCTGCAAGTTAACGTGCATCTCTTCCCTAAGATCCATTTCACTGTTTTAGGCTGAAGCGGCCACCGGAGAGCGATTGGCTTTGTTAAACCTGCCGAGTCAAGAAGGAAGAAACATATTTCACAGGAACAAACTCGGTCACACATTCAAAGATGGCAGACGCTAACAGGACATAACATGTAGCTGCCCGACACGTTACCAATCAGATTGCTCTTTCTTGGCAACCGACACACACATACAGTTCTCTTAACACCAATATGAGAAGTTTATATCACCATACACACACTGCTGAAGACGTTTTGAGCCCGAAAGGCAAACAGAGACACACCTGGTTTCCCAGAACACCAATGGAACAGGCGGTGGAGACCTCCTCCTGCCCAAACCACAGGGATGCGAGTTTGGACGGGATACCCAGGATATAAACAGTTGCCACCGAACACACAAACTGGCCGAGGAAGGTCATGGCAAACATGCTGGGGTTGGCCGCGCTCGCCTTGATCCAGGCCCCGATGCAGTTGAAGGCTGCGCCCACCACCACCACGTCTCGGAGGCCCCGGTTGTCGAGCAGCCACGTGACAGGCAGGATGAGGGGGATGTAGGTGAGGAAGTAGATCATGGAGAGCCAGTCAATGGCCACGTTGTCGATGTTGTAGAAGCGCATGAAGATGTTGCTGATGATGCCGTACTGCAGCCACATGAAGGCGTTGCTCATTGAGTAAGCGCTGAAGATGAATAGCATGAGCCATCTCCGCCTGTACAACTTGGTCTCCATCAGTGGGAAGAGCTGCTCAGTGTCCATGGCTGAAATCTCTGAGGTGTCGCTGCTGTCTCCCAGAGGCAGCTGGCTGTATTCCCCCAAACTAGTTCTCTCTTTTCTTGTTAGAGACCAATCATTGCCTCCAGCCTCGCCATGGTCGTCCATCAACTTGTGGGTTAATTCATCCTCAGAACTCATGTTGCTCCAATGAAACCCTTTCCGTCAGGCTTCTGTAGCACTTATCAACTGGAGGGAAGAGCAAACATGTCTCCTTGTGTGTGCGCGCTCTCAACACCGTGGTAGTTTACCTGACTCGCCCTTCCTTAGTATTTCCTACATGCTGATTGATCGTAAACAAGCTCGCCAGCTCTGCCTAATGTGGCGATTACTGCTTATAAGTCCTTTTGATTTAGCAGAGGTGGATCTGGGGTGCAGTTTAAATATAATCAGCGACGTTGGAAACGCTCTGTGCTGTGATCCCAGCCAACAGTTACATACCCAACTCTGGTCTTTAACACCTCTTTAGTCATGTGATGGACACTATTCATTTCAAACTCCTCCTTCCAGATTATGTCATAACATCAGGTTGTGCTTTATGGCAGGCGGTGAGTGTGACTATATGGTAGGAGGTTCGAAGAGAGCATCTGGATTCTATAAGTAAGTTTGCCACATGACACACACATATAATGTGTACAGTGGAGCTAAAGTCCATTCGGGGGTGATGCTATTCAAAGACTGCAAGTTCATCAGGAAACAGACTGAAGACAACCTGTTAAAATGGAAAGAATTGACAAATCATATTTGTTATTTGAAGCTAAAACTACTGCAAACATACAATGCCAAGCAAGATTGCAGCCTTTTGCAAATAAGTGAAAATATATCCCTCCATCTGCAGCAAAGTACACTTATCACCCCAACTCATAAATATATGAGAATACATCAACAGTAGAGTCTTAATCTGTAGGAATACTTCTTGTATTACTCTACTATAAAACAAGTTCAACACTTGTGAACTCATGTTGTGTTGAGGAATTATGCATCTGTGCTCAAACACAAGAGTACGGTATCTCACTGTAAGTGTGTGTGCTTCATACGCTGGATTTATTACTGTCCAACCACTTGTATTACATCATCTGTCTCGGGCTCTACCATACAGGCAGACCTGAAGCTGGATGATTTAAAAGTAAAAATATAAATAATATAAATAAAATGAATAATAAAAATATCCCTATCTTATGTCACTATGATGAGATGAGGTCATTGGTGCTGGTTCATTGCTTCTAAAGGAGATTTTATGCCTAGACTTTGTCATACATGTCTGAATTGTGACACGTGAATGACATGTACACCTCAACTGTTTTAAGCATTCGGTACTTGAAAGAAAAGGCTATATATAAAGGCTATATGTGTAAAGATTACACATACAGTACTGTGTGAGTGATGGTGTAGATGTCAGAATCTCACGCTAGGCTGTAGGGTTTCGTATATTTAGACTACAGCTCGTGTTCACATCTCGTCTCTTTCCACAGTGTAAAATGGGGCAAGTTGTCACTCTTTTTACTCTGAGGTGTATTTTGTCATGATCAATCATTTTTTTAGAGTAATTAGTTTAATTTGGGGTTATTGTGTTATATGTTGTGCTACTTTATACAGAACATTATTCTACCATGCCACAACTGAGAGGGAAGTTTTCATGAGAATTAGGGTTGCAACAATTAGTTGATTAATTGATTGACTTGATCTTAACTATTTGGATAATCGATTAATAAGCAAAAAATGTTTAAGCAACATGTTAAAACTGACTAAACTAAATATTTATTGTTCACTTAGTCTTGTTTACTTAGTCGTCTATGATAGTTTTGTACTGTTGGTCAGACGAAATGAGGCATTTTATGACGTCCCGTTGGGCTCTGGAAACTTGTAATAGGGATGTATGTTATTTATTTGATAGAACAAATTATTAATTGTTTAATAAAGAAAAAATCTGGTAGATTATTCCACAATGGAAAGAATTGTTAGTTGCAGCCCTAAAATGCATCTAATTTCACTGATCTAGCCTATTGTATATATGTATGATCTGGGTATATGGCTTTTATTTTAAAGTAGAGCTTTACCTACACTATATGCTTTTGGTATAAAAGTACACTTAAAGCCATTGCAACGAAAATAGGAAACATTCATTTAACTTTTGGCTCTCTTATATTTGTATTGAAAAATGAATAACTATGAAAATAATATTACAGTAGCAATTAAGTATTTAGTGGGTTCTCGGGAGGCTACTGTAGTCCCCCTGCTGTCTCCAGCCTCCAGCTACACCACCTCTGCATGGAGCAAATCCATGAATGGAAGGAGTGAAGGGAAGAAAAGGAGAAGCAAAACGTCCATGATATTTAAACTGCAACCCCGAGTGCACTTCATGTTCAATATCCCCGGGAGTCTTCAAGGAAACACGCTGGCACATCAATATGAAATCAATGCTTCAGTATCAGTGTTTGGTGATCTAGTGGGAGGCATCGTAGTTGTTTAGCCGAGATTGCTTTGTTGTCATTCTCCATAATTCCTTTTTCTTTTTTAAAAAAGCGCAGTAAAACGCTTAACCACGGCAGATAAACCGGTCGTAAAACAATCCCAGGATCATATCTACAACACGTTTGGCATCTACTACTAAAGTGTCTCGCGATCATATTACGCTTCCTGAAAGTGACGAGGTATGAACAGTATGTAGTCTAAATATAAAAAAAACCCTGCAGCCTAGCGTTTGTGTGCAAGAACACAGTAAAAGAAGTCAAAAAGAACCGTCAGTGTGCCATACCTGGAGCCATAGCGCACTGGAGCAGCAGAAGATGGCGAAGTTGTGCACGTCACCTCCCACTTGGACGCCACCCTCAAAACAAACAGCATAACTTCCGTGACTGAGGAATATTTTATCCAAATCACGATGGTTTTTAAAAAACTGTTTTTTTTCCTCGTGTCTAACAGGTTCTGGACATGATCACGTGTGTGAGGTTAAAGAGCGAGTGGTGGAAAAATACACTAAGTACACCATTTTTTTTTTTCTTCAAATAGGAAACTTTACTTACTACAGTTTTGAGATACTTTAGATCTGGTTTAGTGAATATTTCCATTTCATGCGTGTACTACATTGCGCTAAACACACACACACACACGCACACACACACGCACACACACACACACACTTTTCTTCATCATTACTCCTCTGCCACTCAGATTTATCTGGTGAGCCTTTGGAGGAGGCAAACTAATAAGTTAGGAACCACTCGACTTAACTACCTAACTTTATATTAAGTAGTTAACACTATTTCCACCTCAACTAGCTACAACAATACAAATCTAGCTAAGCATTGATGCAAGAGTATTAAAATCCAATAATGTATAATAAATATATCAGTCACAGGGGCCATTTTCTGCAGACTTGTAAGGTACTTGTAATGGTTTGTTTTCACATTTTTGTTTGGCTATTTTACTTAAGTAAAAGGCCTTAGTACTGTATTTCTTCTTCCACTGAAGAGTATTTGTTTGGAGGCTGAACATGAAGACAGTGCTTCAACAATCCAACAATCAAATAGCTCAACAAAGAAGAAAAATCCATGAACCCTGATGAGCTTTGTCAAGGTAAGCAGTGGCTGTTATGCAGATAAACTGTAGACTAATGCTTCAGCAGACGACACACGCACACACACACGCACACACACACACACACACACACAGACACACACAAACACCTACCTCAGTCTATACAGACAATGAAAATTAAAAGTATCTGCTCACTCTAAATGTGTCAAAGACATGCAGGCAGATTTGTCAAATAAAGTAAAACAAACATGGTGTGTATTGCATTGGCATCGAGACTGATATCAGAATTAGGCCTTAATAGGGATTTGGGAAAGTTATTAGTATATCTTATTTTAGCCTATTGGGTAGCCCATCACTCACACTGAAGTCCAGGATATCAGCATGTTTTCCAGGAAATCATTTGGGATCAGTGCAAAGGAATTTCACAAGTATTTTTTTATTCAGGCGATAAGAACAAACGACTGGATGGATTAGCAACCACGCAAACTGCCCCGGTCCCACAGACCCACAGGGACCCTCAAAACCTCCAGCTTCACTGCATGTCCTTTGGTTTTTGGTATTTGCACTTTTTTTTGAGAATGTGCAACAATATGTGCAATATCAACAAAGGCAGGTCCTGCATTATTAACCTTGGAGAAGAGCCTCGTATTGCTCAAATTGTATTTAATAAAATTCATAATCTGGTTAGTTTCTGACACTTTGGACAATTGTGGAGGGATGAGGGTGGGTCAGTTGGGGCCCAACATCAACTATTTTCCCGAGGTCCCCTAAGAGGTTAACCCAGCCATGGGTTTAGGCAACAATATCATTTCAATAATCAAATCAAACAGAATATACAAGAGGTCTATTACAGTGGCTCTTTCCCATAAAAGATCAACTTACCTGATTCCCAAAAACTCCAATGGAGCAGGCGGTGGAAACCTCATCCACGCCGAACCAGACCGACGCCAGGCGGGAGGGCATCCCGAGGATGAAGACCTGGGCCAGGGAGCTTGCCATCTGCCCAAGCATGGTCACCCAGAACAAGTTGGGTTTGGCACTGGCTACTTTGATCCATGTCCCGGCGCAGTTGAGCGCGGTGGCCAGCAGCGCTGTGACCCGCAGCCCTTTCTTATCCAGGAGCCAGGTAACCGGGAAGATGAATGGGATGTAGGTGAGCATGTAGATCATGGACAGCCAGTCGACAGCGAAGGCGTCCACGTTGTAGAACTTCATCATTATGTTGCTGATGATCCCGTACTGGATCCATTGGTACGCGTTGCTCAGGGAATATGCGCTGAACAGGAACACGATCACCCAGCGCTTCTTGTATAAATGCGTAGCGGCCGCGGAGCTGCGTTCACCGTTTGGGATGCTGCATTCAATTTGCTCCGCGACATCTGGACCCCCGGCTCCTAAATGTGGACCTTTCTCCATCTCATCCCGCGCGCTCCTGTCCTGCGAGGTGCGAGTATCATCTCCCATTTCTGCTTCAATTACAACGAGCGCACTTGGAAGATAAAGAAGTTTTCCACCGCCGCAGCAAAATGTCTTGAAAACTAAAACTGCTCCTAATATACAAATGAAATTACAGAAGTGAAAAAACACATCAATGGTAACTTTTGTTTCATATGAGCCAAAACACCGTTGAGTTTTAGGACCAAAATGACCGCAGTGACTTCAGACTTCATTCCAAAGGACTGAGCTGCTCTCCACAGGTTCTTAATACTTGAGTTGTCTGACAAATCCTCTTCATTACACACACTAGGTACAAACTGACCCGACTTTTACTCCACCCAGCTGCTGAGATAATAAATGACAGTGGCTGTAAGGAAACTACCAGCCAGTCAACACAGAGTCAGTGAATCATAACTCAATATAGACTTATGTTGTGCTTTAGTTTGTCCTTACTTTTGACTGTTTCAATTCAAACAATCTAAGGCAACATTGTAGATTAGCTGCGTGCGACAAGTATTTTGTTCAATAATAATCTTACCATTTACTATAAGGTTGCTATTACTCGAACAGGGGTTTAGTTTATCTTACCTCAGTCATTGACCTGTTAATCTGCTCATTATATAGTAAGAACAATGAGTGCCTTGTGACTCCCTTTGTGTTTGCTGCCATGCTGTTCTTACATACTTATATTTTTCATAATGGATTAAATAGGGATTAAATGCCAAATCTAAATACAAGAAAATGTGATTAAATGACATTATTGGTCCTCATTTGATTTATAAAGAAAAAATGTGAGAGGAAAGGTGAGTAGTTTGATGACTTAATGCAGAACTACACATCAAATGAGGGGAAAACATAAACTATATTATTTTACTTCATGAGACGTATAATTAATTTGACCATATTTTCCACTACTATAACTTGTTATAATATATGAAAGGTTATAACAGCTTTCCGTCTGTCCTGCAAACCTCACACAAGAAAAGTTGCTAAACCTTGTGGGTAAAGTGGGAAGACTGGAGAGGCACAATGTGTATAATGGTTAAGAAAGTTGAAATAGTTTAGAAGTTCCTGCACAAAACTATAACAAATGGGGGGAAACCAATTAAAAAAATGTCGATGTACAGGGTTAATCAGGTTGTACTGCTACTGGCCACCCGATGGCATCGTTTACCAGAAAGTTTGGTCATGAAAATTTTACCCAAAACATAAAACATTATTGACATGTTTTCAATTTTGTACGACTCAAAAAAAAATTCCAGTAAAAAAACAAACTAAACATTTATTTCTTAAGGAAATACAAAATGGGATTTTGTGATAGCTTATATAACATCATATACAAAAGTATAAAAAACATAATTGGTTGTAACAATATGGTAACAGAAAATAAAGTACAATGTAAACAGTCTATATATATATATATATATATATATATGTATATATATATATAATATGTGCATACGTGACGCCTGCGCCAAAACATAGGAAAAAAGAAAAGGGATCAACCGCTCTGCCACCAAATGTATGAAAGAACAGAAATTATCATGAATCACTAAGGTTATAATGTAGAAAAAGGCTTCCGGCTGTCTGTGGTTGTGCATACTTGCTTTAGAAAAATAGAGAAAATACTATTTGTTTTAACCGTGTGAGCAAATTAAACTAAACGTATCCATTAAGCCTACCTATTTGCCCTCTTCCCGTTGCATTTCACTTCAAATTCCTATGATTCCCAGAATGAATTTTACAAAGGCAAGACTATTACAATAATCTGGGCATATCGACTGAGAAATATTGCAACCCCTCAGTGAAACCACATTTCTATTTGTAGCCTGATCACATATATAACCATTGTTCCTTTATGTAATTGAAAAGCTGTTGAAACAACAGTTATATGTAACTTGGCAAAATATACAGCTGTTTAATCAAATTTAGCTCAGTTTTAGCTTAGACTTCATGTTAGCTGCTATGAATATGTTGAAGCGATGGCTAAAGCTAAAAAGATATATAATACAAATCCACCAACAAACTGAATGTGTGGAACGTAAAGTAATGTGCCGATAGCTGTGTTGTGTGTTTTGTGTTTGACTTCATATGATAGCGGCTGGAACTCCGGTGACCACAACAACAAATAAATGGGGAAAGCAAGAGAGACAAACAAAAACAAGTTTGATTTAACTGCTAAAACAGTGTCCAAGGTTATTGGGTCCACATTTTGTGGCGTAACGCTCTGAGTTTAGGTGGGAGGACTTGGCTGGATCTCCTCTCTGGCCCAAAGCTAAGTGCTGCTAGTTGGCCGCTTCTTTTCAACTGGAAACTGTACAAAGTCGTCACACCTTCACTTGGCCTCCAGCTGCTGCAGCAGGGGGTTCGCCTCGCTCTCCGGGGTTTTGACGCTGTCTGTCCTGACGATACACGTGGGGCGATGCCGGTTAAGCATGAGGACCAGCTGCTGTCGTTCGACCTTCAGCTCCTCAATCTGGGCTTTAAGGTCAGAGTTCAACATCTCTAGTCTCTCTGATTCCTGCGAGAGGATGGAGTGAAAAGAAGGTAAAAAAAAAGACGGGAAAAACTGAGATAAAGTACAAAATGCTGTTTTGGCACACGTCTCACCTTTTGTAGATAATCTGTTCTCTCTTTCTTTTTGTTTCGACATCGAGCTGCAGCCACTTTGTTTTTCTCTCGCCTTCGTTTCCTCCTGTCATCGTCTTCATCTCTCTAGACAACAGGTCAGGTAAAAAGGTTCGAGGTTAAATTGAGATGGACTTGCTGCACATTGGGAGAATCTTCATGTTTCAGGACAAAATGATGATGAAATTATTTTATATTTAAAAGATCATCTCACCTTCTTTATATTGTCATTTGACTAGAACAGCAGTTTCCCTTCTTCACTATCATAATCAAGGAGTGTTGAGCTAAATAAAGAACTAAAAATATTCCTATGTTTGTTTTTTTTCTACCAACTTTACATGCATGTTGATCCGTCTCAGTCACAATATGCATGTTGAATCTGTTTAACATGCATTTAATTAAGTGAGCATGTGTCGTAACTATTAGTGTGAAAACATTTCATTCTAGAAGATGTAGCATGCAACTATTACAAGAAATAACTAAGCCTATGTTTAGTCTTATTTGCAATGTTATTGACAACGTTTTCAGATTAACGTTTTAAAATAGATATTTTTACTTATTCCTATAGTGGAAAGACTCTAGCAGTTTATTTGACCACAGTATTCATGTCCCACTATGTCCACTAGATGAAGCTGTTGATTAAGATATGACAACGCTGTAATTGAAAGGGTGTTTGCACTTCAGGCCAACCTGTTAGTGATATATCAGGCACATTTTACACACAGTTACGCTAGAATCTGCACGATACGTGTGAAATACTGTCTTTGGTTTGTTGCATCGGTTCTTTTCACTGGAGCCAACTTCCACAAATGTTCAAAAGTTAGTTTAGAAAAAGCATGCAAACTGAGTAAAAACTTAAAAGTGTATTTTATATATTTACATGATCAGCTCCGCGATGTTTCCCTTACCTCTGTCTTGATCACTAGGGGCCTCTTCCCCAGACTGTCCAGGAAGTGCAGAGGTGACAGCATTGTACCGTACTCCTGGAAGTCACCAAATTTGAGCTTGTCAGTCAGCGTGGTGGCTGAGATCCCAGCCAGTGGGCCCAGGCTGGGCAGGGAGCCTGCTGTCACAGAGGGATCTGGGATTTGTCCTGGCATCGCGTCAGACTCGGTCGTGACCACAGCTAGGAGGCAGAGGGAGAAAATGGAAGACATACTCAGACGGCAACTACTTCGGATCAATGAAAACAAAAAATCATAAGACACTGTCTGCTTTGCTTGTTATAGTACATACTGGTGCATGCTTTATGGTATGCGGGTAGAAAAAAGGTTATTTCAAAAATAACCAATTAGCAGAAAATAGATATGTAAGTGCTACAGTCTGTTGCATGGCTTCAAAAGGCATTTGCCTGAGGTGCACTGCTCCTTTGTAGCAGTCAGACTTGTATTACTGAGATAAATTGCTGGTCTGTTATAAGAGTCAGATGCTGAGGCTGCGCTCATTAGGCCATTTTATTATTTTGCTTCTTTTTCTGGAATGAATATACAACCATTTACAGAGATCTGTGCAAGACTTTACATTGTTTAATCCCCAGAGGCCAGAAGAGAGATGAACAACAGTGAACAAAAAAGACAAATTCCCCTTTATTTCAAGCAGAGTCAAAGCTAGCCAAAGCCAAGAAATACCCGTTAGTCGTGGTTTCCTCCTTATGAGACTGTCAGGGGAGTAAAAGGTGACTGTGGTTAAGTATGAACTCAAACTTAACTTGTATGGTTTGGTTTAGCCACATAAAAAGTTGACACTGTTTACGTATTATGTTTTGCACAGAACAGGTTTTCACTATGTCTACCACTGGCAAATGCCTCGATTAGAAAAATGCTGAACGTGAACATTTAAATATATCCAAAGACAATGAGAGGTGTATGAGCAAAGCCAGCCAGAGACTCAGGATATTATAACAACATCTCAGCAGATTTCAAAGCCACATGATGCAGCCAAAAGCTACTATCTGAGGTCAATTACTCAAGGGACCTGTAGCCCACACTACAGGAATAAAAAGGCAATATCTGATATAAATATCATCACAGAAAACAGCCTGTTATCATCTGTGAAGACAAATATATGGGAATTTTAAGTATGCCAAAGATACATCTACTAAATAGTTATGCCGAGAACATGAGAACTACTTTCAGGTTTCACACTTCCCAAAACTATAGGTCAAAAAGGCAAAGTGGAACTCTGCAAACCATGCTTATGGCACGTGATATGCGAAATTAGTCTTGAAAATGGTGCAAGATAAAAAAAAAAGGTATTGGTTTGAAATGTGCAGGAAAACACTAGGCAAAGCAAAAGACAAAGCCGCCTCAACACCGTGGTTCTTAAACATTTTCATAAAAAGGGAATCAAAGAAACAGTTATTAAACATTCTCTTATAATGGTAACCTTATTATACCACTGAAGGTCCAAGAAGCCAATTACCTCATACTGATTAAACTGTAGTACAAATGATTTGTTTTCAACTATATGCACTTTTTCCTGAGACAGACCCAGGTTAGTTTATGCATATGAGTTTTCAGTAGTTTAGGGATATGTGTAGTCATCATGATAAGTCGCCTACATTGTGTTGCAGGCAGCGTGCAGACTGGAGCTATTGGTCAACTTGAAAGCGGAAGTTTTTCTTCAGTGCGGCATTTATCTTACGTAACTTTGTCTTGCCATCAGAGAGCTGCAGTGATAAAAAACGTTACAGCTTTGCTTTTCTTCACCGGGTTTGGCTTTAGACAAAACACATTTTAAGAATCAATGCACAACACAAATGTAAAGGATAGATAGCACTAAATAAGAACATTTTGTTCTGAATTGTGCACGCTGTGGTTCCATGTAAGAGAGGAGCATGCACACAAAAGAAAAGGATCTTTCTGTAGCATGCACAATAAAATGTCAGGTCTACTTTGAACATCAGAAAACACGTAAAACTGCAGTGAATAGCACCGTTAGAGCAAAAACAACAGACCGTCTCGCTGCCTGTTCACAAACTATGCTCGTTATGACCTATGCGTGGCGCGCCAATGAGCTATTTAGTATGTAAAAAAAATATTCAGCTTTCGATTTATGAACTTTTGTATACAGACCTGACTTTGATCCCAGGTGCAACAAATGTCCTCTCTTCTGGTCAGCCGATGGTCGAGAGTAGATTTTAAAAAGTGGAAATCGTTGCATCAGCCCGATTTTAAACGTGATCCCAATCTGGGAGGATTTGGGAATGCGGAAATTAGGCTATGCCAGCCAAACGTAAGCAGGGATGTAAAAAAGTACATAGTGGGGGCAGAAGTGGGGAAGTCGCACCGCTCCTCCCATAAAGACACACTGAGCTGCATGCTGCAACGACAGAATATGGCTCAGATGGAGGCCTGCACTGAAAATACAGTCAACCCAAATACACATGCTAAATGGATCATACCAAAATATAAAAGTGGAATCATTTTTACTAGGTTTTAGGAAATCCTGAGGTCGTGTCAGAGGAATATAGTGATTTCTTTTCTTCTTCTTCTTCTTCTTCTTACAGTTTTACCACAACTCTGCCTTTCACATTACATGCATAGTGTAAATTCCTTTGTAGAATTATAACCATATAAATGTATTGGAATAATGTGTTAATTTCACATCTAAGAATGAACATTTTAATATGTTTTTGATTAAGAAATTGATTTGTTGTTAGAGACAGATTGCAACACCACCAAATACCACTCTGAATGTAGATTTATTGTAATTATTCAGCAGCATAGATAAGCAATCAATGCTCATTTTTACTTAAATTTAACAAATAAGTTAAAATCTGAAAGGTAAAAAAATAAATCATAAGTTACATCTTGATAAGATATATAGTATATAGCACTGGATGTTTTCATGGAAAACTCTCAATGAGGTCAAACCACAGTTGATGACGTTGAGGTATGCAGGTACTTCACATGGATGATTATGTAAATACAACATTTACAGCAATCAATACACTATTGACACCAAAACACAAAACCATACTGATACATTAAATTCCACATTACATCTTGGATCTAGTAACAGATCAGATATATATAAGCGTTGAAAATTATTTGGAATTTCTCAGCATGCGTTTTTTAAAATCAAAACTGACCCCTCCTGTAAAAGTAAAAGCCATGCTTTTCGCTACATCACTCTGTTGGCTATGCATCTGGAGAAAAGTTTACACGTTTGCTTCGTCACACACGAGACATTTCATGAATGTATTCCTTGAAGTGTTACAGCATACTGTGGCATATGTTGTTCATATCATTTCAAAGTCAGGAACCTGCAAACAAGAAAAGAACCAGAGAGATCACACAGATCACTTCCCTCTGTACATTATAAGGCGAGGAGAGTTGGAGAGTTGAGGAGATCAACAGATTCAGCCTTGCCCCCTCCGCCTCTATGACTGTCTAGTCCCTCTGTGAAAGAGTCCAGCTCGGGACACGCGAATGTGAACACAGACAGGTAGCTGCTGCAGGTGGGGGTGGAGGTCACCACAGGAGTGCTGAGAGGCTCCAGGTCGCTGGAAACAGACTTGTACAGGGTCTCCCAGTCCGAGACCCCGAGAGAACTGCTCAGATCGATGTCTGGCACGGACCGAGCCGTCTCCATGGGGGTTTTCTCCTCCAAACTTGGTAACATATTCTCCAGTAGTCCCTCTTTAATGTCCAGAGAGGGCTCAAGATCACAGATGTTTATTTCAGCGCTGGCACACAGCAAGATATCGGAGTTCCCAGAGATGGCTGTGGACGGATCACTGGGGATGTCCATGTCCTGGAGCGAGGGAGCTTCCTGGGTGCCATCCTCTGGAAGTCTGTCCTCTTCTGGACTGGGCGCTAGCTCTGGGGACCCCGCTGACTCCTGGAAAATAGAATCCAACTCTTCTGACATCTGGCACGCTGGTTTATGTGTGGCAAGGATAAATTCAAGGCGTTCTTTCTCTTTGAGGAGGTTGGCTATTTCCATCTCCAGGGCTGCTTTTTCCTCCTCCAGCTTGTCTGTCTCCTTCAGATAGATCGATATCCAGAATCATCCACATTGGAAAAACACACACACACACATACACAAACAGTGGGTGCAAATGACAGCTGAGTAAATGCATCACTGTTTACTTACAGTTTGCAGCGTATCTGTGAGTTCCCTCCGTCTGTTGCGACACTTTGCTGCAGCCATTTTATTCCTCTCCCTCCTTATCTTTTTTTTCTCCTCCTCCTCTGGAGACAGCTGGGATGTGAGAGAAATAATTCAGTTATTACCTTGAAGAATCCAGCCATATCAATCTCTAATCCACTACATCCGTTGCCAATTGGCCCTCTGAAGAATGGCAAAAGCATGTTTCGCTGCAATGCGTCTAAAAATAGACCATTGTTGCAGACTTGCTGTGACCTGAATATAAATTGACTGCCTAAGGAAGGCACACAGACAGCACACGGCACCAGAGGATCATGCACAATAGCACTGATGCACACAAGGAATTCAGATTGGCATATGTAAATTTACACTGTTGACTATTCTGTCCAATGGCAGATAGACTTCATCTGAGCTAACCTACCTGCTCTGTTTTCCCCTTTCTGACAGCATTTTTGCCCTTATTCCCGCCCACTTTGGGTGTTGCCTGGCGAGAGCTTTGTGGTTCATTGGCTTGCTTGCTACCAAGAGTCGGGGAGACAGATGTAATAATCGTAGGCTGGACCATCCACTGGAAATCTGGGGTAGAGGAAATTGCAGTGACTGTTGGAACAAATGGAGTGTCTTCAACGCTCATATCTTGGTAGAGCTCCTGAAAAACAAGGGAAATAATCGACAATGAGGACTAAAATAAAGATTCTTTAAATAAATATATTCCCATGCTGTTTGTGGTTTCAAGTGTATCTTGTTGTGATGACAATCATCAGTGAAACCTACATATCATATGTGTAGAGTCTAAAAACATTGAGTAGCCTGCATGCATTATATCTTCTTGAAATATACCCAACCAGAAATAGCCTTCTTCAGATCAATATTTGACTTTATCATTGTTTCTGACGTCAACACTGACGCAGAGATGCTGTGGAGTCTCCTGAATGGATTTATTTTTCTCAATGAACCGCTGCATCGACACGCTCACATTTGGTCCCAGGACGTCGGAATCATAACAACGGCACTATTTGTCACATTTCCACCGGCACTGATCTCCGGTCACAAGTATATATCAAATCTATCGAACATCACGTTAAAAAAAAAAAAAAATGTAAGCGCATCCATTTAATTTAAATCTTATCAATCAGTTCCACCACCCCCTCCCCCCACCACGAAGATAACAAACATTCAGTCTGTGGATCACATTCAAAAAAAAATGTTTTAATGTGCTTGTAAAGTGAGCGCGTGCCGGGCTGCGTGTTGAATGTATGATCAACAAAGCCATTCATACCTTTGCATTGCTCTCTGAGGAGGAAGCTGGAGAGCTCGCCTCTTCTGGCGTCTTCTGGAAGAGTGTCCCGACAGGAGACTCTGTCCGGCAGGTGGGAGAGACTGAATCCATGGCAGGCGTCAGGTTGTTATGATACACCACGAGGAGAACAAGATATATACGTACAAGTCCTGATCAATGACAAATATGACTCTGGCCTTCCGGCTAGGCAGAGCGGCGTGGGTCTTTTCTCCAGGTATATACCTGGTAACTGGACGACTAGAATGCAAGCCCCTCCTTGTATGCTCGGCTAGAATTTTATGAATGAACCAAGACTGTACCATCACGCGGAGGGGGAGGGTGGTCACACTGACAGCCACACAGGCCTACATTTCGGGGTAAAAGAAGATTTATTTTTTTCCATTTATCCTCTTGTATTACTCCATCTATGATATGTTGCAATGATTTCTTAGATTTGGCAATAACGTCGTCACAACACGAAAGCCAGTATAGCAGTTTTCACTCCCATTCACAAATATCAGCTCCAAATGAATGCAATGAGGGGGGAGAAACGTGAGCCTATTTATAAATACACATATATAACCGTTTCATGGGCGATGAAAACTTGATGTTCTGGTGCATTCATTCAATCAAGAGTGAAAGACACTTGAGCGATGAAGAGTACCTTTAACACCGAACTACACCCACTGATAATGTAAAAGACTATTTAATTGCAAGGTCGACGAGATGCATTTTGCACGATCATTGAAAAAAAATATTGAACGTCGACTGTAGTTTACATATGTTCTCAGTTAACAGATTACCTACATTTCCTCTCCCCATTTCGTTTTCATGAATATACGCCACATTTATTTTTATTGTTTTTACTGACAGAGCTCTGGGTAAACTCAGCACTTTGGGGCTTCCTCTGACAAAGATAAGAATCCAGGACTGCTGGCAGACATAATGAAATGATGCTCAATTGTTTACTTGGGGAGGAGGTAGTGGAGAGGAGAGGTGGGACATGTGGGGGCGGAGAAGTCACGTGTCATGACCCGGAACCGGAGGGAGGAGCAGCGCGAGGGGGGCGGCGGCTGCGTTTGACAGCAGCAGCAGCATCATCCTCCTCCTTCACTCATCACAATAACAGCAGCATGTCTACACTTCGCGTTATCCTGCTGATACCTTTACTTTCGGAACTGGTGTTTTCTATTACACTCTACCTTCCGGCCAACTCCAGGAAATGTCTAAAAGAAGACATCCACAAAGATGTGCTGGTCTCAGGACAGTACGAAGTCAGCGAACTTCCACAAACTATGACTAATTTGAAGGTACGTGAACGTGTCGCGCCGCAGGTGTAACATATGGCAAACTTTCTTACGCCGTTTGTCTTGGCAGTTTCTGGATCCAAAGAAAAGTCGTCATTGTAATTTCATGTAAAAAAATACAAGATTGAAAATACTATGCAAATGTTAATTTTTTTATGAAATGGAGCCGGGGGGCTGTAAAAATCAAGCTTTGATATTATGGGGGGTAACTGTAAAAAATAAAAATAAATGAATGTGGATATGATCACCAAAAAGGTGGAGGCACTTTAAAAAAAGAAAAAAAAGTCTAATAACTACCAAATTATTGTAATGTAGCACTTTAAGATCAGGAAACAAAACTAATCATGATACAACTTGTCTCATGTTATCATATCAAGATAATATTGGTTTATCATCCAGTCCAAAGGCATGAGTGGCCCCTCTGATAACTCTTTCCTCAGATCACTGATTCTATGGGCGACACGTTGTACACCAAGGAGAATGCCACGAAAGGGAAATTTTCATTCATCACAGGAATTTTTGACCAGATAGAAGTTTGCTTCAATAGCAGCTCTCCAATGGGTGAGTGAGGTTTTGAAAAAATATGTAATTTAAAATAATATGAGAGAAATGCATAATTTTTTTCTCTTCATAAAGTATTGGTGGTCAACTACGGAGGCCAAAGATGCTTGATTTGGGTGATGCAAAATCCTAATAATCTTTTCTGTCAAATAACATAAAAAGTTTTAATGCTTGACATTAGGCAGTGCGAGGGTCCCAGACCAACTGGTCAAACTGAACATAAAGCATGACATGGTCGCAAAGAACCTGCAAGAGGTGAGGGACCATGTTACTCATTTTCACGAGTATTACTCCATACTGATAAATCAACGTATAATGATGCAACATTATACAACTCTTGTAACCTCTTTGCCAGATTACAAAAGAGGAGAAACTGACCCCCCTTGAGGCGCAGCTCACACGCCTTGAGCACCTCTCACAGTCCATTGCGGATGGCTTTACCTACTTGAAGAAGCGAGGGACGGAGATGCGACAAACAAACAGTAAATTAAGAGAGCAATATGTTCAGTGTATACGTTAATCACCACTTTGGCAGAAAATTGCAGCTGCACTGCTCTCTGTGCGTTTACATTTTCTCTTTTGGCAACATCCCTGCGTGTGCCGTCATAGCAGGTGTTTTGCCTTTAACAGCACAGCAGATGGAAATGACCAGATTGGGGTGTGGCCCGAAGAAGAAGAACAAGCTTGAGTGTTTGAAATTGAGTTGCAGCCGTTTTCTCCTCTGTGTGATTCATTGCTTGTTTTTGCTCAAAATTTCACTAATTTAACTAAAGTGTTTTAAAAAGAGTTTTGACAAGTTTGATATTATTTAACTGCTGTTTCCTGTCTTAAACAGAGTCCACCAATACGCAAATTCTGCTCTTCAGCATCATCTCCATTTGCTGTTTTCTTGCATTGGCCACGTGGCAGATTTTCTATTTGAGACGATTTTTCAAGACCAAGAAGTTGATTGACTGAATACGTTTTTCGAGCACAAACTGTGGGATACTGAGGAACTGCAAGTATGGGAACATTTGCACGGTCGCTACAATGTGCCTTTTACTGCGTTTATGATAATACATCACACTTCATCAATGTTTGTTTGAGAGGTACTCTCCATGGAAAATCAGTCAAATTGGTGTCGGTTTACTCATTTTAAGTTGATTTATTTTAATATTTCCTCTTTGTGTACTTACCAAACTAAATGTTATTCATTTTTGACAATATGTTTATATAAATAGCAAAGTCTACAGATGTCTACTTTCAGCTACAGAGCTTTGGGGGGAATTTGACTGTTTGAGACATTTAATAATGTGTTACAATTCATTCTGTTGACAAACTACACATTTAAAATAAAATACACACCCTTTTATCTATTTCCGTACAGCTCCCACGCTTTATACATTCTTCTCAGCTTTTGGAGGTTGGGTTTCTGTAATTCCTGCCAGGGACAAGAATGCTTAGTCACCACAAGTTTGCCGTGATGAAAATACCCTGAAAAGTACATTTAGTACAAGGTTCAGATGTGCTATTCTATTCTAGTACCTTATCATCTTTGTCCAAATGGAGGGTGTCTACTAAGGGAGCAATGGATGGACGGCCATGGGCACACTGGAAGGGCAGCTGGCAGGAGGACAAAGACGCCACCAAGCTGTAGCATTCATCTCTGCTCAGGCTGTCATTGAATTTGATGGCACCTGTGTAATGCAGACATGTATGCAAGTTTTCAGTGTGAAACTGTCATTTATTAAATCATCAACGCACAAAAAAATTCAAAAAACGAAAAGATGGAAAGAAATCGTTTAACCTTACCGTGGCATGCTATGGAGGCTAGCACCTTCAGCACAGTGAGAGGCAGAGTCCCTCTCACTCTACCAGTCGAGCGGAGTAACTGAGACAAAGAATAACAAACGATACATGTTACCCTTTATCGACTAATATAGGATACTTTCTCCCTACAAAAAAGGTTCCGGGGCTGGAAAGATATTTCCAAGCTTACCTCAATCTGCTCTCGTAGATACTCCTGATGTGTGATTACAGAAAGAAAAAAAGAATAAAAAGGGTAACCATAAGGGGATAGAATTGTAAATCACTTGGCTAATATGCGATGCAATAAATACGAAGGTTCCAGAAGTCTTACCTCAACAATAGGCTTGATAACAGATGGTCTCCCCCGCTTGAGCTCATTACGCTCCTTCTCCATGAAGCACAGCGGTACCTTCCCTACAAAAACTTGGGGCTCTGCTGCCTGTGAGAATTTCACTTCCAGGCCCAAGCTCCGCAAATGTGCCTGACAAGATCTAGGACAGGAAGGTTCCACGATACAGAACACTGCTCAACAATAATGGCAATGCAATAACGGCCATGTTATGAAATAAACAAGTGTCAAGTTTGTCAGCTGAAGTCCGTAGATGTCAGAATTCAGTACAGTCAAGGAATAAACAGAAAGAGTTTAAGAGCTAGAAAAGGTGAACGTTGGTTTAAAACATTTAGAGCTCAGCCACAGGCAAGAGTATAGTTTAGAAGATGTAAGTTGAAGGACGACAATAGGCTTCTGAGGTGAGTTTCACTAATGTTAGAGGCCATTGTGTGAGACTTGTGTCTGTGAAGTGTTGGAATGTATGCGAACGTGCATGCTAGTGTATGGTTCTTCATTTTTTTAATTTTTTTTTTTTAATCCTGCTAATAAACCCTTATTTATTTTGTAAATACATTGGTAACAGAATACAGTTACCTTTTTTTTTTTGTATCTTAATTACGTAACCCTTTTCCCTGTATTCCCTTACATCCCAAGCCTGCATATCCCCAACATCAATACAGCACCAACTCAGGCCACAATCAAATTCTTTAGCCATCCTTCCTGAACATATTTATATTCTCAAACTTATTAGTATGTGCCTTTAAGCAAATGTTCTGGTTTTACAGGTATTCCCTTTTGCTTGTTTTACTGTACAAATAGTGAGACACACCTAAGCAGCCTCAGCTCTTCTTCTGTTACACTGATCTCGAGAGGTGGCAAAATGGTTGATGAACACAGACATCTGTCCCCTGGTGCATCTGGGTCATCCTCGTAGGAATCTATGACAGGACGTACAGACGATGGTATCACATCAGAGTCCCAACACCAGCATTGTTAGTTTAACATTTCATCCTCAATATTAATACTGTGCATTGTGCGTTTTTTAAATTTTTTTTTTTACCTGCAACTAGATTTTCAAGTCGAACTCTCTCGTGTGCAGCGTGTTGATCCACCAGCACCAGAAGGTTTCCTGGGGTTTCAATATAGAGAGCATGAGATGCTGATAAAAACTAAAAAAACGACGTTCCTGTCTGTACCTTCAGTTTCAGTGAGTGCTGCAGGCTCCTCATTTCTTGTATTGATGAGACATGCAAGAAACTTCTTATCCACTTGATGAATAACCTATAAGGTAATTAAATAGCAGTTACAACATAACATCAATAAAGGTTAAATGGCTGAAGCATTATGAAGAACATTTTGCCATTCAAACGGAAACCAAAAGAGAAAAGTGCCTTCATTGAGTGAATCATGGCCTTAGAGAAACGATACGGAAACAGGATGTTGTGGATCTTGACAGCCAGCCCGTCAGCTTGCCCACTTGATATGTCCACACCAACCTGTTGGCACAGTAGAGATCGTAATGCATCAGTAAAAACAGCATAAACATTCAACTGAACTTTCAATTTGTATTAAACACTACAGTCCTTCTTAATCTACACTCCACCAAACTCCAACGTAATTCTTCACAAACTCTCAGATCTTCAATTTCCATTTTTTTTTTTAAATACACACAAATATACACACAAGGATATAGGCCCAGCAGATTTTTTATTTTTTAAATATATGCTCCAAAAATAAGGATAATAACCTATTAGAGATGAGGGCTATAAACAACAGATTAAAACCTATTTATTAAATTAATTTGGCTCATAATTAAGGTCACTTTTTTTTTTTGTCCTCTCATAGTTATTCTTCTTAATGTTCTCCATTTTATATTTCACTTACATATATTTTAGCAACAACTGTCTTTTTGTTGTCTATTTGTGTTGTCCATTTGCCCTTGTTTAAATGTGTCGCTTTTTTTGTAAAGTACTTTGAGCTACATCTCTTGTATAAAAAGGTGCTCTATAAATAAAGATTATTATTATTACTATCATTATTAAACTTTTGAACAGATAAAAAAAGTCTTTTGAAACCCTTGCAAAATTCTCACAAACCACACACGCAGGTTTTGTTTACCGTAGGAGGTCGAACAAACACAGGATTTTTCCACTTTGAGTACAACAGCGTCAGTGAGTTGGGGCTCCCACCATTGGCATCTGTTAAGACAGACGAGATTACACTTGAACACAAACAAGCAGATATTCATTTTGTATACTGTGAGTGTGTTAGACACTCTACAGTCTACAGGATGATCTGTCTGTGGGGTACCTCTCTTATCAAGCCCTGAACTAATCACTCTTTCTGTCCTGGATTTAGGTAGGAAGGGCAACACTAGATCCACCTGAAAAGGGTAACATCTGTATTCCATCCCTACAGTTTGAGGGAACAGGAACAGTGAAGTGAAGGTATGTCTTGGTTCATATTGAATGCTACTTACCAGTCTCTATCATGTCAACATAACCTGCTGATGAGCCCAGGAAATACTTACTCACCCATTTTAGAGATGACACTAACGGCCATGTTGGTGACATCAGATGTACAGCGCACTTGTGTTTCTTCAGTAGGTGGGTCTTCATATCGGCTGAGCCCAGTCACTTTGTTGACGTAAACCGTCTTTCCCACAGATGGATCGTAGTGCTGAAGCCAGTCGCCTGATGTTGTCGCCTCTTCCCTCTCGGCCGGCAGAGGATTTGTACTACAACCTGGGACTGGCTCAGAATTCAGTTCCGTTTCACAGTGATCGTCGTTGTTATTGCCGTCTTGGGCGTCATCATTACATACTTTTAAAGTGTCTGTCCTGTGTTGCTTCAAATGGCAGAGTTTAGTTGCCAGAGAGTGTTTGCCCTTATTCTGCACTGAGACTGGTTTTAACTTGGTGAATGCTGAGAGGGTTGCTGGGCTTCGAGGGCTGCTCTGTGTCTCTTGTTTTTCTTTTTCTGTAACCCCACCATTTTGCTGATCTTTCTTGCAAAGCAAAAAATTCTGGGACTTCAAAACAAAGCTGTCTGACTGAGGAGGTCTAGTATTATTCTCTTGAGAGGGTAATTTCAGTTCATCAGGTTTACCATACACTCTTCTAAACTTCTCAAGGGATCCATACTCCTTATATAAAGACAACTTTTGACAAGTTGCAATTCTGGGAATCTTTAGGGGAATAATAGAAGTGAAGTCTTTGCATTGTTTTTGGCATGTTCTGTCATGGCCTGCATCCAGTGAGATTCTGCGTTTTGATGCAACGGATCTCTCTTTACATTTCTGCGCTACATTGTGCTGCTGAAATACCGACTTGTTGATTTGGGACAGGTCTGGAGTCAGCAGATTCTCATGAACGTATGGATCAGGCAGACTGATCTTTCTGTTACTTACTAAAGTATGTTTATGTTCTCTTGTACCCTGGCAGTCAGGCAATATTTGATCAATACGGTTTAAAACAGGCTGAATTTGTTGAATGTTGCTATCTGTTGAAGTCATATTGCCTGTGGAGGCAGTACTGTTTAATGGAATCTCTTTTTCTTTTGAGAGTTCCAGTTTTTCACTTTCTACTTGGCTGACTGAACTTGGCAGGCATAACATTTGAGAGCCTTCCCCAGCTTCACTGGATGTTGGCTCTTCTTCCTCAGTAATATCAGATGTAGGTTCAAGTGTAGCCAGATCACACAGTAGCTCATATCTATAGTCTTTGTTTATGCTTCTGTCGCTTTTTATCTTTTCCAACTCATTTGTTGTTATCTTTTTCGTCCCCTGTTGTTCAGTCTCTTCTTTGCACTCCATCTGACCAGACTCCCGGCTAACATCGTCCTGACATTCACAGTCATCTTTGCGCTTTCGATGAACAGGATCAGATGACAGTTTCATTCCAATACTGCAATCTATTGTGGAAGCACTGCTAGTTGCTTGGACACCATTGCCCGTGTTATGCCCCTCTTGGTCTGTATTGTGAGTGCCAAACAATTCGGCTGGTACAGAGTCAAAGTCATCTTGACAAAGCACAGCCACCAAGTTCTCCCTGCTAAGGAAAGCTTTCACTGCCTCTTCTATGCACTGCAAAATGCCATCCCAATCTTTGAACTCTATTAGAGTTTTGGCAGGCTCAAGACATATGTCGTACTCCGAGTAAGAACATTTGATATTGATGATATATACTCCATGCGGCTCTTGGCTTTGTTTGTGCTTTGGACTCCTGAAGGCAGACTGCCCACCTGGACTGTCATTTTTCTGGTTTGAACTACTCAGTCTGCGCAGGAGACAGTTCAGGAGCTTGTGTATCCGTGTTTTCAGGAGCAGTCTGTCGTTTACATACAGAAACTGTAAACTGTTGTTGTAGTGGCCCTCTCTGCCAATGTAGCCGATCACTTCAAACTGTCCGTGCGTGCGGCTGATTTCTCCAAGTTTCTGTGCTCGCCCAAGGCTGTGTATCTGAACAAACCTGTGGTAGGTGTTTCTAGCTTTAGGAAGCTGCACCATCATGGCTCCCGTGCAGTCATTCTTCAGGGTGAAGGACACAGAGGGATGCATCAGAGAAATAGCCTCCACTCTGTGTCTGATCCTCTCCCCCTCCAGGACAGCATCCATCCTCTTCCTCCGCACAGGCATGTTGTGGAGAAAGTTACATATGACAACAGTTGTCCCTGCAGAGGGTCGAGAAGTCTCTCCTTCAAACACATCCATGCCTTTGCCATCCTTGAAGATTTTGACGTGAGTTTTCACTGATGATCTGGTCCGGGATGAGATTTCAGCTAGTTTGGCGAGAGAAACTATACTCGCCAGGGCTTCTCCTCTGAAACCATACCACTTGAGGTTGTCCAGGTCTTCAACTGAGCTGCATTTGCTTGTGCAGTATCTGTTTCCCACGCACTCCATATCTTCTGCGTTTATCCCAGCACCGTTGTCGATCACCTGGACTTTGAACGCCTCCATGTCCATCCTGACTCCCACACAGGTCGCCTCGGCATCGATGCCGTTAAGGATGAGTTCCTCTACGCACTGCTGGACTGAGGGGATAGCGACACCGGAGCGAAGTTTCCCCTGAATCTCGTCAGGCAAACACTTGATCATGGTGTTCATTCAATTCAATGATCTTACCTGACCCGACCGACTATAATAAAATAAAGTAGTCACCTGGCTTAAACGTGTCCGTTGCTAGCTAACGTCCACTAACATTAGCCCAACGGTAGTTCCACGAGTTCCAACGACATTCAGAAAATGTCCGGCACACTGCTTGTAAAGTTAAATAATTAAATAGTTAAATAATTACAATGCTCCATCGAAATTCATGCTGAAACGCAATCTTAGCCGCTGTTTACAGTCAAAGTGTGACAACAAGAGGTGACCGCAGCAGCTGACAGTCGAAGCTAACAGCGCCACCTTCCGGCCTGAAGGACCAACAGCCTCCATCTTTTTCTTTTGATATTTGGCGAATTGTAACCGGCTTTTATTGCGCACACCGCCACCTACTGTCGGGAGTGTGCTATCTCATGTGTTTACTCAGACAGTTTTGTATTTTATTAACTGTCGTTGTATTAACCTTGTATTTTCAAGTAGTTTTATATATATAATTTTTTTAAATTGAATTTTATAAAAATGTGAATAACCAAAACCAAAAAAAAGGCAGGAAACCAAACAGACTTTGATATAAGAAAAGCAATTATTTGGTTACAATAATGTGGTGGGCGTTAGTACATGGTAATAATTGCAGATGTACTTTACAAAACCATCAGATTCTTGTGAAGGTTAGGTTGCTTCCTCCGGATATATACACACTTAAGATGTCCCATTGTTCATTAACCATATAATCTTTCCTGTTCAATTTTCCCAGCATCTTTTCACATACAACAATTTACATCTTGTGTTCCCTCCACATTTTTAGTGAAGCAGTTTGAGGCAAGTTAAAGTTTGTTAAATGAAATAAATACAAGTACATTGTTGCCTAGCGCTAATTCATTCTTCTTTTTCATTCTCATTAATCCCTCCAGATTCCATTTGTGACCCATGTTAGGTTTTGTCTTTGCGCACTGCTCGTCCTTTCCCACATACAACAAATCAATATATCCAATTCCATCACATTTGTGTGAAGATGTATGCAGATTTGTTTGACTCATGATTCATGACTCCCTCTATATCGTTTGGTAAGACATCACCAGTGACTTTCTTCAGGAGTATTTTCCTAATTAATAAAAAGGACACAAATTGAGAATAAAATTATTTTACATATTTGGCTATTTTGTCAGTGTTTCTCTCCAGCCACCTGCAGAGCTCAGTCCTTTCCAAAGGAGGGCAGCAGCATTCTGATCTAATGAGCACTATTTAGTCATTCCTCAGACTCCCGTCAGACTCCTTCAGTCAGTCTTTGTGGAGGCCGATGAAGGCGGAGGTGACAGACAAAATGTTGTCACCTAATCAAATAGTCCCTGGTTATTCCTACAATAAAATCCAAACAATGTTTAGCAGGCTCAAAGGAATTTTCCATTTATTTAATGTAATTCCATATATTTCAAAAGTTAGGGAGACATAACATATACACACGTTTTCAATTCATTACTTCAGCTGCATTCCCTCTAATAAATAAAGACAAAATAAATAAAACATTTGCATCAATCTTAATATGCAGGCACAATCTATGGGTTATTCTATTTTACTATGTTGAAAGATGAATGTTTTAGGCTATCGACCGTTTTCTCGTTCTTGAACTCTGCCTTGGTTATGTTTGACTTGGGGCTCCCAGTGGATTTCAGCCATTCTTGCATTTCTTTAACCTTACTGCATGGGCCTTGGAGCTGCCCCTGAACAGTTCCTGCACCTGTGTTTTGGACCCATCCTACCAGGCCAAGCTTCTTCCCTTCTGCCTGGAAAATGAAACACAGTGGATTATAAAATAGCAGAGGTAGGCTACTGATGGAGAGCATAGCTGTGACGGGAATATTAGTGTGAGATCTCTAAGCATTATATATATGTAGGACAGACACTGCTTGCAATTTTCCAACTCAAAAATATGTGTTAAAGGCGACATATTATGCAAATTTTCAGGTTCATACTTGTATTTTGGGTTTCTACATATAAAACATATTTTTAATCATACTGGATATAGGCCTATATGACTTTGAGAATGAGCTTTTCAGGAGCCTTCAACTACATCTCGCGGCCTTCTTCAGTTTTTTTCATCATCCATGACAATGAACTTAGAGTTAACTCCATCGACAAGACCATGATATGTGGTTGAAAGCTCCAGAACAAAGCTAGTTGACCTTAAGGGAAGAATGTCTAGTCAAACTTAAAAACGACTGCTCATGTGTAGGCTAACTTTATATTACTGTCAAACTCACTTGAGTGTATTTCCGAAAAAATACACCTTGCACTCTGCCAAAAATTTCATAATCCACTGAAATGAGGTCTTCGTTGCACATAGTGGACCTAGAAAAGGAGAAACAAGCATGAAGGCTACATGGGTGCTGTGTGTGTATGTCAGGGACCCATCATGCTACGTTATAGCTCCAAGCTATGCTAACATAACGTATGCATGTTCAAACGATTTGCAACTGGATAATTAACACGTTTCGCTTCGTGCTGTATGAATACATGATCGCTTGCTGTCTGTCATTTAATTCACCTGAATATTGTTCGGAAGCCGTGAGACGACCACCAAGCTCCGAAAGATCTCGATTTCAAACATACGGGGCTCCGCTTCCGGAAGTGAAGTTCAGTGGACCAATCAGAGAACACCCTGGACATTTGGTTTCTAGGCAACGAATGTTGGGGTACGGAGTCACAACAGTTATGTGTAGACGGCGACTTTATGTGTACAAAGCTAAACTCATCGTTACTTTTAATTCAGGCGACATTCAAAAGGTCAGTAAGAGTTGACAATTCTACACGGGTTTTTGGGGGGAATTTGTCAACCACAGATGAAGTACAAAGTAGATACAAGCCTGCTACTTTTTTTTTCTCACAATGACCTCTAGTATTTCGCTAGCAAATGTTATCCAAGAAAAACAAGAAATGACATGTTAGCAAAGTTTTGTTAAAGTATTATAATGCAAAGGTTTCTAAATGATTGCTCTTTTTATTTAGGCTATTTTTTTTATGTGAAACACATGTATACCTGTATACTTCTCCACTCAAGATCCAGTTTTTGTAATTTGGTCAAAAGCTAAAACAAGTGAATGAGTTGTCAAGGTCAAGAATGTATTGTCAAGTTCAATCTAAGGACCTGTACAGTAAATATTTGTATTGGTAGCACAGTCCTTCTTGGTGTTCATCTTATCTTATTTGTTCTGGCTTGAATATAGTTCTACGCTTAGGATAGAGACTAATTACATATTTTTCTGCTACTTTTTCTTTTTCTCAAAAATGATACAGGAAAAAACCCTCGGCCGCTCAGGGCTCAGGTGTCTCAAGATCTATATGACAACAATAAAACAGCAAAGACAACCAATGAGGTCATGAACACATACACAAGAAGAAGACACAGTCCTCAAAGGCAGCACAACATTGAAGGACAACAAAATGACAATGTCTATCAAGCACATTGTGGTGTTGTAGTACCTGGTAGGAGAGATGAAGGAGTGGACCGGCCGTTTCCCATCAAGCCTGTCAGCCACAGAAGACGTCTCAACCCAGGGAAACAAAACTCCCTTGATCTGCATGATTTTGAAAAAATCACTATTACAAAACAACCAACCAACAGCCATTTGTTGCCTCAAGACTACCATTTAAATGACATCGGAAAGATCCCTGGATCCCAGCACACAAGAAAAGACTCACACAGGCAGACCAGTGGAGAACTGCAGATGGCCAGAGCAATTCATGCAAAAGAGCTCATGCTACAGGAGAAGCTGTGGAACGTTGAGGAAAAAATAAGACAAAAAATCCAGAGAGATGCCGCTGCATGTGACGACCAAAGGAGTGGAGAGCAGAGGAACAGCAAGGGACAAGCAGAGAGGGGAAATATTCATATGCAGCAGAGGAGAGAACCAGTGAGAAGAGAACCGATGATGCAAAAAAGAGGACAGGTGGATGATAAACAATTTAGGAGGATGCAAGATCAGAGGAACGAGGACAGAATGAGGATTACACATGAAGAAGAAAGGGCCAAATGGAAAAGAAGGGAAATAGAAGTTGCACAGTCACAAAGAAAAGGTCATAGAGGAACTCAACAGATCACAGTTCAGGAGCAAGAAGTGAGTGGAGAGTTTAGCAAATCAAGGGGGGATAATATAAAAGAGCATACCAGAAGAAAAGGAGGGGCTGAAAAAGATAATGGCATTTGGAGAGAGACAGGCGTGAAGTTGCGGGATGGAACAGTGAAAGCAAAAGAAAGAGAACGAAATACAACCTCTACGGGAGGTAAAGGATGGCCAAGAGAAAGGAAATGTAAGGAGATGTACATTTCTGACGATGAACAAGACATGCCTCAAATGAGTCAACAGAGAACTTCTCATAAAGCTGCAATAGAAAACCACAGAGGTGCAGGAAGAAAACTGTCCGGGGGACCACTGCTTCCACTAGATTCTCGTCCCTCTCATTCCAGCAGACCAGAGCAGGGGGAGCTCAGACAGGAAGATGGCACGGACACCGGCCTCCAGCTCCTCCCTTGCAGAATCTGCAACAGAAAGTTTGCAGGTGAAAGATTACAGAAGCATCTCCAAATCTGTGAAAAGGTGAAACAATCACATCGTCAAGTCTTCAACTCCTACGTTAATCGGACCAAGGGATCCGCCATCGAGGAGTTCTGGAAAACCCACAGCAAGAGTCCAGAGGTAGGCCAGTGAAATATTACCACACTACCACTTTTACACACAAAGGTTTGTTTTAAAGGTACCCTGCGGAGTTTTTTGACCACTTATACTGCGTCAGGTCGTAGACGTGCACCACCTTGTCTAAAGCGTTGAGCTCGATGGCGCGGCCTCCCATCATTATGATGACGTTTGACCAGTGAGCGGCCGCTCACCTGGGCAGGGTTATCTTCAGCTGTAGACTACAAATTTATTATAACAGAGGGAATGTTACAAATTGGAGGTGTAGGGTTTCAAAGGTACGTGCCTTTACTAGCTAGGGAGAGTCTAATGAAAAAGTACTATTGGTTGTGTTATGGTAAATGTAAAGAGATTATTTTAAGTGAGCATTTACTGTTTTTTGATGTTTTTTTAATTCAGGTTTTTAAGAAAAAGAACAATCGACAAAGCCACAAGGCAAACGCAAGGAATCAGCAGGAGGGTCGACTGCCAGCTGGAACCGCACAAGCAAAACGGTTCAAGTGAGCCGAGCAGAACTGACGAGACACTTTGAAGAAGAAATCCTCAGGTGTCATCACATCCAGTCAACCATCTCATTACTCAGTAAAGTCTCTGCATTGTTTATTTGAATAGCTTTCAAGAGTTTTCTTAGTCTACATTGTTTTTATATATAACCTATTAACTAAACAGAACTGTCTACAATAGTGTTGTCTCTTAACAAGAGTAGCGCATGTTAATATCAACAAATAGCTTTAGTGTAGTGTGTTATAGTGACTGTACACGCATAACAAAAGACAGCTGTTAGTTTTATTTATGGCGTTTGAACAAAGAATGAAGCAACAGTGTGACTGTAAGAAAAGAGTTTATACAACTGTTACATCTCCACAATATTTGTTTAGCTATTGAAAAAAAAAATGAACCATATGTTTAAATGCTGTCAACACACTGTATAAAAAAAAAATTCACCGAAAAAGAAACAGCATTGTCATACTTGCACTAATTTTGGTTTCAATAGCTTGCTAAGGCACTCTGGCTGTATTAAATGTTGCATTTTACTGCAGGAAAAATACTGCCAGTGTTATATTTGCTATAAACACCCACAATAAACATGACACGCACAATAAACATAACCAATGGACATCACAAAAAAAACAAATGCAATTACATATTTGCTTTCACAAATGATGCAAAATACGGGGAAACATTTCAGAAGGTACGAAAGACAGATAAATTGGTTAAAAAAAATGCATAAGAATATAATAACTAATGATGTGATATAGCTACAAGGAGCTATATCATAAATGCTTCCCCATTCAAAGAAAACTGTTCAAGTGTTCATACACGTCACAAAAAAAGATAGACCTACATGTGCTGCCCCAACACGAGTTCAATCCAAGAAGGCAATAAGAGTTCAAAAAAATAAAAATAAAAAAGAAATCAGTAGTTTCGTGCTTCACACAAATACTTTCATATGACAATAAAACATGCAAATTTAGAAGAGTATATATTTGCATGAGATAATAAGAATATGATTGTAATAGCTTACATGTCCGATAAATATGGTTATTTTGTATTTGGCACTTTTAACTTTTTAAGAACATCAAATGAAATGAAAATAATTCAAAATAAAGTGATACATAAGTATGTTTTCACATTGGAAGATGGCGCCGACATGAGTCATGATCAATCTGGACAACATCCTGGCCCATCTCTCAACAATTGACAAGAGGAAACTCGAATCTTTGGCTGCATTAGCAAACGGTTTCCTTTTAGCATAAGATGGTCTCACCTGTTATTTGATAAACACTATAATTTGAGGCACTAAGGACAGAAGCATCAACGCTGACATCACTTAAAAGCCTACAACACCACCAAAACACGGACTGAACATTCACATTGCAGAGTAACACTATGACGATTGTCTCTCACAGGTGTCAGGTGCGTCATGTTGAATCCAGACAACATTTCAGTCTGTCGAGAAACTGGCTAGATCACTGCACCCAGGTGAACACGTGTGCATATGACAGTGTGCAAGGCATTATACAGTATTACGTTAACCGAATGTAATCATGCAACTCAGCGCTATGTCGTATATGTATACAGTAAGTAGCTACTGTGAATGGGCACGAGGCTGCACCCTCTACTGCACCTTGCAGCTTGTTCAATTCAATATGTGCTATAAGAGCTTTGACACTTCCCCCATAATCAGGACATCTGCAGGTTTAAGTCTCACACGCTGGCCCCTGCAGATCGGCCCCCATGGTTTGTGAATCCGCCTCCTCTTTCTCCTCCATCCCCGGGCATACGGGCATCAGAGGGATGGTTTCCATTATTGTCACATCCTGCTTCCCGTAGCGTTGAACGATTGATTGCTGCCCAGAGCCTTTCATTCTCTTTCTGCTGCTCGTTGACCTAGACGTAAGAATACATGCGGTTACTCGTGCACAAGGATCAAAATATCAGAATCAACACTGAGGCAGACAGGTGGCTTTTGGGAAAAACGTCTCACCTGCTTCTCGAGCATTTGGATCCTCAAATCTTGACGAGCGACCGTCTCTCGCAGCTGCAAAATAAACTGTCAAATACTGTGGCAATGGGATGTACAGATTAGATCATGATTTGCAGTGCGGAGTGGGCAGATTTGATACCTGTGTGACATCGCTACTTGCTTTGCAGCACGCGCCCGATTCTCCTTTTTTGCAGACGTCAGCGTCTTCCAGTCCATTGACTTTATCACAGCTCATTCGTTTAGTCTGGAAAATAGTGGACATAGTGGATGGCTTTCAAAATGCAGTATGAACAGCAGTATTGTGAAATTCTGAAAGTCTTTATTTGGAGTACATAATTAATGTCCAGATAAGTGCAAAGGACAGCTATGTTGGCATTACCGGTAGGTCTTTCTTTGTGCTGACTGCTGCTGCAGCCGCCTTTAGCTCTTTCAGCTCCTCGTAAGGTAGGGTGACGCTCTCGGAGACAGAAGTGAGCTGGTTCGGAGTGGATGCCTCAGAGTCTAATGGCATCGGGATGAACTCTGCGTTCTCAAGCTCCTGTTGGATGAAAACCTCACTGAATTAGAACACCACGGGTCTCCATTCAGAGGTTTCTGTTTTATGATTCAAACTAAAGTTTCCCTTATTCCTCAGTACTTTTCTGATAACAAACCTTTCTGAGCCATAGAGGGCAGGAGCTGTCCCCAGTCTGACTCGTCAGTGACATCATCGGGGTCTCCATGAGGCACTCCTCCGTGTTATCCTCCCGTGTACGCCCAAGACCCCTGTCCCGACACTCCGTCTCTGAACCTGGTTCTATGTCCAGATCCACTGTTGATGTAGATGCCTCCTGGCCTAGTCCTATGTATACATACATAGACACACGCACACAAACAATGTACACTTGCATTAGTAAACGTAGACTTATGCTTGAAGCAAAAAAATGTTTATCAATACACAAATTAGTGACCAAAGAAAAGTATTTACCACTACCAACTGATAGTCCGCTGCTGTTAGAGCGAATAGTCTTGGAGTTGAGCACTTTCTCTGCAATGGAGAAAATATATTAGACAGCTGGCTGCTTGCACCGGTACAATGTGCAAGTGTCTGGTTGTGATTACTAACCCATTATGATAATGGTGTGCCAGCCCCGGCAAGACAGGTCCGGTACATGATGGAGGGAACCAAAGATAGGCCTCGGCATGGCAGGGCAGACCTCTGAACCAAATCCCTTATCAGCCGGCATCCCAAGTCGCCCGTTTCCTGCGTTTCCCCATGCAAAGATCTGATTGTCTGCAAGAATCAAAAACAGGTGATGATTAGGGCTGTACCAAATCATTTCACATCACATCAGGTTGACATTCAGATTCTAAAAATCAACATTTGAATGCTGTGTGCCCTCTTTTTTCTTTTTTTGCATGTCTATTCATTTAGTTTAAACCTGGTATTTCTGCAACGTTGCTGAAATAGGTTAGGCTACACTAATATTATTATGAGTATTATACTATTTGTAGGATTAAACTCCAGTGCTGTGTAGGACTGTTTCCGACTCGTGTGATCCAAATATTTCCAATAATTCCAGAGTGTTGTCAAGTCCTAAAGTCATGGTGATGACATCATAAAATATGACAGAGAAAACCTCAATAGAAGCTTAGAATGAAAAAAATGTATTGATGATATATCCTCAGGACAAAAACTACTGGAGCGTCTTGGAAAAAAAGAAAACTGCCACAAACCTTGACATAAAATCAGAAAGATATATTATTATTGCATATTATTGCAATAGATGCACCACAAGACTGCACATCTTCTTACCCTCAGTGGCTGCGATGGTGAAGCCGTCTCCACAAGACACTTTGGTCACAGTCTTCCCTCCAAAGGGTCCGACAAGGAGTTGGACTCCCTGATGTTTCTTGAAGTCTTTCACACCCAGCTGTCCGTATTTGTTGCAACCAAAGGTGATCAAACGACCACGTTCTGCAAAGCCAGAAATCATGTGAAATAAATGTTTGTTTTTTTTTTAATAAATGGTTACAATATCCACTAAGAAATAACAGCCTCTTTTTTTTTTTTTTTTTTTTTTTTAAAAGGTACCATCAATAGCAGCTGTGTGGGTCTTCCCTGGAGCTATGGCCCGAATCTTGAACCGCGACAGCTGCTTTACCAAGGTCAGTGTGGTGATGTACGGGATCCCCTGGTAACCCTGGTGAAGTGCACAAAGAAAAAAGAAACGTATAAAACATAGCTGCAGGCCCTAAAGTCTGTATTATTACAGTCCTTTAAGTATAACCCAGTACCTCTCCAGGGTGGTTTTTGAGACCAGAGATTCCCTGGTTCAGACCAAGCTTGTTGAACTCATTGTTTCCACACGCTAGGACTTTGCCAGTTTCTGTTAAAAAGAAGGTTCCATCGGTGGCACATGACACTGAGGAGATGGTGGCACCTTTAGGGATCTCCACCTGGGAAAATCAGAAGACAGACAGTACTTTCTAAATAAATAGCTACATATAAAACTATTCTATCATATCTTACTGGCTCCTGCAATGTTTTAGCCTGGTGACAATCAAGAATATGCTAGAACAGGAAACTAAATCTTACTTGCATCGGAGAAGAGAAGTCATCCTCACATTCCAGGCCAAGACGACCTGGAGGGTGAAAATTTTCAGCAATTTTGACTGAAACCACTTTGTTTGACTGTATATCAAAAGGGTCCCTATCTCCACCTGCTGGCTACTGTTAAAACAGCAAAAACAGCCAGGCAGAGTATGGAGCTAAAACAACTATACACTTAGGCATCCAAAATGTTTTAATATGGCATTGAAAAAGGAAACATTGGCACTGAGAAAAGCTCCACTGACAATGACAATCTTTAGATTTTTTCATCATTTATTTTTCAATTAGAAAAGAAAAGATTGAAACGAAGAAAAATTAAGCATTAAAAAAACCTGACAGTGAAAAAAGATTGATATGAAGAAAAAAATCTGAAGATTGCCATTGAAAAAAAAAAAAAAAAAAAGAGATCAGCATACAAAACAATATAAAATGTTTTAAAAATTCAGCTCCAATGTTTCCCTTTTAAATGCTTTATCAGCTCACAACAACAGTAAATACAGCAACTCTATGTACCATACTCTCCGCATCCCCAGGCGTAGATGTCCCCACTCTGAGTTAAGACCACCACGTGGTTGTCTCCACACGAAACCTGACGGACAGGCCGCTCCTCGAAAAACTCCAAAAGCACTGGCTCCAAAATCTCCACGCCGAACTCACCCTCCACTCCAATGCAGCCGTAATAGTCTGACCCGAACATGTACATCTGGTCCTCATCTGCAAAAGCAGCAGCAAAAGGTTCAAAAAGCTGCGTCTTTACATGAAATAGGTTTTGCTCTAAAGTTATAGCGCTTTTCTCGCTCACCAGTGATACAGGCAGTGAAGTCAGCCCCACATGCCACCTCTCGGATGGCTGTCCCCTGTAGCTTCTCCACCCTCTTTGGCTGCCGGTATGAGGCCTGGTCTCCATGTCCCAGCTGGCCCACCATCTTGCCTCCGCCTTGAACATTCTGAAGAGAAGTGTGAGAAGCTCCTTGTAGTAAAGCACAAGAACAAATGGATCCAGTACCTCTCTCCCAGAAAGATGGATTAATACTCACAGCCCAGGTATACAGCTCCTTTTCCACTGTCACCACTGCAAAGTGACTCTCCCCTGCACACACATGTTGGGCACTGCAGCCTCCTTTAAACGTGTCCAGTTTCAGGGGGGTGAACTTCCCTCCGCCCCAGAAGTACACCTCCCTCGAGCGTGTGGTCACCACAGCAACAGGGGTGTCGGTCACTGTACTGAGCCTATGGTGCAGCCAGGACAACAAATCTGTGATATACTGCTAAACCTTACTTAAAGGAATACTTACTTTACATCAATTCATCAAGACATTTCTACGCTCTTTGGATTCCTTGTTCATCGTGGAGGCATGCGAGAAAAACGTTTTTTCCAAATATTCAAGCTAACGTTGGTAGAGTAATCAGTATATAAATGGTCATTTTACAGGTGAAATATTCCTTTAACTGACCATAGACAGGCTTGTACATGCAGAATACAAAACAAGTGTGAACAACTTACTTTGGTTTTTTCATTGCTGAATTCAGCAGTGCAACTCGCTCTTCAAGCTCCCTAACAGAGAACGAAGTTGTAAGTGGGTTTCAGGGGTGTTTTGACTTTTTTTGCAACAAACAGAATCTAAAATATTTTCTGATTATAGAAATAACACTTTTCCCTTTCAACCAACTTACTGTCTGCAGCAGGATATGATTGGCTGGTCCAGAATCTCGTCAGATGTCGGCCTCTTCGCAGGATCCTGCGACACAATAAGATCACAAGAACTTACAGTGGTATCCCTCATAGTTTTATCTCTGGCATCAAAACAATTGTTTCATGAAAATCTCACACAACACTCTTCTCTGATTATTTCCTTCACTCACTTGATCGAGGCACTCATACACCAGTTTGATCAATGCAGACGAATAAACATCAGAGTTCACTTCCATAGTCCAGTTGCCCTGGACTATTTTCACACAGAGGTTCAGAGGGTTCTGGTGGACACAAGCAGCAAAGGGAGTTAATTCTAGTGGGATAAAAATTAAATGTTCTGAATAATGCAAAGCATTAAAACTATTACTAGCAAGTTAACAAACCTACCGTTGCATCAAATGTTCTTGTGAGAGTCAAGACTTCAAAAATGACACAACCCATGGCCCAGATGTCAGATTTAAAGTTGTACTTCGTTCCCTGGCACAATTCAGGTGACATGTAATATGGAGTTCCCACACACTGGATTTAGAGAGGACAAAGAAGTGAAGGTGAAAAGATATATTAATATTTATTCAGGGTTCCTACACATTTTCCAATGTCCAATTCAAGAACTTTTTAAGCCTTTTCAAGGTGCATTTTCAAGCTTTTCCAGCACCTTACAGCTGTGGTAAATTAGATATGTATATACAGTACTTAGTATATACTGTATACAGTATATAGATTATTTCACAATAACAAAAAAATAAATGTGTGACAACATCCAGCAGAAGTGTGACAATTACAATTTCAAGCAGTTACAAGTAGTTCATTCAGAATCCAAGCACTTTTCAAACCTTGAAAACACCACATTCAAATTAAAATGTTTTCAAGGATTTCCAGCACCCGTACAAACCCTGTTTACAAATTCATAGCCAGACTGATTAAAGATGCTCAAAAAAAAAAAAACAACTCACAGTCTCTGCCATTGAAAACTCAGAGTCTAGCTTCTTTGCGAGGCCATAGTCGCCCAGCTTGATGAGGTCAGTCTTGGTCAGGAAAATATTCAAAGTTTTGATATCTCTGCAGGAAAAAAAGATGGTCCCATTAGCAAAAAGAACATTGTTTGAAACAAAAGAAAAAGTCCGGCAGATGCCATCGATGAGGGCATGAAAACCTGCTGAACATCTTACCTGTGTAAGATCCCAGCCTTGTGAATGTGGGACACTGCTGAGGCAATTTGGTACAGGTACCATATGACCACCTAAAAAAATATGTTAAAGGAGGAGATATAATAGAGAAGTCTGTTTGTATAAAAATAAATGCCCTGCAATGTTGCACTCATACCTCTTCACTGAAAAGTTTCCCATTCTGGTGGTTGATCTTGTCGTACAGATTTCCTCCTGTCATGAGAAAGTCATTTAGCATTCTGTCACAGATGAACAGCATTCAAACTAATCTAGCAGTGCAAATCTTCAGAGGACACAATATTGACTTACCATTACAATACTCCAACTCAATGAGCAGGGTGTTTTTATCCAAGAAGTGATTGAAGTAGGCTATGATGTTGTTGTGCTCCAGAATGGAGAGGATACTTATTTCGTTCATGACATCTCTGCGCTCCTTTTCGGAGAGCGAGTTCAGCTCCACCTCCTTCCATACCACCAAAGAGTTGTCCTAGGGAAGCCAGAGGGGACATGTCAAGAAATAATAATAATAATAATAATAATAATAATAATAATAATAATAATATTAGTGTCCAGATTTGTCCCTCCAGGAGGGCAGAATGCACAGGTTTAACTTTCTTCACGGCCCTTTTTACTGGCTTACAGAATAGACAGACAAGAACAATTTTCTCAGGTGTAGAAAAAAAAAAACTTTTATGATGTATAATTAATTCAGATTAAAAGAAATGAAAGGGTCTGCAATCCTTCGGTATATGCACCCAATTGGACTACAGGATTTATTTATATATCTTTCTGTATATTTATATATCTTTATTTTCTTACCTATTGTATATATTGTATTGTTAATGTTTGTATCATAATAATAATAATAATAATAATAACAACAATAACTATGATGATTTCTGACCGCAAACCCCATGCCTGTCCAAGGAAAAGTTGTTGGGACCTTATAAAGTCGACATGTTTTCGTTGCACTTTTAAACAAGAAAACAAAGTTTCACAAGTTCGTATGAAGGAAAGTGCTTGTTGCATGACATATAAAGTGTGCCTGCACAGAAACCCAACTTACCTCTGTTCTTCTGTACAGAGTCGCTTCACCAAACGCCCCCCTCCCGAGGATCCGGATAGGAATGTAATGCAACTTCTCCTCTTCGCCATACGTGCTCGACGCTGATCGCTCACTGACCACAGACCCGCAGCCCAAATCTGAATTTAGCGAGTCGAAATGTCTTTCATAGTCCCCCAGTGACATGTCTGTGTAGGGACTTGTTAGCCAGTGGCAGTGATGTAAATAACCCGAACAGGCCTAACGACAACTCTTTCTGAAAGACTCCTACAAAACCGCGCGCACGTCTAACATGTTAACATTACCCGTGTCGGTGACAAAGAGACCCGCCAAAGTATTCGTACTAACTTATCAGATGCCTCGAGAGCACTCAACAGACACAATGTAGGAAAAACACAACGTAGCAAAGTACGTGCATATAGTGGCTGCACCAGCGTCAAGCATGACACAACCAAAATGACGACGTCCAGTCAACTTTTTGAACTTTCAGAATAAAACGCGTGTCTTCGAGCGCGTTGTCGTGTATTTTACGGTGAAAGCCCACAGAGCGGATTTCCGGTGTTGTCCGGCACATGTCTGTTCAGCTTGACGTGACTAACTCGTTAACACTAACACGTTTTTGCACCGCAAAAAATCCCGAACTGTCTTGGGAAAGTTACCACAGTAAGATGTTTATTAAGAGTGCGTCACAAACACACGACGTACGAATGTGTAACATCTCGACTGATACTCGATTAAAGAGGCAACAACACAAAGAAAACTCGTTGCACATCCATGATCCTCCCCCTTGGCTCAAACCCGGAAACTATCAAATGAAACGGTCTCCTTGGAGTTTTTTTTAATCTTTTACATAACCTACTTTTAAAAAATACTTTATTGCAATGATTCTTTCATCACCTTCCAGACAATTGTTTACTTCGGATTCCAGAGCACATTTTAATACTTTTTATACAAGTTAAATGAATAAATAACAGAAAATAATGAGACACAAAACTCAACCAAACCAAAAACAAACAAACAACAACACAATGTGGTAGTTTAGGGGAGGGGTGCCTGTTTATTGCAGAGTCTGTCTTTGGAGTAAATCTTATTCCATTTTTTACATGATCTCTGATTGTAAAGGTCTTTTTCCCCCTCATTGCTCCACTCTAGCGACTACATATTAAAATTAGAGACGTTACACAAGTAGAAGATGCAATTTAAGTGTGTGATTACAAATGAGAAAGACTAGGATAGCATTTCACTTTTTAATATTGCCACATGAATGTGCGAGGCACATTAGAGGAAACCAGAGCACACTGCTGTAGAGTGCTGCTGCCACACACACACACACACACACACACACACACACACACGCTTAACACAGTTTTGTAATATTGACAGTGCAATCACCTTACACAGATAAGAGTGACATACTGAGGGGATTTCTGAGTAAAAAGCTAAAGACCAGAAGGATATCCCGACATGATTTCAAATAGCACAGGAAACAATGGTAGGCTCATATTATTTCAACTGTCCTCATAATGTTTTTTAGAAAACCTGCTGTATTATTGTCTGTTGACTTCAAGCTCACATCAACATGTCTGTTTGTTCAGGATTCAGAGTCAGAGTCGGGTCCAGAAGTCTTACACTGTATCCATTGGTTATTGTGTGTTTAGGACTGCTAAACACTTTTCTGATGTTAACTGCTGTTGTTATTGGGATTTACTGTAAGTACAACTGATCCAAGGAAGGTGTTGTATATATATATATATACCTCACTTGTTTATAGTCAGTTTGGAGTACACTGTACTAAACAATTAATTAACTAAGCTACAGATTAATTTGCCAAGCTTAGATAATAACTATATTAATACTTTCTATTCCCAATGCTATAATTTCGTAAGTACAGATATACAGTACATTGTTACTTGTTTTCTGCTAATCACCTATAAGATGAATAACAAAAGTGATTTATTTCTGCTAATTGCAGGTGGCAAAGTCAGTGAGGAATCTGCTCCAGACCAAATAAAAGCACAAGCCCTCATCATAGAGGTGAAGGAACTTCAGATAATACAGACTGAAGCGTTCAAAGCTCAAGAAGAGTTCCAGCAAGCATTGGAGACAGAGCTCAGGAGCCATCAGCAACTTAAACTGCAGTTAGCGCAGAACAAGACTCTCACTGACAGCATCCAGAGAAAGCTTGAGGCCCTACAAGCGGAGCAAGCAACACTGCTATCCGATACATCTGAAATTCGTGAGAGGCTCTTGCATACATTGTTTTTTTGCATTTTGAAATCAAACTTTTTCTTATTGTTGTGACTTTAACTAATTTTCTTCTTTTAACAGGGGATAGTTGTGGACGATGCCAGTTAGGATGGCTTTTATTTAACACATCGTGCTACTTCCACTCTTTATCAGAATCCAATACCTTTAAGAACTGGACAGACAGCAGGGCGGACTGTATCGGGCGTGGGGCCGATCTGGCTGTGATTGATAACTTGGAGGAGCAGGTGAGTCCAGTATCATGTAAACAGGAGATGAAAGAGTGGGTAGAGTTATTCTTGATGATTTAATGTACATTATGTATAGGCCTATTATCCAATACATACTGAAATGCAGAGTTTATTGTAGTTTGGTCTGCTTACCAACACAGTCAACTTGCAACATAGTTAAAGTAGTAGGCTATAGAAGAAACCATTTCTGACACTAAGAGCATCGCAGTCTAAAATTAAAAAAGCTAAACCAAAATGCTAAACTGTATATAAACATTGTTTGGATATCTATTATAAAGTTGCAACTGACTATTATAAAACCTTGTTAAATGGTTAATAAATACTTTGTTAAACATCTATAACATTATAGATAGAAGTTAATACTTTGTAAATTGTTAATAATTGGTTTCTAGTCCATCTATCTATGTAATGTTTTGTGGATGTTTTACAAATCATTTGGTAATCATTAACAAATACATATAAAATGTGTTCAACTGTTAATAAATAGTTTACTAATGTAATCAGATTGTAATTGTTATCGTCTCTTATCAGCTATGATACAATTTATAAATTAAAAACTAAATATTTCATATTACACAAACTAATGACCAAATAGCATAAATGATAGCATTACTTACTAACCATTATTAATGATCTTATTAAACTCTGTTTATCTAGGTAATACTTTTTGAGTACCTACCTAAACAGAATCCAAGCAGTCAATGGTGGAGGGAAAAGCACAAGGGCATTTGGATCGGCCTTTCGGATATTCAATCAGAGAACAATTGGGTGTGGGTAAATAATGTGACTCTGCAGCACAGAGGGTAAGAACTTTAAGTTGTTTGCTTTGTTGTTGCTGTGTTAAAAGAATCATTTGACATTTTTTGGAAATACGCTTATTTACTTTGTTGTTGAAAGTTAGATGAGAAGATTGATATCACTCTCATCTACTGTAAATATGTAGCTGGGGCCAGCAGGCGGCTAGCTTAGCTTAGCATAAAGACTGGGAGCAGGGGGAAACAGCTAGCCTGCCTCTGTCCCTGTGCATAAAACCGCAACTTGTGTTTTTACATTTCTATGTTTGTAGGGAGTGAACTAGCCAGATATAAAGTGTTAGTTAATGAGCTGTAGAAGTGCAGGCTGACAGATTTTATTTAAACTTTGGACAGAGCCACGCTAGCGATTAGCCAGTGTTCAGCTAAGATAAGCTAATTTCCTGCTTCATACTTAGTTTAAAACTATGTGAGTGGATTCAGTCTTCTCATTCTAAGCAAAAGAAGCAAATTAGCTTAATTTTCAAAATGTCAAACTTTTCCATTACTATGAGAGAGGCTAATGTAAACTTCATAACCAAGAATGATCATAAACCTTACCATTTTGGGAATAGTTGTGAAATTTGTTAACCATTAAAGCACGATTTGAAAGAGATTCTCAAATGTATGCGATTAAATAAGCTTTGGTGTATTAAATTGGACAAATCAAATTCTTGAATGGTGACTATTATTGTTTTTAAATTGTTAAGTATAACTTGGACCTTGTTTTAGGTACTGGAAAGAAGGGGAACCCAACAACTATGGATCAGAGGGTGAGGACTGTGCAGCACTTATGAACATTAACACCCCTCAGGAAACGTGGTTTGATGGAAACTGCAATGTAAACAGGGAATGGTTATGTGAAATGGAGCCTAACTAGATGTGGAGAGCATGGCGGTCCATATCGAGGCTGAATTTAAGTCTCCTGAAAGCCATAATATCAAACAAGCTCAGAACCATCATATGAGAAGAGAAGATCCAGTTATTTTTCATAAATCAGGATTAAGTGTATGCAAGTTTCTTTGGTCTTGAATAAATACATGAAAAATATTAACAAAGCTTACCGCCTCCTGACTGTAGCTTTATATTTAACGAACAGATATCAGAGTGGTATCCATTAATTTATCTAACCCTCGGCAAGAAAGTGAATGAGCGTATTCTGAAAATGTCTAACTATTCCTTCACCAAATTTGTTCTGCAAAAGGCTTGAGCAACATGTTCCAACAGTAGTGCTTTGAAAGCATTGTTTTAGATTTGCTCCAACTTCATGGAATAGGTCCAGTTCAACACTCTGGTATCTGATAGAGATACTAAAAGATAATAAAGGTTGACATTTTTGTGAGTGTACTATTTTGCAGCACTGACACTCATTTTTTAATTTAATTAATTAAGAACTCTCTTTCAAAGCAACACTTAGATGTGTGGGCAGCAGGAGGTGCAAATCATTTATTTATACTTGATAATATTGGCTAAATGTTATTATTTGTGACCCCTGGCTTCCTATTTAAAATTTCCCACAACTGCACTCACTGAGTCACAACTCAGACTTCCAGATGTTCTTCAGATGTAACACGACCAACCTTTTGTTTGAATCTTTTCCCGACGTGGGCGCTACACTAGAACCCACCAAAGCAAACTTTGTGAATCTGGCTTTGTTTATTATTCCATTTGTCTGAGTGTAAAGCTCATTAAATGACCTTGTCATTACAGCTATAGATAGGGCTTTCCAATCTGAACATACTGGTTTTAAACCAGTAATTGCTTTAGCTAAAGGCAGTTAATTCAAAGGGCCTAAAACAACAGAATGCCAAACTTTAAGACTTTCAGGAGACAATTTCACATATGAGAGGAAATAGCGGGAACATAAGCGCACACATATACACATGTGACAAATACGATGAAGAGTTCTGAGTGAAAACCTGACGACCAGAGGATCCAGAAATGGACATTTTTCACAATTTTCTGACATTTTATAGACCAAACGATTATTTGCTTAATCTAGAAGAATGATGAATGATAACTAGGGGTGGATTTTTCCTTGGAAAGACTTAGTTTTAGTGTAACTGCTATAAATCAAAGGTGAGGAGGAAAGCCGACTACTATAAAGAAGCACTCACTTACAAACTCGCTCTGCAAGAACAGTCCAGTGACCTGCAACACTGCAGTCATGGAGAATCCACAGAAGAGGTCAAATGACAACAAAGATGGACATTTACACGTTATGACACACACACACACACACACACACACACACACACACACACACACACACGCACACACACACACACCAAGTGGGATTATTCAATTTCAATGGACATTTTAAACAAAATGTAATAAAACAAACAAACAAAAAGGACGCATTCGTTTTGAAATGTATTTATGGGTTGCGAGTTGCATGGCCATTAATGTAAGACCACGTACAGAATTTCATTAAGTTCTGCAGCACTAATAAACCGGTAACACTTAGTGAAAAATAGTGAAACATTTAAAGTTTTCTAGAGCTGATGTTATCAAAGCTCCTGTTGTGTCTGACTCGCAACCTGAAACCCACATACATGCAATTAACTGTAAGTTAAATGTAAGAAGCAACTTATTTACTTTTTATTCTGTCTCTCGCACTTGAGAATAATAATAATTGTTTATTAATTTTCTCTGGATGAACTAATGCACTAATCTTTAGCTCAAGCTAACGTCTTCAGTTAACCTGTTTTGTTCAACAGTTCGATACCCTAATATTCATTTTACAATGCTATAAAATGGGAAAATGAATCAATCTTCACAAGGAGAAGCTGGAACCAGGGAATGTCATTTTTGCTTGGTTTGTTATCCAAATAAACAAGTGTATTATACCTTACTTAAAACATTATTTAAACCAGAGGTTAAGCTATACAAGCGTCCTTATGACTGATATTTTACTAACTATAATCGCCATACACACAAAGGCCTTAGCATCCAGGCCAGAGTCCAAACACACGCCCAGACACACGCCCACACACACACACACACACACACACACACACACACACACAGACTTTAACACTGGTATAAGCAGGAGACAAACAGATCAATAGGCATTACTTGCACCAGTATAATGGAGAACTCACAGTCACAGTCAGAACCAGGGGAGGAAATATCATTTGAGAAAAATATTTCACAAGATTTCAACTCAGATGGGCATTCGGGTTCTTACCATCAAACATTTGGAAAAGGTACAACTAACTAAAAATGAAAACTTCTAGTTTCTGAACTATGTCCTACTTCTTTTCTCTCTTCTTCTCTTCCGAATTGATTCATTGTAACTTTGGTTCATTCAGTGACTTAGATTTGAAATGTAAAACATTTTTAAATATAATCTTTAATGTTGTTCCTATGGTTTTAAACTCAAAATGTGATGATTTAAATACTATATATATATATATATATATATATATATATATATATATATATAAAATCATATCTATACATTTCTCTATGATCTATTAAAAGGTAAAAAGTCAAGATATTGCTCCTAATTTTAACAAACTTAAGACAAGATTTTAACTCAGAGGAACATTATCAAGGTCTGTTTACAGAGGGAAGTGGATCTGCCTTTCCACACCACCGGCTGGTTATACTCAGTCTGGGACTGCTGAATGCAGTTCTGCTGATAGCTGCTGTTGTCATTGGGATTTACTGTAAGTATGACAGATCACAGAAAACAGCTGATTCTTTCCTGTATCTGTTGTACAATTCATCTTCTTTAGAATTTTAAAATCAGATCGCTGAACTGACATTAAGCAAAATAAAAATAGGGATTGCAAGACATGTTACACTGGTTTATACTACATCCAGATTTTACAACCTTTTTTTAAAAATGGCAGTGTGCATCTCACTCACTGAGACATATTTAATGTTTATCTCAATCTAGGCAATGAAGGATTTGATGCTTCTAGACACTTTTAAGCAGCAAATGGATTTATGTGATTGGATTCAGCCCTATTGCAATGCAATATAGTACGATACTATAGGGCTGTAACTAATGATTATGTTTAATACATTTTTAATAATAATAATAATTCAATTTCTTTACAAATAATTGACTGGTATGTTGGTCTGTAAAATATTGGGTTCATAAGTTCCCAGAACTCAATGGGACATCTTCAAGCAGTCAGAACCACAGTGGTGGACCAACTGACAGAACGACAATGAGTACCGAGTGCTGGCTAAAAGAAAAAAATCTTGACTTCAAACACCAGTTTGTGTTTGTTATTAAAACTTTTTATACCTCAGGTGCCAAAGGCAATAACCTTCAGGTTCCTGATTCAGCTGCTGTACCCTTCATGATTGAGATGAACTATCTTCACAACTACAGTGATATCCCCCGCGAGGAATTGGAAGCCCTGGCAGAATTAGCGAGAAAGCGCACCAGTCATCTGCAAATAAAATTGCAAGTGAAGCAGACTGAGACCCGCAATGATATCCTTCAGAGACAGATTGAGATCCTACAAACAGAGAAGACGAATCTGAAGTCTAATAAAACTACCTTAGGTAAGACAGACTTTGTCTTTGATGCCGACCAGTCCAATATGTATCATTGTGGTAGTACCTTCTCCCGCAAGGGAACGCATGCTGTAAACCTGTACAATTTATGTATTTGTGTATCATAGAATTTTTTAAGAGAACATTAAAAAACAGTCTATGACAAGAACGTTTTTTTTTCGCAACAGGGGAATCCTGTGGCAGATGCCCACAAGGATGGCATTTTCTTCAATCATCCTGCTATTATTTCTCTCAGGAGTCCAGCTCCAACAAGAACTGGCCTGATAGCAGAGCAAACTGCATTAGTCAAGGGGGCGACCTTGTTGTGATCAATAACTTGGCGGAGCAGGTGGGTTTCATCTCTGAAATAGAAAATAGTTCTACTTTCATGGGAATTGTAGGTCTGGTGTTTTATTGTCTCAGCAAATACTCATTGCATTCGATGTCTCTACCGCTGGTTTTAAAGTCCCATAAAGTAGATTTTTCATGGCTCTGCTTAGTATAGTATACGGGACAAAATGTTTTGTTCTTGTCCACCCCATTGCTCAGCGCAGGTTTTTCTCATACACTGTTCATACTTGTACCTACAGAAAGTAACGCACTATATTTTGTATACCAATGTAATCAATTCCTATGTAACCCACGTAATCATGAGACAGGACAGCTGACGTGGTATAAAGGGCGACAAAGTCCACTTAGAGAGGATGTGTGGATGGATGGGCCTTTCTAAAAACACAGGACTTTCACCCAGGAGAGTTCGCGTCCTAAGTGAAACCAGGAGTCAATGTTGACTTACGTATGTGATACCTCTTCCATACTTAAATAACGCCACTTCCGTAGTTATTTTAACCCAAACCATGATCTTTTCCAAAATCTAACCAGGTAGTTTTGTTGTCTAAACAGGTTTTGCACTGCAGGGGCTTGTGTTGCTGGACATTTGTAGGAAAACACATGAAAAATATAATATTTTTATGATATCATATGAACCGTTGTAAGTGGACACGTTGCTCTGTGTAAGGAGCGAAACAAAAAAAACAAAACAATGTTTTTAGTGCCTTAAAGTGTATTTCATCATACAGTAAATATATATGACTACAAACTTGAAATGTGCAATTAAGGTATCAACTCCTGTGTTTGCTTTCTTACAGCAACTCATGATTGCATACGTTCCAAAGATAAAAAGCAAAGTTCTGTGGTGGCAGGACGGATTTTGGATCGGCCTCACTGATAAAGCAACAACGGGAACATGGGTCTGGGTTAGCAATGTGACTGAGGTGCAAACAGGGTAAGCAAGAATCTCACAGACTGTTAACGCTTACTATTGAATTCTATAGTTTTGTGACAATGACTCACAAATATAGTGTAACTAAATTCTTGATTTCTTCAAGGTATTGGAAAAATGGACAGCCTTCCCGTGTAGGAGATCAGAGTGGGAACTGTGCTGGTTTTTATAACTTTGCTGATCCCAGGGGAAGGTGGTATAATGCAAACTGCCTTGGCAATCTACTTGGCTGGATATGCGAGATGGAGCCAAGCTAAACATGAAATCTTTCAACTGGAAATCACAATAACTGGACTAATCATTTGTGTCTGTGCAAAATCTTTCAAATAAACAAACTGCTGTTCGATACATTAGCATCCATGTTGTATGTGATCATTGTTAGGGTTTAGAAGACACTTCTTAGGGCATCTGTGTGCAGTGCTTGTTTACAGTAGTTGCCCTGCAGCAGATGACAATTTATATGATTCATTTGTTTTAAAAATAGCTATTCAAGGTGCAAAAATGGCAAAATTTGCTCACGGTACAATTTCATTAACTTGTCGATTCCCCTGTAAGTCTATAACCATAACTTAATAACCAATCCGAATATGTCCAGTTGGATATAGAGGAAAATATCTGCCATGACACCTAAAGAAATATTATAAAGCTTGAATGTTTAAATTAATCAGAAATAATTTTGTGATCAGAAAATGACACTGCTCTTCAAATTACTTGCACCCCCCCTGTAAATATTTAACAAATGATCTGGATTTTCTGTTTGTAATGTTACATGCACACGCACACACACACACACACACAGGGCAAGGTCCTAACAAATAATCTTTCCTGGACACTCACGTCAGACTACTTTCATCTAAACAGCCAAAATGGAAGACGGAGAACATGCAGGTACTTCTGATGGTTCATATACCAAACTGATTCATGAAGAGGACCTCAGTGGCCAGGATTACACTCTCCACTCTAACCAAGAGCAGAAACAAGGTAAATGAGAAGTGAATAAATGACACATCGCAAATGATCTTTTTATATCTGTTCTTTGATACTGGTACCTGATTCTAAATATTCTGTATATTATTTTGTATAATATTGAACTGTTGCTATATTGTGACACAGTTTATGTCTCTGCTACTGATCCACCACTTCTCTGTGTAGTGTACATGTCCATGGTGAGACCTGAATCCAGTCTGAACCATTACAAAGCGCTTACAGTGAGCCTGGCAGTGCTCGCTGTCATTCTACTAGCAGTGGACATTGGCCTGGGAGTCTATTGTAAGTCCCTATTAACATCACTTGAAGCAATAAAAAAGAATTAACATCAAAATATATTCAAGTACCAAAAGTAAAAATACCTAATATGCAGAATGGCCCATTTCAGAAAAATATATAATATTGGCCTATAACTGGAGTATAATTATTGATGCAATCATGTGTACTTTAATGTTGCAGCTGGTAAAGGTGAAGCACATAGGCTACTGCTGGGTAGCTTAATAATATATCATAATTACATTTTTCATTAATAATCAGAATCTTCAAAGTAAGGGTAAGTTAAAGATATCAAATGTAGTGGAGTAAAAAGTACAGGATTTGCCTCCTAAATTGAATTGGGATCTCTCCCAAGCACTCTGCTGTGAGCTAATGTTGTATGACAGCTTGCAAAAGTTACATGCAAGCTAATATGATAAAATACTATAAATTAAACTTTCTATAGCTGTAAGTGTAAAGTCAACGCTCGACCGACTAATAGTGAGAGTAAAAGGATAAAAATGAAGTCAGATAACTGAGAAATGTATTTATGAAACGGTAATATATTGTTTTCATTGAATTTTTTTTCTGCTCCTACTCCTGTGCTCATGTTTGACTTTTTATTTTATACTGTAGGTAATTGTACATGTACTGTAAAAAAGTGTTGTGATTCACTACATTACTTCAGTAACACTTCGTCATGACCACTTACAGATAGCAAATTTACTGATGGGCAGGATACAATAACGGACATCAGTATTGAGGTGGCCAAACTGCAAGCTTCTTACGACACTGCAATCCAAAGCATGGACGAAGCCAAGAAACAGTTGGCAAAAGAGATCAGTGAGCAGCAATTTACCAAGTGGGAGCTTGATCACCAGCTTAGAAGAAACACAGACTACGAACAACAGAGTGACAAAATTCGAATGGAAATTGCAGCATTGAAATCCCACATCCCAATGATTAGTGAGAGCTTCTTTTTTTTTTTTTTACAGATTGTTTGTGTTATCAAGGTATAAATACAGAATTATTGTAACCCAACCAACAACACATTACCTTTCCATTTTATTTGGTAACAGAGGAGGGCTGCAGACGCTGTCTACCAGGATGGACTTTCATAAACTCAGTGTGTTACTACTTTCCTTTCTCTGATAATATTTCACGAAGATCATGGCAGGAAGCCAGACAGTTCTGCACAGCACAAGGAGGTGACTTGGCAGTGACAGACAGCAGGGAGAAACACGTAAGAGTTGACATTTAGTCGAAACATTGATACTTCTGGACAAAATCTGCAATTCCAGTTTTTGTAATTCTTTTTAGAACGCTTTACATTTTATTTCTGAGCAGTAAAATGAGCTTGGTGTTACATAGAACTGAATAAGATAAATGAATGTACTGTACATGTACATGTGTGTACGTGTGTGTTTGTGTGTTTACATTGTCTGTGTTGGCAGCTGGCAATAAGTGGCTTTATAAATGATCATCCAGTCCCTTGGAAACCAGGGACCCAGGTTGGCTTTTGGATCGGTTTGAGAGATGTGGAGGAGGAAGGTACATGGAAATGGCTGGATGGAACAAGACTGATTGAGGGGTAACAGTTACTGACTTTAAAAAAACATTATACCTTCCCCCTTAATTCTCCAGATCCACTTTGTTTGAACCAATCCGACAGCGTCCAATCAAGTTGCAGGAGAAAACCATGAAGAAATAATAAAGCACTAGTTGGAAAAAAATTACACCAAAGATAATTTGGTTTATGTACAATAACTAAGCGGTGGTCAACAAAAAACTAATTGCAGAATGCATAACATGCGGGTCGAAATTGGGAAAGAGCGCATTATGAATTGTTTTGGACTCGAAACTCAAAGTTTACGACATTGAGCTTGAGTGCAAAGACTTAAGACTTACTTGTGACTTGAAAAAAACAATGACTTGGTCCCACCTCTGGTGTACTAAAACACAACAGACAACCAATTTGAGCAAAATCACGTGATATTCGAATTGTTGTGATAGCACATTCACATACTTATAGCTTTGGCTATCATCCATCTTTAATACCACCCTTTAAAATGAATAAATAATGAATACTTTGTTTAGTGACAGAGCAGTTATTATGGCTCAACAATTTATCGTTTGTTTCAGATACTGGATTAATGGAGAGCCCAACAACCAGGGTAATGAGGACTGTGCAGTGACATATGTCAGAAACAACCCCTTTAAAAACTGGAATGATGTTTCATGCCATTATGACCTGCAATGGATTTGCCAAATGTCACTAAGGTCTGCGGATTAATGTGATTTTAAAATGATCATATTTAGTTTTCAATTAATTGTTTGAATAAAGAATTAACTCCGTCCAAGAGGCTTTTACATCTTCTGAATCTTTTTATTGTCATGTCAATATTTGTTGAAACTACAAAATGGCAAGGAAGGTCAAAATACGAAAAATACATCTGATTTATGAAATGTACTATAAAATGTAAGCTTACCCGTTTACTGTAATAAATAAGAAATGTACCTTTACTATGTACATATGAATTACTACTATACAGGTCTGTACACCAGGTTACCAGTTTATCAGGAAAATACCCACCTTCACATAAATTGTACTTTCCTACAAGTCATATTTTGCATGACAAAGCAGCATTTAGAGCGTCAGTTAGCATTGAGTTGTTAAGTTAAAGGGATAGTTTGGATGTTTTAAAATCGTGTTGTATGGGTTCTTATCGATAGTCAGTGTATTTCTTAGACGTTGGTCGGCAAGCCCCCAGTTAGGAGAAACAGACAGGAGGACCAGCACTAAAAGCAATGTACTGTTGTGGATGGGACCGTCAGCAAAAACATATTTTAGCTACCTAAAAAAGGCCCACCGTAAAAAAAAAAATCCATATCAGTTTAAGTTTAAACTATATTTTGAATATTTTTACTGCTTTACCTGGCCGTCTTTGACTTTGGTTAGTTTGGATTCACCAAAGTCACACAATAACACCAACAAAGGCAGCGGTACACCGTGTTCTTACAAGTAAAATAACAATTTTTGTCAAAGGAGCCTGGTAGCTTTGAAGAGAGATGTACCAAATAAACTGGCAATTTAGTCTATTTGAAGCATTTGATAAAAAAATGAAAAAGAACAAACCAAAGCTAATGCTCATTTGTTGATTTCTATGCCTGGTTGACCTGTAATAACTTATTGTTATGAAGCCTTATCGACCGTGACAGTACAATTTCTCTTATGTTTAACAACTACATTATTCAGACCACATCTTGCTGCCTAAGCATGCTGGTCAGACACTCACAGCACTGCAAAGTGCTGCCGAAGTTGCTTCAGAAGCTGCTGAGTGTCGACGTGCTCTGGAAAGGAGTCCTCAGACTTTTGGGCGGCAGTGTAGCTGCTTTGAAGGTCGCCAATCTGGAAACAGACAAAAACATCACTTTTGCCGACTGTGCAGATTATACTTTGTCTCTTTAACTAGTTTAGATATTTAGATAGTGATAACTTACCTTTTCAGAGAGAATGGAGAGATTGAAGTGTGGCTCGTACATGTGAGGGGCCAGTGATGCAGCAGTCTGCAGGAAGGCTTTAGACTGGATCAAAGACAGGACAAACATTAATACTGTCAACATAATATTTTATCAACATTTATATTGAAAGAATTTTGATTTTCAACTTCATTAAAAGATATATCATAATCTGAGTAGGACGTGAAAATCAGACATACAAGCTCTCACTTGCAGACTTCCCCTCCACCACCTCTATGCCAGATGACACATTTTACATCATTCGACAGACAGCCTGCAATCTCTCATTATAATAGGGTTGCATCTGAGGAACGGGCAGGGGGATCTTCAAAATCAGCTAAGACACCATTCTGCCATCTTGTGGCAGTTTAAATTAAGTTTGAAGACCATAGCTTTTAGGGATTTGTTTGGAGAATGTACATCAACTTTCGGTGGTATGGTATAATGCAGTGTTGCAATCAAGTAAAAAACTAAACAGTAGGTACTTTTTATATGGTTTGACATAACTACACAATTCTAACTATCATTATCCAAAAACTCAGCAGTTTTCTTATTCCTGCACTTTTTTCAGCTTGCGTTAGCATGGCAGCAGCACTGACTTTCAGCTGATGGCTGCCACCTAGCTGCATGTGTGGGAGGCACACAGTCCGTGCTGCTGTGGGATAGCCACAGCCTCCTCATACAATATATCTCATAACACCTTGTGTCATATCATTATATTAATGTTAAATAGATTCATTGCCTAGCTCTTGGTCGGTCTAATTGGTGTCTTACAGCTTGTTGGATTTCTGGTGTGCAACTGTAACCTTCAAGTGAAATATTGTACTGGGTGTATTTGAGAAATATTCTTAATAAAAGGCTACATTTAAGTTTAACAACATTAATGACTTGAGTTTGATGGTTCCTAAATAATGGGCTGTGTAACATCATATTAGAGGATCTAAAAGCACTCCAATATGATCTCATACCTCATATTTCGACAGTGGTAATAAAAGCTACATGACTCAAAGATATATCTTCACCTGTTCGATACGACCTTTGCGCAGCTCCAGCACAGCCAGGTTGTTGTAGGCCTCAGCATGGTCATTATTCAAAGCCAAAGCCAGTTTAAAACACTGATAGGCCAGCGTCAAGTCCCCTATGCCCTGTAAAAAATAGAACACATGAACACTGTACAATCTTCTATTTGTATGTATCTGGTGTAAGCTTGTGAGTTCTATTTGCAAAACAGTCAATATTTCATATTTTTAACTGTAAGGTGTATAGAGAGGGGGTACATACAGTATAGAGCACTGCAGGGATGACATATTTTCGTTGGCCAACCCGGACGTTAGCATCGCCCTGGCTTTTCATTTGGCTTTTCAATTATTGCAAAAAATAAGCTCTGTGGCAAACTAAAGTTTATGATACTTGTTCTGCAAGATAATCTTGACAAATGAACACCACTTTCTTGATTTTGGAGGCGAAAACGCAAATCGGCAGATGTAAAAAGCTAACGTTAGGCAACAAATGAACTAAACCACAGTGGCATTACCTTGAGATGAGGGAACCGGAAAGGCAAAAATGCCAACTAATTTCTGAGAATTAGGACTCATTCCTGCAGCACTCTATTATTTAATCACCAGACATTCTGGGATGTTTTCGGGGATTGTTAACTCACCACAGCCACATGTCCAATGTTGTACCAGACATCAGCCTGCTCTTCATCACTGGCCACCAGGGCCATAGCCCTCTCGAACGAGGACAGAGTCATGTCGTACTGCTGCGCATAGAAGCAGCACAATCCCAGGTTGTTGTACAGCTGGCAGTTATACACCCCCATCTGGAGAAGCCGTCTAGCAACGGGAGAAACTTAATGAATGACAGATGGGATATCATTTCTCATTACATATACTGCAACAACACATTACATAAATTATGTTTGAATGTTTATCTGACCTGTAGAAGCGCAGGGCAATCTCAGGCTGATCAGTGTAGAAGTGGTTGCTGCCTATACAGGCTATAGCCTCCACGTGAGTGTTGTCCTGCTTCAGGACATCTTTGTAATACTCTGTGGCTGATGAGATGTTGTTCATCTCCTGGGACAGTATAAACAGTACATATGGTTTCTTTTTTCATTTGGCAGTTTTATCTGGAGAGAGAACTAAGTGGACTCTTTAGTAAAGGTCATGGTGACATACTGTACCTCATGTATGCGAGCGATTCCTGTTAGAAGAGTAACCTCACCAGGGAAATGGTCCAGGCCTTGCTTGAAAAGACTGAGTGCTGTTATTGGTTGATCCAGGCGCTGATACACCTGAGAGAAAACACCATAGACTGTATAAATTAGGAAAACACAAACACAGTTTCTATCTATTATCAAACCCTTGGCTCAAGGGGGACATTTCATGCTCATTTCCAGGTTCATACTTTTATTTTGGGTTTCTACTAGAACTGCTTTAACGCCTGTCTCTTTAAGCCAAACTCCTGAAAAAGCCAAGTCTGCTCTGATTGGTTTGTGAGAAAAATATGGTGCACCTTAGCAAAGGTAGTTCTTAAGCCATGGGTGCAGATACTCAGATGGGGGAAAGTATATTCTAATGATCCTGCATGTGACATAGGAAGGGGAGCCACATTTGAATGGCTTGTTGAATCACATGTTTTCTGATCTAGGCAGCCTACAAAAAACTGACTTGGTTGTCTTATTTCACAGTTTGTGGATTGGTAGGCACTCCCGATACCCAATTGTTTGTGCACAACCAACGAAGAAGTGAGCTTTTCATGATATGTCCCCTTTAAAGAACGAGTATTTTCCATTGTGCAACAAAGTGGCAATGTGTCTCTACCTTCGCAAGGTAGAGATATGTGTCCACAACCTCTTGATGGTTGAGAGCTGATCTAAACTGTTTTTCTGATTCTCGATATAAACCAAGCCTGCAAAGGTCAGAGACATTAATCATCACATAAAATATAAAAATGCAATGTCATTCAATGTTATAAATGTTGAGTTCCAACAATGTGGATCTATGCAAGTTACCTGTAGTAGCATTTCCCCAGCTGAACTTTCCACCACCAGTCTCTGAACTGAGCATGTTCAGTAGCTTGAGCAGCCAAATCTAAAGCCTGGACAAGAAATATAAAGATTGTGTTGCATTAATACGTTTTACACAATCTTACAAAGTAATACAAATGTTCTTTCTAACATAGATTTATTGAACACTTACATTTTTGACATCATTTTCATGATGGAAGATGTACTCAAACAGTGTCTGAGAAGGGAAATTATGGTTACTTGCCATGAGAAAAAAAACAATGATCTTGATTAATTTTTGCAAGTATCAGTATCAGTCTCAGTCTTACCCTGGATAAATTTGGCTTTTGGGAATACTTGGCCAGATTTAGTCTTGACAAATTTATAAATGGTCCTTCGGGATTGGTTAACATTGAAGCCTGGAGAAACAGTGAAACAAAATGTCATGCAAACATATTTCAGGCTTTCTTCATAGTAAATATAGCTAAATAAAAAACAAGTACACTAAAAGATAAACTAACAATATTTATATAAAGTACTGTATCATAAAATTACTATAAACAGAGAAAAATGTCACATTGGAATTATTTTTAAGAAAAGATATTGATTATGTTAGACCAAATTCACTGCGCAAATATAAGAGCTCTGGTGGTTAAAGTATATTTGGGTTTCACACGATGCCTCTCAGTTGCTGCAGACTGACACAATTTCAGGCATATGTACTCACTGTTCCCAGACGAATGAATCTGCCAGAAGCGCTAGTGACAGGACGAGCAGTGCTTGCAGTGCGTGGGGTCTTGATGGCCTGCTCCATTGTCCCAGGACGCCCTGACTGTGTGCTGGGTCTCACAAATCCTGTGATAGGACGCCCTGATTGTGTCATAGGCCTTGAAATCCGGAAAAAAAATATTCAAATCACTGATTTCTTGCATTGTTAAAAATGCCGTTAATGGTATAATTTCAAGCCAATACACAATCAGACAGTACCTGACAGCCGGTGTGGGACCTCCGCCCTGACTTGTTCCAGGGAGCCTCAGTGATGTTCCTGGTCCTGGAAGAAAGTCAAGTCTTATTATTCAGACAAATTTAATCATTAAGTAAATGTATGAATTATTAATATTCTTAACTTTAGGGCACTGTGAAGAGTTTAAACTTACGTGCAACTTGAGCAATAGAGCTCTCATCCAGCATCATCTCAGCAATCCCCTCCTGGTCGACCTCAACTTCATCTATGTATACCATCTCTGTAAGAGCACGGGTTTTTAAACTCCATGCAGCCTATAAAACAAACAACGTTTGGATATCATATGGATGTCCTCGGATGTAGAAGTGAACATGTTAGAGTCAGGATCTATGTTGAACTTCCCACACGACAAAGGATGGAAAGAGGTTACCTCTGAGATAGGTAAGGAGGAGTCCTTGAGACAGCATGCATTGAGTTAGTGAGAGGAGAAGAAAGTTGAGGACAGATGTGAATAAATGGGGGGAAAAAAGAAAAGAATGGAAAACATGGTGCAAAGACACATTTAATGTGAAAAAGAAATGCAGTGTAATGATATGTTCCAATGCAACAATTAAGATAAATGTTGGTCGTGCCAGTAAATACAACGTTGACGTTACCTAAATACAATTATGTTAAACTACAAGGACTCGACTAATCGGGATTATACTCCAGGTTCTACCGCTTTCCTACGTTAGGAAACAAGCAGGCTTTCCTTAACGCATAATCGCTAGCAAGCTATGCTAGCCCCGGCTAACCACACCACAGTACCTGGTCGTACGAGTTGTCTTGTAATATTTTGGTGCAAATATCAGAACATTGTTGGAGCTTTCGCCTCCTGAAATAGCTCCACGCCAGAAACAAAGGGTCCATTGTCACCTCCATCGCTTTGGTGCGGGAAAAATAGGTGTAAAAGTTGGATATCAAGATGAAGCTGTTTAGCAAACTGGGATAATGGCGAGACCGACGCTTCCTCTGTCGCTCGGCAACAGTGGAGGAAGGCGGAACTTCACAGCCGTGGTTTCCTCCAATGAAAATAAATAAATAAAATAAAACAAAATAAAATATATAAGTTTTGGGATATATCGATACTTATATACTATATCATATTCTGGTTAGATTGTTCCCTCAATAGTAACGGACCACATGTCACGTAGAACAAGGGTTACAGAGCATCTGAAATAACAAAATAGTGCTTGTATTACATATTAAAATGACCAAAATGTCAAAGAAAAAATACACAAAAAAATGTTACAACATTTTAGAATTTGAAAAATCAACGAGCATACAGACGTGTTTCAGCAGTGAGATACATGGTGGATTATATGCAGCCATATAAACATTAAATTATTGATCTTACATTAGATTAAAAAGATATCTATTTTAGAGGAATATTTTGCTCTATGTTTGTTAAATTCCCAAATTAAGAGTATGACATTTTAAGTAAGGCACAAGGAGTTAATGTTAAATTCAAATGATTTATCCAGTTTGAAATATTAGCCTAGCTTAACTTTTCCAGTCATGACGGAGTTGGCTACTCCTGCTTTTTCCCCCTCGAGGATGAGTTAACGCATCTGATTGGACGACGCACGGATCCGTCATCTTTGTGGGCGGTGCTTGCGGAAGAACAGTGCAGCTCCATCTTTGTAGGATTTGACAGGAGCTTTGACCTGTGTCGAAGAGGACCGCAAGCCTCAGGCTGAAGAAGTACAAGTAGACTGTCACAATGAGAACAACAGCTTAGAAAGCTGTTTCTTAAATAGAGACAGGGGGCTTTCATCTGATCGGACAGCGAGACTATACATTCACATGACCCTCAAAAATGCCTAATTTCAACGCTCTCTCTAGACTGGTGGATATCCAACGGAACTAATGGGATACGCGGGCTTAAAATAAATCCTTTTTGGTGAATGACACTATATCAGAAAACCTACGCGATAGCGACAGAGAGACACACACGGAAGTGCGGACATGGCTGACAGGACTGCTCCCAACTGCCACCTGAGACTGGAGTGGGTGTACGGATACCGGGGACATCAGTGCCGCAACAACCTGTACTACACCGCCGCCAAGGAAATAGTCTATTTTGTCGCCGGTGTGGGAGTTGTGTACAACACCCGGGAGCATAAGCAGAAATTTTACCTGGGGCACAACGATGACATAATCAGGTAGTGTTACGATACACACAACAGTTTGTTTCAGCACCGAGGACAGCGCCTGACACTCAACAGAGCATTAATTGATATTGTAGTGTTGTCATTGTGGGTGCTGGTGTCACCTTGTGTAGGCTAACGTAATATTATATTTATATATATATTATTATTATTTTGCTCCATAGGGAGCTAAAGGGGGCGCATACCTACTCAATAGCATCCCCGGAGTTTGTAAGGGGCTTCAGTGTCACAGCTGATGCTTTTTACCAGCTCACAGATTGAAGGGTGGTCTCTCACTACTGAAGATTACACGGCTGCCACTCCTCTTGTAACTGCAGGGCTGCTACTAGACTTAATAGTCAAACCTAAATTAATCATTTAATCTATAAAATAGGGGTAAATGCCACTTACAATCTTTCCTGAGCTCAATGTGATTCTTTTGAAAATCTAGTTTTTTTTAGTCTACCTAACCGTCAACTCAAGGATATTTCATTTATAAAAACATCACACTAAGAAAAGCAGCAAATCCACTCATCAGAGGATATGTTAGTAGAACATATTTGGCATTTTTTTCTTAAATTAACCTATTTAAACGATTTCAACTATTCATTTTCTGTAGATTGTCTAAACAACTAATCAACACATTATTTCCTCACATTGCTGGCACTGCTGGTTTCATCTTTATCTGGTAGCAGACATATTTCAAAAGCTTTCTTAAAACAGCAGCCTGTGTGTCTTGTCCTTCCAGCACATTTGGAGCAATAATACTAATGTGCAATTCTGAAAAAAGGCACTTGAACACAGCTGTCCTTGAAGGCATCCTTGGATTGGAAAGCTTCATGGGGGTTGTGGTAACTCAAACAAACCTTCAAATCACCTTCTCTTTGATAAAACGCAGCAAAGTAACCAGTGTTACATCACACATGTAATGATCCTGCTTTTCCAACTGTTTTCTCAGCATGCCACACAACAGCGACCTATGTCAAACGCTCCGGTGCTTGTGTTGACATACATGTGTGGGTTGGCCTGGAGATGACTAGCATTATGTACTGTGTCGGTAGTCAGCTGGACTCCTGCTCCATTATTAATGATACAGTAGAGATGCTAACCCTCTGCTGCCCTGTGGGTGAAGTGCCTGAGTTCAAACGCTTAGCTGGAGGAGTCACTGCATTTGCTTGACTAATGCAAAAGTAATGAATTGGTAAACCATCAAATTGGCCATCTTTACTTCTGTTTTCACTATTGCAAGCACATTTGTCAGTATTCAGTCAGATCAGGCTCCTGGCGGTGTCATTTGGTCTTTTGTTGCTTTTTCTGCGGCCAGGTTATTAGATATAAAGCTTTGGCTGCACAGATCTCTTGAGCTGTCGGTTATTGTTGACACAGACCAGGTAATAGTTCTTTTCAATGCAGATCTCAGAGGAGTGCCTGTGAAGCTCTGATCAACACTTCCTTTGACTTAGACTTCTATGTGACTGACGAGCAATCCTCAGCAGTGATGAATAACTGTTCGACTGCTCTCACGTTGCACTAACGTTGCACTTGCACTAACTCACGTTGCAGCCCCCTCAGATCGCACTACAATTTAAATCCCTCTCTTTTGGTTTCACTCTTTGTTGCTCTCTCTTTCCTTTTTTCTTGGCCTATTTTGGTTGTTTGTGAACTAAGTATAAATTGGTGTTTTACTTCATGAATTAGTTGCTGGCCTTGTTTCTCCGTCCTGATTTTATCTTGCCCTGCAGCCTCTTTTAAACTGGTCTCCCAGTCTGATATGGAGGAAATCATGAATGAAAAGAACAGCTGGTCGCAGGATATTGGGAAAAATTATAATAGACTGAGGATGCTAATATGTTGTAGTTAAAACACAATTCCCCTGGAGCCATTTTAGTAAAATGACTAGTATAAACTGTATTTTACTCAAATCTCTCTGTAGTTGTTCCACTCTGTTGCAGCCCAGATATGTATTCCAGTCCAAAACTCAAAGAACCTGAGGCCACTGCTAAAAACCTGCAGCAGTCAGTACACCCAAGCTTAATCTCTCCGTTTTGCAATTGCGCTGACATGCAGGACATGTACACACTGAAATGAACAATGCACACTAATACATTCAAAACACACACACAGAAAAAATAAGCTGAATTACTAAAGGATACTTCGAGTGTGTGATCCTATTGAATTCCAGTAGCCATTGCAAAACAGCACACACAATCCAGCCCAGGAATTAAGGTTGAAGGAGAAGAAACATATTTTATTTATATTATATATATATTTTGTATAAATTAGAATGTCACTTTCTATGCCAAAAGTCAGGTATTGTGTTCGCAGCAGCGTCTAAAAATGTCAGAAGACCTAACCCTTGTTTATATTTTCTGTTGTTAATGAAAATCTTGGCTTATTCGTAATACGGTTAATGAGAGGGTGTTATGGACGCAGGAATAAAAGGCTGTCTCATCTTACAATATCTTGTTAACTTTATGATGGACCACGGCCAGCGTTATGGATTATAGATGCCAGACCGAGACTGGTCTTGTTTTAGTGAGCTTGGAGTGACGCAGTGAATACATTTCTTTTAATACTGCCTCATCAATTATTTTTTCTTGTTAGATTCAGCAGGAAGATGCATTCAATAAAATGTGCCAGGTTTGCAGAGAAGAGTTTTGCACCTGTACTCTGTGAACTGTGTGAGCTAATGCAAACTAATTATGCATATTAAAGTCAAAAGTACAAAACTGACCGCCATGTTCTATAAAGTCATGTTTGATATGCATGCAATGTAGTATATTTGAGTTTCTAACGTAATTAATATTACAGAAATTAAAGCTGAGCATGTGAAACAAATGGCTTTCGTGTATAAGGTGAATGTGCTTTCAGGCAAGGATTGTCAAGGTCATGAAAGCTAATACATAGGATTCATATACACACACACACACACACACACACATACACAACACACACAGTTGACAAAACACAATGGTTTGTGCCACGTATTTCCTAAAACATTGTCTTCTGGTTAGTTTTCTAGTTTCTAGAAGATCTAGTGAGAAGATTGTTAAAAAAAAAAAAAAAAGAAGCACATCATACCAATAACCTTTTCTGTTGGTGACAATGCTGTCTGCTTTTTTTGCTTCTTCCCTTTACACATCTTCCAGGTGCTCTGTGCAAAGTGTCAGTGAGATGCGGAGGTCTTAGGTCCCATCATCGCTGTGTCACATGCTCTCTAAAGAGCACATCTGTCTTCACCAATTAGGGTCCTCCAGAGTTCAGTACAGTTACAGCTGGCACACTGGCATGATTCAGCATTGTTGTCGCCAGGATTAAAGAAATAGACTCGGACAAACGGCTCATTTAAGTGGTGATGTTATAAATGTTTCACACAGATGAGGTGGAAGCAGCTACACATGCTCTGATATTGAGCTCCCCACTGAGAGACAGCCCAGATGTCAATGAGGCCAACCTTTAGATTATTATAGTGCATTTATGAGTTGATTATGACAAAATTTAACATCACAATATTTTTGAACAAATACCTCAATATTGATAACGTGTTTTTATTGCATATACAGTATTTTGAAAATGAATAGTAGTACTTTCAGAAGATATTTACAGTTTTGAGTAGTGTGGATATGATGATGAATTATTCATGTTATTTTTACTCAAAACAATCAAAGGGACCAATATGTAGAGCTGAAGCGATTAGTGTCCATTCATTGATCGTTGCAGCCCTGCAAATAAGTTAAATATCAGATGATATCTACTGTCTGGTATCAGGACAATATTGTATTTATTAGGGCTGCTATATTTATGATTATTTAGATTTTCGAAAAAAGCCTGTCAATAATTTTTTCAATAGATCCAATAATCGTTATCCATAAAATGCCAGGAATTAGTGGAAAACGCCTATTACAAGATCCCAGAGCCTTTGTACAAACAAAACCCAAATATATTATAAGTCAATTATTAGTGATGTGCAACAGAGAAAGGCAGCAAATCCTCACATTTCCGAAGTTTCAACCGGCTACATTTAAAATGTTTCCCTAAAAAAATGACATAAGCAATTACTAGATACTAGGATTCCCTTCCATTTATTAATCATGGACCCTATTCATTCCAGTATCTACCATCTCTGTTGGAGAAACCACTTGTTTTGGTTTTCTGAAGTATTTGCGGACTAAAAAACATTATTCTTTTTCTCTTTCCAGCCCGATGTCACCCTTTTTCTCCCTCTTCCTCTCTGTCCCTTTGACTATGTAATATAGCAGAGCATCACTACAATCCTCTATTGTTTACTTTCATTTCAGGTTTTATATTTGTAGCTTTAAGCGCATGGTGTATGGGCAGGTGTTTCAGATGGAGTTTGAAGCTGGATTAAAAACACTTTGTGGAATCATGGAAAATATCCTGTACTGTATAGACATTCAGAAATGTGCTAATCCTCTGCTTCTTTTTAATCCACTGTAGACAAAAATCAAACAAAGGACACTACTGCTGGGTAATGTGAATCCAAGTAGTCTCAGGAGCTCACCATTTTACGAGGGTCTATCATAATTCCTGCACGTATTTAATGGAAGAAAAAAAAGATTGTTTTGCTCATATTGAAGAAGGGAAAACATGTATGCTGGAGTGGGTAAAGTTGTATCTCATACTCTTCTAAAAAAAAAAACCTAAAAACTTTTCTGGCTGTTTAGTTGCCTCATATCTACATGAAAACAGGCTGTTTAATTGCTGCAGTATTTAGCTAGTTTTGTACTACAAGACTTGGCAGATGGAAGACAGCCACATCAAACAGCCGTTGCATATATCAAACAGGAGAACCGCTGTGATGCACTGCAGGCTAAGTCATTAGTGATGGCATTTACCAAGCTCTTCAGCTGAAATGTAAATGAAACAGCAATCTTGTTGTGGCTGGCTCAAAGACTGAACTGGGTTTTAAGAAGCAGTAACATGGACATACCATACATATTAAAGGTGGTAGGATGTGAGATATAACTGAAGTGAAAGAACAGCTGAGTGTCAGCGTTTCCTGCAAATACTTTTGGCCTGAGATTGACTCCATCGCTGTTGGACTTTTAATTCTTCAGCTTTGTTCAAGTGTCAAACCAGACGGATGTGCTGTGCACTACCTGCAGTTTTCTCTGCTGTGTCTGTCTGCATCTCAAAGTGTTTCGATCAATTTTTCTCTCTTCCACTGAACGCTATTTATAGCTGCTTTGCTCTGATTATATAATTCGTAAAAAATAAGATGCAAAATTGTGCCAGGTTCAACAAGGAAGGTGGGGAAGCGGAGGTGATGAGAGAGAGAACGAAGAGGGTTGAGGGAGGATAGCAAAGAGGAGACCTGTCCCACCTCAGCTTTCCGAGACGTTACACCGCCAAAGCTTTGTCAAGACCACGGTGACGCCGTGTTTCGAATACAGATGAGGTGTCACGAGCCAGACGGAAAGATTCAGCCTGTAAACGTGGGAGGAAAAGGACATGGAAAGAGAGGTGAATGGAGGTGTAAAGTGGGAGGAAGTGAAAGTGGGAGAAGGCCTTGCTTGGACTCTGCAGGTTGAGGCTGCCCGGCCTGCGAAGCCTCATTCAGCCTGCCATCTGAATACAAGCCAGGATTAGAAATTCTGGAGAGCAGTTGGCAAACTAGGCAGCGTGATTATAATGGAGGGAGCTCCGTGTGTTGCAGGATGAAATATATAGGCCAGGACAAGGCAAGAGGAAGAATTGCCCAGTGAATCACTCAAGCCTGCCTGGAACGTGACTGGCGGCTGTGAAAGGATGGGCGGAGCAGGGGGGAGGGAGTGACAGCTTTATACAGTGGGCTGTTGCTCAGCTGTAAACTGGGAATGCTTGTGGGTAGGGGGGGTACGAGTGGAGTGGGGGAGATTATGTAACAGTGTTACAAACATATGCCTGGTGATGCGAGGAAACCCCAGATGAATTAGAAAAGGTGAAATGGACAGAGAATAGTTTAAGGGACGCTGGAAAAAAATGAACAAAAAATGGAGACAAATGAAATTCACATATTTACTGGTACTGCTTTTTATACCGTTTAAACACCCTGTAGCCATGCAGGAAGCCAGGCTGTGTATTTGAGCATGACTGAGTTAATTGAACCATGTCACATCGTCAAGCTGCCCCTCTGCTTCCATATTCAGACCCATCACAGACTTAATGTGTTCATCTCATCCCAGTGGTTTACGCTGGGAGGGTGAATCCCTCGTCTGCTCCCGGCACACACTGGCAATACTAACCAGATGTTTTCTCTCCTTTCTCTCTCTCTGTGTACAGTTTAGCTCTCCATCCGGAGCGTGTGTTGGTGGCCACTGGACAGGTGGGCAAGGAGCCTTATATCTGTGTATGGGACTCCTACACTGTGCAGACTGTGTCCATCCTCAAGGACGTACACACACACGGCATCGCCTGCCTGGCCTTCGACCTCGAGGGACAGGTACGGTTGTGACATGAAGCTCAAATGATGAGAATCCACCACAGAAAATCCTCGGGAAATTGACCGTTCCCTAGCATTGTTTGAATTGCAGCCCGATTTTGAAAATGTAATTCGCAAGGCTGGTTTCTGTGCCGTAGAAAAGAGGGGAAACTGTCAACAGAAATGTTCATTTTGAGAGGCACAGTAGCAGCAATCAAAGCCATTTAAAGAGCTGCAGGCTGGCTTTTGCAGCTCACCCACTGGGCTGAGTTTCTAAATGACACATCTGTGATTACTCCAGCAGTATTTGCTGGACAGCTGCACCCAGACATGCTCTACTTGGTAGATTTCACAGGAAAACAGTCAGCTGCAATGTATGGTACTTTGCATCAGTTTGACAGGACCGGCTCGTGTTGAGGTGAGAAGAGCTTTAGCACATGGGAAGCCTTTAAATACTCTTGTGCACCAGTGGGACCATGCAACATATGCACATTATTTGCAACTTCCTATTGAACCTTTTCCTGTTATCTTCCCAGCCAGTTCCCTGCAGACTTGCCACCAGTTAATATTTACACACTGCAGCCACCACCCAATGTTGAATTGGACTATGAAAATCGATACTGTGCGGAAGCATCTCTAGGTTTTTATCTTTGCAAGTCTCTCTCTCTCTTCCACCCGTAGGAGCTCTAAAAGTTACATCTCTTGTATTTTGCAGTAAGAGACAGCAAGATGACCCCATGCTATTTTCCTGCTCGGGTAGAGAGTTGAGGATTTAGATGGAATGTGACAGTGTTTAAAGGCAGAGGAGGCTCCATCGCTTTTCAGTTTAGCGGCTCTATTTACTCTCCATCGCTCCCCTTCCTGGATTAGAGGAAATCAGAGCTGAACTCAGGACAATCCAGAGGAGTGCCTTGTGCCATTACCCTGCCCATCAATTAAAGCCATATCAAAATATACACTGATGTTTGAGACATCTCTTCGAGGTAATTCAGTATGAGCCGCAGTTTTGCTGTCTGGTAAGAAGAGTGTAACTAAAGACCTTTTTGTTTTACTTTATTCTTGTTGTTCTGAGTATTCTAGCCAGTTGTCTAGATGCCACATTATGCTGTGGTTGCTCATATCTTGATTAAAAACCCGCCTGTATACATGAAACTGATCCTCGACAGTAAAATGTGCCCTTATATTTTGCCACGTCATCTCATATTTAGATAATGCCAACTTTTCTTAGAGGGATATATTACCTTATATTAGCAAGACTAAGAGTCTACAGCCATGCTAGCAGCTCTGCAGCGCTGGCACAGCGGTGCTTTGGGCTAAATGCTAACAATTATGCTACTAATTAGCACTAAACACAAAGAACACCTGAGGCTGATGGGAATGGGATTAGTTTTGCAGATATTTGGCCATAAACCAAAGTGTCTGGCAAACTTTCGACCTGATGGTGGTGCTGGAGAAAACGTCAGGGGATCACCAAACTCATAAGTGCTCATTATCTGGGGATTATAACTGTACAATCTTTCAAGGATTTCCCTCTAAAAGTTGTTGAGATATTTCAGTCTGGACCCAGTGACGGACCAATCGACAGGCTGATAGCTTGGCGAAAAAAACATTACTTGAGTTTTCAAATTATAGATGTCCTTTTCAACCCCCTCATCCACATATTTGCACTAGGTTTGGTCACGCAGGGCCGCTTTACTCATTATTAAAATACAGACTTCTCTTAAGACAAGTTAAAACAGCAGAGACTTCCATCCTCAGCCGAACACTGATTCAGCAGTGGATCAAAGAGGACGTCCTCTATCATGTAAAGCAAGCTGCAGAGTGGAGAAGGACTTCCATAAGAGCTGCTCTCCTCTCTTCTGCTCTGCTGCTGCTGCCTACTCACTCAGTCAGCTATAGGAAGCTCCTCCAGCAAAAGCACTTAAATGTGCTCACTGGAAGTGCCAGGGGCTGGACAACCGTTCTGCTCTGTAGCCGCTATTAGCCCGTACATTGCGGCCTACCATGCCACGAGTGGAGGTAGCTGAGTTTGTTTTGCAGTGATTAGTGCAACAGAGCAGAGTCAGTTCAATCTGTGATGTCTTTTTTTTTTTCTTTTTGCTCTCTTTGCAGTGTCTGGTGTCTGTGGGTTTGGACTCTAAAAACACAATCTGTGTGTGGGACTGGAGGAGAGGAAAGGTTTTGGCAGCCGCTCCCGGTCATACAGACAGGGTAAACACTTTCTCCCCTGTCTCCATCACAAGCTCAGTATCGACCGCCTCAATTAGCTATAAATGCTTGATGGAGTGCGTGCCCAAAGGAGACATAAACAAGTTGGGCCTGATTGATTGTGAGCTTTCCATAGCTCGTCTAAGAGGGTGCACTGCTAATGAAAAGGAATTTAAAAAAGATGAAATATAGGCAGCTGTTGTTCTCTAATTCAGCCCACACACCATCACAAGGCGTCACACACACACACACACACACACACACACTTCCTTTTCATTTCCACTTTCTAGTCTTTTGTAAGAAACAATATCTCCAGACTTCTGATTAAGTTTGATTAGAATTTAACTTAAAAGAGTCATTTATCACTTTAAAGAGTTACTCGAAGGATGAATATGCTGTATAATAATATACATCATAAGATGTTCTGGTGTACACAAACAATATTTTTAATGCATTGTATGTTTTCTCCCCGCAGATATTTGATATATCATGGGATCTGTACCAGCCGAGCAAGCTTGTAAGCTGTGGTGTCAAACATATCAAGGTACAGCCACGTCCTGGTCATTTTACACCCTGTAGATTACAGCTGCCTCTTGAGAGTTATTTTGCCTCATTTGCATAATATTTGAAAACAGATTATGATTTTTAGGATGTCTGAAGAATCCGGTGGCTTCGTGCCCCCTTCTTCCCTGCCTTCTCTGCTTTATCGCTATGACTATATCAAAGTCTTAAAATAGATATATGCAAATTCACTTCATACAAGAGTCCATGGTTATTATGGACTTAACATAAGTAGGACAGGCAATGACTCACAGTCTCTTCCCTCATATTTGTAGTAATCTGCAGTGCAGAGAAGAAAAACATTCTCTTTTTATGAGGAACCATGACTCTGCTACTCAGCTCCCCTTCTCAGCTCTCCTCATTCAGCTTTTAAAAACACTTTACCGTACAAACTGTACAAGCTGAGCTCGCTTCCTTTCTCGGGCCTATCTCTATCGCTTCCTTTTCACAGAAGAGTGTCGTTCATAAATCTTTAATGAGTTTATGCAGGGTGTCTTCGCCAAGCCTTCCCTTGGGGTATGTAATAGCGTTCCTTGAGCGGCACGGCCATTAGGAAATAACAAGTAGTCCAGAGCCACAGAGGAAGTTTATTTCCAAAACATTTGAAAGGGAGTGAATCATGCTCAGATAGGGAATGTGACCACTGGCCCCCGTGAGGCTAAACATTGCGGCATTTGATGTAGTCAGGAGGTTTAGCCTACTGTACGTATATCCCTGTGGGATAACATGTCACTGATGACTCCCTCATCTCAATCCAGCTTGACCTGCCTCCTCTCGTAGTAATTCTCCCCTGAACTCTTCCCCCACCGCCGTGGCACAGAAACCTCCTATGGCCATCGCACCCAACCCCCCCCAATCTACGCTGAATCCTCCAGTCTTTTCCCTCCTCCTCTTTCCCTCCCTTCTGGTTTCCTGATGCCAAGGCAATCCAGCAATTGTCCCACATAATTCCCCAGCCTTCACCCTGCGGACCATGGGACATCTGCTCCCCGGTCCTGTGCTCGCTCAGCGATTATAGCACTCAGAGCATCCAGGAGATTTAGTCCCAGTAATCCACTCACTAGCGGGCTGAGGAAAACACAACCTCTTGTGACGAGGACCCAGGCTGCTGCCGATGCTGTCGTCCTCACGCAGCCCCTCCCAGCTAATTATACAGTAATTTGTGTTTTGATTAGTTCAGCACAACTCAGAACCATAGAGTGGCAGCTACAGCCCACACACACACACACAGAAACACCTCACTTAGGACCGTACCACCGGTTTTGCGTGTTGTAGCCCATGGCTCCCAACGTTTTTGCCTTGTGACCCCTTGAAACAAAGCATTATCTACACATCACCAGTTGCATTCTTTACTTTTTATTTCTAGAGGCCAAAAGAGAGGAAAGTATTAAAAAAATATTACTTGTGAGAGTCCCGGCCCTCAGGTTGGCAACCATTGCCGACAACAATGGCTACACCCGAAAATCTAAAACTGTGTGCACGCTTTTCAAAGTTGACAGAAAGAAATGTGTAAAAACATGTAAGCATGGTCCTTTAATGAGAGCGTGTGTCCTCAAACATGTACACGGCATGTGAGTATTTGTGGATCACAACAGTTGCCACAGAGGTGATCCTGAGTTTGACACCATGTGGATGAATGGCAGCAGCTTTGAGAAAATCAGCTTCCAGCAACGCTGACAGCCAGTCATCTAGTTTTCCTGACAGTGAGCTGCCAAAGAGTTGACCTCTGTTAGCGTAGCATTTAGCGCTCTGACACCATTCAGGGTCACTGTAGTCTGACAGGGGGTATTATGAGTGAGATGAAAGGGTTGAGGGGTGACGCAGTAGCTGATGAGTTACAACCTTCACGGCGTTAATTGCATTTAAAAGGTTTTCCTTGGAGTTAGGGTGAAGGTAACTGAGCTAATGACATACCTCTAATAGTGAGTTGAGAGGTGAGGCTTCCACTATACTAGAGAGGTTCTCTGGAGGATGTTTAAACATAAAAAAACATTTTTATTCATTATTTTTATTACTGTTAACCAAGTCCTGATTTCAACACAAAGCAGTCTCATTTTTCCAGCACATTTCTACTGTGCTCTCCTTCTATGCTTTTCTGCCCTGCTCCTGGCCTCACCAAAAACCCCTCAGCATCTCGTCTCCTCTTAGTAATTCAGCAGCGAAGGGATTAGCCGGCACCCGTGTCTTGCTGCCTTATCAGTTGTGGGCAGGAAGGGCTGTGCAGTCACGCCGCATCCATCCACGCTGTCTTCGCAACAGGCTGGGCCACAAAACCCCCTCCCACCCCCACCTCAGCCAACCCTTCCACATCCCCAGCACTTGACACACTTCAACCTGCATCTGCACCTTCCCACATTACTCACACACCTATGATCTTTGTTACTTAACCTTCAGCTCCGACCCCTCACGCGCATGCAAATACTCGCTCAGAGCTCAGTTAGGAGCTCAGGATTTGGATAGACTTGTCCTGTTGAGGTGCTACGAGCGTCAGATGTTTGATTGCAGGGCTGTATCTGAGGCCGTGATGCCTGTCTCTGATAATCGATTTCCTCCTGTTGGCACACGGCAGCCCTATCAGTGAGGAGGATAGTTGTTAGTGAGGGCGTGACAGGCTGTCACCGTCGTGGAGCTCATTTGTTCATTGTGTGACTGTCAAGCCATGTTGTGTTTGTTAAAAGCACAGCATTGAACAGCATTGAAAAACTAGATTTCAGGTATTGCGCCGGAAAATTAGACAAGAAAATTGGGCTGTTATTCTGCCATTTTCCTGCTGCTTGTCGGCGATGAGTGTGTCTCTGTTTCATGTGTCGACCGCCGTGTCTCAGCATACGAGACGCCCTCCTCGAGCTCTCTCCCTGTGATCTCATCTTCATGCAGACAGACAGAGCGTCTCTCTTTCACTCTCTCCTCCTCCGTTTGATAGATTGAGCCCCCAGAGGAGGCCATGCCCGTGCATCCCAATGACCTTGTTCATAAATAATGAGACCGCGCGTATTCGTGCATGCGTCTATGTCTGTGCATGCTGATCAGATGGTTACAGCACTGACCCCCAGCAAGAGTTCCCAGTATCACAAGAAGAGAAGGGGGAACATTTGGGTTTGACCTTGCTTTCTTTCAAGGTGCAAGTGTGCGTGTGTGTTTTTAATGGGGTACTCTGTGTGTGGCTGTCGAACCATAAATGACTTGATGGTTTTCCCTCTGTAGTATCCAAATGTTCCATAATTGTCCATTTGGCTCTTTCAGGGCAGGATTACAAGGAGGGATTATTAGCCACCATACTCTCTCACTCTTTCTGTTTGTGTTTGCAGTTTTGGAGCTTATGCGGTAATGCTCTCACACCCAAACGTGGTGTTTTTGGCAAAACGGGGGACCTCCAAACCATCCTCTGCCTTGCCTGCGCCAAGGACGAGGTCACATACTCAGGTGCCTTGAATGGCGACATCTACGTGTGGAAAGGGATCAACCTGATGAGGACGGTGCAGGGAGCTCACGGGGTGAGTTTGCCATGTTTTGTGCTTTGTGGCTCAGGCTGATATTGCACCCTGCTGCAGCATATACAAAAGACTCACAGTAAATCTAGTAAACTTAAGCAGGGTCGAAGCCATGCACGCTGGCTTCGTTTGATTCTGCTCAGTAGAAAAGGATCAGCCTTTTGCTCCGCAGGATTAAATGATATCTATGGGATCAACAGCTGGGTGAGGGGATGGGCGGATGGGGGAGGGGATAATAACTACAGTACATGTTCATTGCTGCTTTTTGTACCACCAAATGTCTCACTGAGGGTTTAACAAGGTGCCTTCCTGTGTACACAGATACTCTTAGCCAAAAGAGGTCATCGGCAGAAATTTCCAGTAATAAATAAAAAAATATGACGCCTCCCGTTTACCTAGTTCTGTGTTATCTTGAGGCCACAGTAGCAGGTTTCTAATTGTGAAAGTTAAACAAATGCCTGGCTGAGAAGAAGCGCTATGCGCTCTGTAGCTGGGGCCAGTTCTGTCATTGCTCATTTATTGTTCAGATCCTCACTGACAGCCTGTCATTTTCTCCAGTCAGGGATTTTCAGCATGAATGTCTGTGAAGAGGGCTTTGCCACCGGGGGCCGAGACGGCTGCGTCCGGCTGTGGGATCTTAACTTCAAACCAATTACCGTCATTGATCTCAGGGAAACAGACCAAGGATATAAAGGTGAAGTCAAACAGCCTCCTTTTTCGTTTAGTACAGAAAGGTTGCAGGCCAAACTGTGGTCTCCTGAGGCACTGGAAGAATTGTGTAAATCTACAAAAACCACCACCCCTGTCCCCCTTACTAACACTTTCTTTCTGTTTTCTATTTTCTCCATCTCTTGTATTTATAATCTCGGACCTAACAGTAGCTAGAGGTGAAAATAGCCGAGGTGGGTAATATGATTGCAGACGGAGTTGATAAAATGTCAGTCTGTTTGTAGCCGTGTCCACATTGTTATGCTGTTCCTCTTGTTGTTAGTAAGTCCAAGCTCTGTTGCAGTTTTACGCCGTATACAGATGTCATGTTCATATTATGTATACAGCACATGCTTCCTCCATCCTGTTCTCGCTGTATTTCAGAGTCAGTTTGCTGATCGGCTTGACAACATGTGCCGTCATTGTATTTTCCTGTTAAAATGCACCTCCTGTCTTTATTATCCCTGTCATGTCTCTTATAATGACTGTATAAGCGTTGGCAAACGTCTGGCTGCTTTCATGTTAGCATGCTTTTTTTCCGATTTTCTTTCCTGATTTCTAAGTGTGTGCGCGTGTGTGTGTGTGTTTCTGATAGGGCTGTCTGTGCGCAGCGTGTGCTGGCGGGGAGATCACATCCTGGTGGGCACGCAGGACAGTGAGATCTTTGAGGTGGTGGTCCATGACCGCAACAAGCCCTTCCTCATCATGCAGGGTCACTGTGAGGGCGAGCTGTGGGCTCTAGCTGTCCACCCCACAAAGCCGCTGGCTATGACAGGAAGTGACGATCGCTCAGTGAGGTGAAGAGCCGAACATATTACGATGACGTTCAAGTAACTTGTTTTGTTAAAGTGCAGGAATTTGTATTTATTTAGTTAGGGCTCTTGCAATATGACGGTATTGACGACAACCGTGAAATAAAAAGAATGTATATGTTGTTAATAGAAATACACATATAATAATATTATGTAAATATTGCAGCGCTCTGAAGTAATTTCCGTTTCTTTGCCGCTTTGTCCCCCTCCCCCTACGCCCCACACAAACACACTATCCGTTAGTGTCATTTTTATTTTTATACCCTTTTGTACAGTTATGGTTACAGACTCTCTCCACCTCCCTACACTCATATTTTGCATCTCATTTATTTGCCCTAAATTCAGTATTGTATTTATAGTAATATATACCTGATCATAATGTAAGGAACATTTACTATTAATTTGAAAGGGTTCTCACACTTTCGTTGATAGTTTGAAGTCAGTGTGAAGTCAAAAGCCAAATACAAAACAGGACATACATCATTGCCATGGTTGTTTGACTCTGTAATCTCACCACTGCTTTGACTCTTCATTTGTCCCACTTCTCCGTGTCTAAAGGATATGGAGCCTTATAGATCACGCGCTGATAGCTCGCTGTAACATGGAGGAGCCTATCCGCTGTGCAGCCGTGAGCACTGATGGCATTCACCTGGCGCTGGGAATGAAGGATGGCTCTTTCACCGTTCTCAGAGTCAGGTGGGTACACAAATCAAAGGCCAAATGGGAAATCCTCTGTGAATGGCTACTATGATGAAGAGCTTCATCATTTTGTGCCCATTTTAGCTCCTCATTCAAGCTACATTTCTCTGCTTCCCTGCAGAGATATGACAGAGGTGGTGCACATCAAGGACAGGAAGGAAGCCATCCATGAGTTGAAGTATTCCCCAGACGGGGCCCACTTGGCTGTTGGCTCTAATGATAATTCAGTGGACATCTATGGTGTGGTGCAGAGGTACAAGAAAGTGGGCGAGTGCATCGGCTCCAACAGCTTCATTACACACATGGATTGGTCAACGGACAGCAAGTTCCTGCAGATCAATGACGGCAGCGGCAGGAGGCTCTTCTACAGGATGCCAAGTAAGTCCAGGTTCCCACGTTACGACTATTTGAATCATGTTCTCTGTAAAATACTGATATGATATTGTTATGGAGCTTCTTTGTGAGATAAAATGTTTGTGTCTTCTGTTGAGGTGGGAAGGAGGTGACCAACAGGGAGGAGCTGAAGCTGGTACAGTGGGCTTCATGGACGTGTGTGTTGGGCCCTGAGGTTAACGGAATATGGCCCAAGTACTCAGATATCAATGACATTAACTCTGTGGACGCCAACTTTAACAATCAAGTCTTAGTAACTGCTGACGACTATGGATTAGTCAAACTTTTACGATATCCGTGTGTAAAAAAAGGTAATGTTTTTAAGGATAGTTAAGTGCATAAGTTCTAATGTTATTATCAGCTGTGTTACTGATATGTTTCCTCTTGATTTTAGGTGCAAAATTTAAGAAGTATTTAGGTCATTCAGCCCACATAACTAACGCCAGATGGTCACATGACTACCAGTGGGTCATAACCATCGGTGGTGCTGATCACTCCGTGTTCCAGTGGAAGTTTGTTCCCGAGAGAAAGTCGAAAGAGGCTGTACATATAGCGCCACAGGGTAAGATGATATGTGGAGACCAGTGACTTGCATTATTGCTATTATTTATTTCACAAAATCAGTGGCTTCTGCCAGCAAAACAATTTAAAATTAGGCTGAGTGGGGATGGAATACTCAATACCCCCCCCCCAAATACTGCAGTGTGCACTTTGTACCGATTAAACAAATGATATATAGTAGTATAGCACCAGTCTTAAAATAAGACTATTACCTCAGTAGTTGAGGAAATATCATCCCATTTTAAAGAAATCATTTCTAAGAGTATGTTTCTTAGTTACATATTAGAGGTTTTATGAATGGCTGTTACATAGTGACCACCCATACTGCTCCCACCAGCCTCCTGAACTTGACGTGCTAAACCACCAGAGAGCAATCTACTAGATTGTTCCCTTACCGTACTTTTTGCTCTTGAACTACCAGTTCTATAAAGCTCTGCAAAGGAACAACCATCCCGTTAATTAAGACAAATCCAATAAAAGCGAACAAAGCTTGAAAACTATAATTGCATTGTCATTCCCAAGTCATATTTTTTCCAGAGACGGAGCGCGGCTGTGCTTTCTGAAATTAAAGCACACACTAACCGCCTTTCCTTTTAATTTTCCTAATGGATCTTGGGAGTAGCCGCCCTTAGCTGCCAGTTCTGCTTATTGCCTTGTCTTGGCACGGCTTTACTGTGCTGCATCAGCATTTGTATACATTTGTCTTGAGCGATGTCATTGTGAAGCACGGCTGCCTGATAAATAGGAGATGTCACAGGATTATTACACAATTGACCCTCACTTCATCTAAAACCGGATGCAATATTTGTCACTTTGTGAGCAGTGGGATTTTTGCCTGATTGAGAGGCAAGGAAAGGTTTACTGGCGAGGTGTGAAGCAACCTTGTTTCTGCCCGCAGAGACCTTGGCGGACTCTAACAGTGAAGAATCGGACTCTGATCAGTCAGACGTACCAGAGATGGACTCAGAAATCGAGCAGGAGACGCAACTCACGTATCAACGACAGGTTTGTGATTATTATCAAAGATGTTTCCCCTTTTTGAACATGTCTCCCTGAAAGTCATATCAACAGAGAAGGTACATACTTTTCTACATGTATCCAGGTTTATAAAGAAGATCTACCTCAGCTCAAAGAGCAGTGCAAAGAAAAGCATCGAGCCACGGCCATGAAGAAGCGAGAACGCGCACCGGGGAGCGGGGTGAAGCTGCACTTCATTCATGGGTAGGCCTAATCTGTAGCATCATAAAAGAGAAACTGGAAATGCTAGTATTGTAAAATGAATTTCAAGTAGGCAATATTGGAGACACTTAAGCCCTTTATATAGTCTTTTTCTCCCTTTTTTAAAAAAATTTTTTTTTATGTTTGTAGCTACAGGGGTTATGATTGCAGGAGCAACCTGTTCTACACCCAGACCGGGGAGATAGTCTACCATGTAGCTGCCATTGGGGTTGTGTACAACAGACAGCAGAATACCCAACGTTTCTACATGGGCCATGATGATGAGATCCTCTGTCTGGCTATCCACCCCCTGAAGGACTTTGTAGCAACAGGCCAGGTAGCTGTCAGCACTTCTAACATTAAATAGTCAACGTTTCTTTTTCCCGTTTAGTTCATGGCTCCTCATTCTTTGCCATATTAAACTCAAAATGATCTTGTGTAAATGGGTTGAATTAAGTAGATTGTGTACATACTTTGGTTATTCTTGTCTATCCAGGTCGGCAGAGATTCCGCCATCCACATATGGGACACAGAAACATTGAAACCCATGTCTGTGTTGAGGGGTTTCCACCAGCTCGGAGTGTGTGCTCTGGACTTTTCTGGTAACTCAGTTCTGTTTTCTCAGACTGCTTTTAGTTCTCTAATCCAGACAGATTAAACATAACATACTTTGTATGTTTTCACAAGTACTCTATACACCCTTGCTTTCACAGGGGAACAAAAAAACCCCACTTTAGACCAAAAAACCTATTTCGGCTGTCTTTTAGCCTCGGCAGTCTGACTGCATCAAGGTAGATCTGTTTACCTTAATTGGCCCCAGACAGAGGCAGCGCAGTGATCTGTATGTCGGTGTCACTGAATCATCTGCTAATCAAACGCTCCGGGCTGCTTTCATGTTGCCAACAAGGGCCAAACATCACTGAACCAAAGCAGGACCTGGCTCCGTCCGTGCTGTACTGAGTGGTTTTGGTTTTCCCTCCACAGCGGATGGCAAACGGCTGGCCTCGGTGGGCCTGGACGACAATCACACCATTGTGCTGTGGGACTGGAGGAAGGGAGAGAAGCTCTCTGCTATGCGGTTAGTACAGTTATATTAGAGTGTTTACATGGCTGCAGGTAGGCCTTTCAGCATGCAGGACGCCGCCCCACATCTGAAATGCTTTGACAAACCTTCTTGTTAATTCTAAATTTCATTTGAGCGCTTTTAGTTTAAATATGGACATTTATGAATGAGGGTTAAATTGAATCCACTTTGCTGTGCAGAGCTGGCAGCGTGATTGATGGAAGAGAGAAAAGAAGGGGAATTACCTTTTGTAGATTACGAGGCAGCTCCACTGCAACACTTAACCCTGAACAGTTAGAGTAGGAGTTTGCCCCAGGGCCCCATCTGCAGATTTATAATTAAAGAGAATTACTTTTAATCTTCCATGTGCTCATCTTGGCAAGTTTGGCTCCTTAATATGTTAGATTTTATTTTGCCATGGAAGCATATTAAGAAAAAAAAACGTGTCTTTTAGAAATGTACCTTTTTTCTGACATTTATAAAACGATACATAAAAGTCAAATGGATTGCAAAAACAATCAAGTAATAAAAAGGATAAATGAAAAGTAGCACGTTCATCCTACAAGTTTACCCTGATGCCTGAAACAAATTGGAGCATAAAGACTAAAAATAAAACTCCACTTCAAGGCAGGTAAAATTATATAACCTGGAAACCAGCAGAAGTATCTAAATGGAAAACATCCGCATCCCAAAATATCTTTGCTTTTGCTTTGTTGCTTGTCCTACTTGATGTTCATATTTAGTATCTACTCCATTCCCCCTGGCTAGTTTGGAGCAGTACATTGCGGGTTGCTCTCCTGCGTGTTGTGTGCCAGCCTCTCACTGCAGCTCAGGGACAGCTTGGAGCTGCACTAATCTCCTTTGCAGACCCTGGTGGGCAGTGCAGTGAGGCGGGCAGAGGGAAATGGGGCCTGACAGAGCCTAGCTTGTGCTTGTGCACTGTGCACTGTCTAGTCTTCAGCTGGGAGAGGGGGAGTGGGTGCTAGAGGGAGAGGAGCACAAAGGGCAACGATTAGAGAACTAAAAGTGTCAGGTAGTGTCCATCATTAGACGGAACCAGCGACTGACCCTCAATATTCATGCTGTGCAATGCAAGCAGAGGGCAAAACAAAGACACAGTTATAGTAAGTTTATTTATATTTCCAGTGTGTTTGTAATGCTTAGTAGGGAGCCACCCCTGAAGATGTGACCTAAAACTGTGAGGGTGCAATACTACTCTAATGTTCTCAACTCTAGTGCCATGAAAAACTTATTTCATTTTGTTTTTAGAACAACACGGAAAAAAACAGCTCTCTAAGAGTGAGACAATACAAAATATGACAGTATATAAAATGCAAAACAATTATACACAACACAAGAGTTCAGTCCTGTCTAAAGAACATTTTAATATTAGTACTTGGGCTGTCATGATTTCAGACTTTCACTACACAATTATCATAGCCGAAGGAATTCACGATAACAATATTACCCGTGACATCTAGAAAAAAAGCCACAATAGATTCATTCTTTTTATATCTCAACAAAAAAAAAATGAAATTAAAGGTTGTTTCTCTCTATTCAAGTATAAGAATAGATAAAACATCATAAGTGTGTGAATGCATCAAAAAAATTTACAAATGTAATGTTTTTCCTCCATGCATATTTTTCAGGGGAAGCAAGGACAAGATATTCGTTGTCAAAATAAATCCCTACCTTCCTGACAAGCTCATAACAGCGGGTGTGAAGCATATGAAGTTCTGGCATAAGGCTGGTAAGACCCCTGTTTTTTTTTTTTGTTGACGAGCAGAGGCTCTAACAAGCAGAACTCTGGCTTAGCTGTGACACGCCTTACTGTTTTCTCTTTCAGGTGGTGGTCTAATTGGGCGCAAGGGGAACATGGGGAAGACGGAGACTATGATGTGCGCTGTGTACGGCTGGTCGGAGGAGATGGTGTTTTCAGGCACATGCACGGGGGATATTTGCATCTGGAGGGACATGTTCCTGATGAAGACTGTCAAGGCGCATGACGGCCCTGTTTTCAGTGTGCACGCTCTGGAAAAGGTACTCCAGGGAATAAGGCTCTATCACTGACCATTTTTTTCATAATGAAATCAGTGACCAACATTAGGTTATAAGCCATCTTGTTTTATCGTGTGTAATATTGAATTTGATCTGACTGACGGCAGGATATCCTTGCTGCTTTAAATATGAGTATGTTGTCCCTGTAGGGATTTGTGACCGGAGGAAAGGATGGTATAGTTGCTCTGTGGGACGACACCTTCGAGAGATGCCTCAAGACTTACGCCATCAAGCGAGCGGTCCTGGCTCCAGGCTCTAAAGGTAAAACGGCCTGTTCTCAGTTGTCCTCAACTGTCCCTGGATCGTTCTTTCTAGTTCCAGAGATGTAATACAAGCATCCCAATGCAGATGCATTTAAAACATTCATAGCTTTTAGCTGAGATGAAGATTGCCTCCTGGTTCAAACTAAACATTGACTCTACAGGGTTGCTCTTGGAGGACAACCCCTCCATACGTGCCATATCTCTGGGCCATGGCCATATCCTGGTGGGGACCAAGAATGGAGAGATCTTGGAGGTGGACAAGAGTGGCCCCATCACTCTGCTGGTGCAGGTAAGATACCGATAAAAATAACCCTAATCATGACTCTAATGATATACAGCACATCATGTTCCACCTGAGCTTCACAATCCCACACAGGCTCTTCATGAGGACCTGCAAGTCTGTAAGGCGACTTTCCTCGTTAGTAAAGATTTGAAAGGTTGAAGATACCCTGAAGTGTCATTTTTCTTGCAAGGAAGTGGCAGGACCAGTGTGAAATGTTGCTGGTGTGTTCAAGGGTACTCTTAATTTAGGATTGCATTAGACTTTACGTGTCTTAAAGTGGCAATCTTTAAGATTTCCCTCCTGGTTGATTTGGTGGTAACAGCCAATGCAGTTTAACACTATGGATCCCAGAATACTGGGTCGTTTTAATAAAGAAGTCAGGCATGTTATGCTTTGGAAAGCGGTCTGCAGTAACAGATGCATTTCCATTCTGTGGTTAATAGGCTAAAACATACAAACCTAGCAGCTTTGCCCTTCAGTGTGATTATTACACTACTAGTATCTGTTTTACACAGCGACTCAGATTCACCAAGGAGGTGGCTATAAATGGCGATGAATTATTGCTTCTTAATGGGAGATTGTTAATTTACTTAAGTGGTCCTGCAGCATCTGCCAGGCCCCCCGATTGTAGGCAGACAGAGCGAACGCTATTGATTGCCCTTTTCAAATGCTTTAAACTACACAAGCACATTCTGATGGATGGGATCAATCGATGAAAGAGCCAAAGATTGTCCTCTGTCAGTGGTTGTATGGGTGACAGGCTAACTATTTAAATCCTGTGGGATATCAAACATAGTTATAATATGGGGTAGATATCTGATTAAGCCCACTGCCAGAGAGGAGGAACGTGAAGAAATTAGGCAGATATTCATGTTCTTACATGACCAACAAGTTCTTTTGAGTTTGAAATCTGTGCAATCGCAAAAACAGAAAGTACTGAGAGACTTTTTTTATACTTTTCTTTATGCCACGATGACTCCTTGTTAAGGTATATGGACGTAGTTACATATTTGAGAAAACAAAAGAAAAATAAATAAAGTAAATGGACAGTGACTCTTGTTGTCCTGTGATTTAAATCAAAATAAGGGGAACTACAGTACAATGATTATAATTATATATCATAATAATATATAATTATAAATAAATAAACAAATATAAAAATGAGAAAACAAGCATACTCTGGTGAATATTCAATAGTTTCTTAAACCAATATTATTTTAACAAACTTAACTTGATTGGCTGACATATATATTCAAAAAATGTTTTAAAATGTATTTAACATAAACAGTATTATTTAAATTATGTATTAGTCCCGTAAGCAAATTTAGGGTGGGAAAAATCTGTACACAGGGATAAGAAAAACCTTTGTTTTCTGAAAAGAAATGTATATTAATTTTGTGTGCATTCTTTATCTTTTCTTTTTTCGAGTGAGTCGACCGTCAACAAATGAAATATTTACTCTATTGCATGTGTCTGCAGGGTCACATGGAAGGTGAAGTGTGGGGCCTGGCCACTCATCCCCATCTCCCTCTCTGTGCCACCGTCAGCGATGACAAAACCCTGCGCATATGGGACCTCTCACCCAGCCACTGCATGCTGGCTGTACGCAAGCTCAGGAAAGGTGAGTCACTGCTCAAACACTAACAGATGAGTGCATTCTCTGACAGGAAGTGCACTGGCCCCAGGGCATTAACAAACACATTGTCCTCCACAGGCGGCCATTGCTGCTGCTTCTCTCCTGATGGCAAAGCTTTGGCGGTGGGACTGAATGACGGCAGCTTCCTCATTGTGAACGCAGACACCCTGGAGGACCTGGTGTCCTTCCACCACCGCAAGGACATCATCTCCGATATCAGATTCTCTCCAGGTCTGCCGCTCACCTACGCATTTCTTCAGCCTGACAAAACTCCCCTGAAATCCTGTCTGAGAAGTAAATAGGCCTCTAAAATCTGTGTGCCCTTCAAAGCATCTTAGAGTATGTAGGATGCAGAAGTTCAGCAGGTATACGTATTTCCCTCCCGCTGTCAGTGGGGGAGATATTGCTGCAGGCCTGACCCAAATGAATGGCTTTCTGTAATAAGGCCAGACAGAGATGCAGCAAAAGAGGATTGAGAAGCAGTGAGGGCAGACAAAGTGAGAGCAAGAAACTAAACTCTCTTTCGCCTGGACACTTAACCTTAGTCCACAATGCAATGGATCCCATTTCTCAACCCAATACCAATGGGTCCCTGAGAGCTTACATCTTAGAGTAGAAGGAAATGTGTTTCAGTATCTTTAAAATGGGGTCATATGTTCTTGATATAAACTAACATTGTAAGAGATTGGTCAGGGCTATATTTGAATGAAGGGAGATGGACGTTTCAAATGCAGTTTAAATGGTAAATATCTGTTCAGCCACTGAGGAGATTTCAATGTCTAAAGAAAACCATCTGGCCTGCAAATGTTATGGAATAGGTGTCAAGGAGTCATCAGTAGTGCTATAAGCTGGAGGTGGGTTATTTCAACATCAGCCATTGAACATTTGACCTTGGGAAACTGAGAACATAAAACCTTTGAAAGTGTCATATTAAGAGGATATTGAGCTGGGGAACATAGAACCCTGGAGAAATAGACACGCTCCCGTGTTTATCAGGTATAATGTTTACCATGTTCATTATTTTAGCTTAGTGTTAGCATGCTAATATTTTCTATTAGCACTAAACACATTAGTTTTGCAGTTATTAATTCCACGAATTCCATTTTTGACCTGACAAAGGCATTAGATAAAAAATTAGGGGATTATCAAAATGACTGCAATCGATTCTGAATGTCTGAGCAAAATGTCATGTCAATCAATCCAATGGTTTTTAAAATATTTAATTTTAGACCAAAGTTGTGGACCCACTGTCTGAAACGGACACTCCTCTTTCTTGTGTTTGCTCAGGTGCTGGGAAGTACCTTGCAGTAGCATCAGGAGACACTTTTGTGGACATTTACAATGTAATGAGCAGCAAACGTGTTGGGGTGTGCAAAGGATGCCTCAACTACATTACCCATCTGGACTGGGACAAGAGAGGTAAACGTGCTTCCTTAAATACTATTGTCTCAGTAAATCCTTGCAAACGACTGCGAAAGAACCAATTTTGTATTCCCACTGGGCTCTTTTATTCACAGGAAAACTACTCCAAGTCAACACAGGTGCAAAAGAGCAGTTTTTTTTCGAGGCTCCTCGCGGCAAGAGGCAGACGATCCCAGCTACAGAGGTAAGCAGGGAGAGAAGGCACAGGGAGCGGCACTGGTTATACTTCTTGGCCCACATTTTCCCTTCGGGATCAAAGTAGGCTAGCTCGAGGAAGAGCAGTGAAGCATTATCGCAGCCCCCACTTTTCACCAGTATCATTCCAATTGTGGCAGTGGAAGTGGGATATTGTTTAGGGTCCCCTTAATACAGAGTGACATTCAGACACCTTGCTCCCTCACAGCGGAGAGGGAAGCATTAAGAAAATAAGGGTCAGAGATGATGGATGCTGCGAGGTCGTGTCTTGCTGTGCTCTCCTACCTTGGCTCGTTCGTCTCACCTCGCCATGATGCATTCACTTTCATCTTCCCCTCCCACGCGTTTCACTCTTGATCACAGGATCATTATTGACAGGCTGAGGCAGTAATTCTGCTCTTCCTACCTTCATTCCTTACTTCCTTCCTCCCTTCCTTATAATTGACCCTGAGAGTGTTTTAAAAAAAAAAAAAAACCTGCAACAGTCTCTGGGACTTTATCAAGGAATAGTTTGACATTTTGCTGTAGCTCGTCCGCAGATGGTTCAAAAGGATAATTCTAATAACGACAACGAGAGAGCACATGAATCCAGTGTCGCCTCTTTACAGTGTATTTGCTCCTAATGGTGAAGCTCCTGAGTACATTTGTTATGTGCTATCAGAATCAGAAGATGGTTTATTGGCAAGTAGGTTTTCACTTACAAGGAATTTGTTGTGGTGTTTGGTGCGTACTGTAAACATATTGAGAGGGGAAAGAAGAATACAGGCAAAGTACTACAAAAGTCAAAAACCTAAATATAGAAGGAAAAAAAATATAAAAAATACTTTAACAAATATGTACAACATGATAGTTTAGTGCAGGATGTGCCTGTTTGATAGTTAATGCTTCTGTTGTGAAGTACTTTGTAACTCTAAGTGCTATATCAATTCATCTTCACTTGGCTCAGGTGGATAAGATAGACTGGAGCACGTGGACGTGTGTCCTGGGAACGTCTGTTGAGGGCATCTGGCCTTTGATCAACGAGGTCACTGAGGTGACCGCCGCCTGCCTTAGCAACGACAGGAAGGTGCTAGCAACAGGAGATGACTTGGGATACGTCAAGCTCTTCAGATACCCTGTCAAAGTAAGACACAATGCTTATTATTATTTGTATCATCTGGGCTGAACGCCTCATGGCTTAGGCTTATGCAAATGTTATGTTAATTCCTGTGTTAATGTCACAAGTGTTAAACAAATGTTGTCCCTCTCCTCCAGGGGAAGTATGCAAAGTTCAAACGCTATGTGGCCCACAGCACACATGTTACCAATGTGCGATGGACCCATGATGACAGCCTCTTGGTGACGGTCGGCGGGGGCGACACGTGCCTCATGATCTGGGCCCATGAGCCCGAGGGCCACCGGGAGTTCAAACAGTGTGACAGCGAGGAGTCGGACATCGAGAGTGAGGATGATGGAGGTTAGAGATGAGCTTCCTTTGAGCTTTTTATTCATCGAATGTTTCTGTTGCTAAAACCTGCATCATTCCCGTCTTCCACCAAGGTTATGACAGCGATGTGACGAGAGAGAACGAGATCAACTACACCATCAAGGCCTTATCCGCCAACATGCGACCCATGACGGGCGTGAAACCCCACCTGCAACTGAAAGAGCCCTCTGTGGACGAAAGGTATCCGTCATTGAAGCTACGATGAGAATTGCAGATGCTCAGAAGGAGAACTTTTAGGAATTTCTGCCTGTCATAGTACACAAAATAAGTCTTCTGCATCAAGATGAAGCCAAACCTGCCTTCTTCAGTCAACTTATCTTTTCTTTTCCTGCGTGAAATTTCTGCCCTGTCCCTGCCCTTTTGAAATAACTCAGCCTTTTCTGCTCTTCTTCTTTCCTTTTAATGAATGTCCATCTGTCATTATCCTGCTTCGTTCTTTAATTCTACTTGAAGACAAGGGGTGGTCAGGTAAGCTCTTGTGTTCATGTATATTGATTTTGGAGAAAAGGTTAAGCAGGGGGAATAGTTAAAATATGTGTTATTACAGAGAAAAGGGTGACATATTATCTGACTAAATAATGTTTCACTTCTTGAAGTTTTATGTAAAATCTGTGAAGTTTCGTCAGTACAAATCCAGCAGTTTCAGTAATTCACTCTTGAGGGTTTGGCCCTCTTTTGGGTGTTAATTTAACTTGCTGATGAGCTGCTGATCTGTCTGGCTGGACAAATTGGGCTGACAGTTAAATGTACTTTAATACCCATTTTAGTAGTCAGCAGAATAATATCTGAATGGGTTTTACACAAAGGGAAATGGCATTAATAAGTGGATTTACTTCACACATCAAACCAGAAGGAACATTAGAAACCTTAAGATATCCTCTTTTTAAAGTCTTTTTAAGGAAGAATTATTTATATGTCTGGTTGTGCAGTAAACTAATGCTGCAACTAACAATTATTTTTATTGTCAATTAATCTGTTCTGAATAGATTGATTGCTCTGTAAAATATCTGAAAATGGTGAAAAATGTCGATCAGTGTTTCCCAAAGCCAAGAAGTTTTGTCCGCAACTCAAATATATCCAGTTTACTGTCAAAGAGAAGTGAAGAAATCAGAAAATATTCACATTTAAGAAGCTGGAATCAGAACTTTTACTTTTTTTTTTTTTTTTTTTTATTGAAATAAATTACACAAACTGATTAGTCTATTATCAATAGTTGCCAACTAATCAATTAATAGCATTAGTCTTTGTAGAGTTATCACGTTTTCCATCTTTATAATCCATCTTTAAATCACAGACTGGGTGCTTCAGGTTTATTGATTTCCAGATTAGTTTTTTTTTTTCATGCAAACATCCACACAGCATCGTCTGGGCAGCAGTTGTCATGGAAATGGACTTTAGTTGTCATGGTTACACAATGGTCCTGACTTGTGTATTTTGTGTCCTCAGTGGCTGAGATGTTGTGTTTCGTGTGTGTCCGCCGGGCAGCAACACTGTGAGAAACCTTTTTCTAATTCTTAATTTTTCTTTGTTATTGCTGCCATGAAGAGGGTCAAGGTAAGATGCTTACTTTCTGGATGTTTTATGACTTTACAGAGCACATACATTGGCCTCATGTAGAAGTTTGTAGTTTAAACATGAAGCGAATGGTTGATGTTCGTCTTTTAGACACTTGATAGTGTTTTCCTTCCATTCTTTTCTTTTCAGTAATACTGACATGATGTTTAATTAGTGATGTTTTTGAATCTTTTAATGACTTTGTATTGACTGTTGCATGCTGCATTCTGACTGACTGACTGCCTAAAGGTGTGTGGGGATAACAGACAAAGCTCCAATTATGTCATACTGTATATTTCCTATAACTTTTCGTTACAGTGGATGATTCCCACTCAGTCACCTTATTCAAACCTTGTCCTTTCATTGCTTCGCTGGTTATACAAAAACTCTGTACACACTTGTGATACAAGAAGCCTTGACAATTAAAAAAAAAAAAAAAAAGAAAAATCAATCCACCGAAAAAACATGGATCTTCCTTTCTTTTGAGATAAAAACATCCCCTATTTGTATTGTATATGAGCAGATGTTTGTGAAATAGTTATGCATAATAGTGTAATAGAATCATTATTGTCATCATCATTATTATAATAATCAGCACGACAAGCAGCTCTGCGGCAGCCCTCTTATCCCCGCTGTGTGTTTCAGGCCTCCTGTCAGCAGAGCCCTGCCCCAGCCTGAGAAGCTGCAGACCAACAATGTTGGCAAAAAGAAGAGACCCATTGAGGTGAGAAAGACCGCACATCCTGCACAAACAGCAAGGTAATAGATATATACAGATCAGAGCAGCAAAATATTCAAAAAATGGTGGTTTCTAATGTAATTATATCATCTGGCGACGCTGTGCGCTCGCACTCCGTCCAGACAGCCTCCGATGATGCGGTAATCAAATAATGACGTGCTACTTCAGCCAGCAGCCGGCTCTCTGAACATCTTAGTTGTCATGGCGTTGACCTCTCTGACTTTCTGCCGGTCTTTTTTCCGACTCCCCCACAGGACCTGGTGTTGGAGCTGGTGTTTGGTTACCGTGGCAATGACTGCCGCAATAACGTGCACTACCTGAACGAGGGGGCGGACATCATCTACCACACGGCCTCGGTTGGCATCGTGCTAAACTTGACGACCTGTAAGTAAGACGGTCTAGAAGATGCACTGGCAGTGTTACTATTCACGACCTGGAAAGCAAACATAATATATTCAGTATGCAGAGGAAGAGGAAAAGTAGAAATGTGTTGGTATTAAAAGACTCCATTACAAGTAAAAGTCCTGAATTCAAAATGTTACTTAAATAGAAGTACAGAAGTATTATCAGCTAAATGTACTCAAAGTATCAAACGTAAAAGTACTTATTATGCAGAATGGCTCACCTCACAGTAATATATTGTTATAGAATATTCTGTTTTTATCACTAACAAATCCATGTTAAGAGCATTTTAATGTTGTAGTTTGTCAATGTGGAGCCACTGTTAGATACTTTGTAAAACACTGGCTTGATTAGTAGTATAGCACTGCATCATATCATGTCAGCATATCGTATGTTTTTATAGGTGAAAAGTAACTAGTAACTATAAGTGTTAAATAAATGTGGTGGAGTAAAAAGAATGATATTTCCTTACTTGAGTAAATGTACTTATTTACATTCCACCACTGACAGTATGTATTTCATTGTGTATCTTTGTGTGTGCGTCTATGTGTGTGTGTGTGTGTTTTCTTACAGCCTGCCAAAGTTTCTACGTAGAACACAGTGACGACATTTTGTGCCTGACAATCAATCAACATCCCAAATTCCCCAATGTAGTGGCGACTGGCCAAGTAGGTATGTTTGTGAGAAGTCGACCTCCTGTTTCACCAACCGCCTCATTTTTCTTCCCTGAATCCCGTGTCGTGCATTATGCAGGGGGATTATTGTACATGACAGACAGCCACCCTCCTCCTACAAGTTTATCTGGGGACCAAAATTACCTTTTGTTTGCATTCATAAATGAATAGTTGCTGCGTATGCTGCATTTCTAACAGAAAGACTGACATTAAGAGAAATTGGCAGAAATTGAATGACAGAGGATTTGTATTAGCAAAATTCACCTAATATAATAACAGTTTATACATATCACTTTAAGTTTGGTGCATAATTATCTGCAAATGACTTATATATTTAGAAAGTACAACCTTTGTTGATAGCAAAAGCCCCTATTTCTCAGAAAGTCACACACAATTAACAATAAATGTGTTGGTTCTGTCAATAAATCAGATTTTTCTTCTTTTCAGGTGACACTGGTGACATGTCAGGTAAGGACATTTAAAAATGAGTCTTCATGTTAAAAAGGAAACTGGATGTTAGTTACTATTGAAAGAAAATCTGCATGGTTTTAACTCATTATATTTATTACATTACTGCCATCTAGTGGCCACTTGATTTGTGGTCTTTATCTCATGCAAACGTGGTTGAATCTGAATCGTGTTTGCTTTGTTTCTATCCCTTTTATCGTGTAAAAAAAGTATCATTTAAAAATCTATGAAAGCATATGTATAAACTGCAGCCTGTACCTTTTTAGATTGAGGGGTTTGTTACATTTGAGTATGAAATTTGCAGACACCCAATAAACAAAGAAACTCAGTAATTAGATATTTTGCCTAAGGGTTTACACATGACATGAGTCGGAAGCAAGAAAGAAAGAAGTGCCTTAACTGTAGTTAAATTTAGACAAATAATTCTATTCCTCTGTCCCTAAGCCACGTCTCCATCTATCCATGTGTGGGACGCCATGACCAAGCAGACGCTGTCGGTGCTACGTTGTTTCCACTCCGGTGGGGTTTGCTCCGTCAGCTTTAGTGCCACAGGAAAACTCCTGCTGTCTGTGGGCCTGGACCCTGAACACACCGTCACCATCTGGAAGTGGCAGGAAGGTAAAACAAAAACAATCCTTCCTTAACCTTTGAACTCATTCTGGGGATTAGAAAGTCCCCCTACATTTAAGAGATTACTCTTTCATTGCACCCTGCTTTGTTTTTCAGGTGCCAAAGTGGCCACCCGGGTCGGTCACACCCAGAGGATCTTTGTGGCTGAGTTTCGTCCGGACTCTGACACACACTTTGTGTCTGTGGGGATCAAACATGTGCGTTTCTGGACGTTAGCTGGTCGAGCTTTGCTTAGCAAAAAAGGTGTGCTGAGCTCCATAGAGGATGCCCGGATGCAGACCATGCTGTCTGTAGCATTTGGAGCTGTAAGTGACTTCTAACTAATATACCAATGAAACCTTAAAAATACTTTTTACTACATATTACATTTGACGTCATAATTTGATCCCACACGGTCTTGTCTGTGCTTAAATGTGCTGTGAATTGTTTTTTGCATTGCTCGCTCTGCTCTTAGGCCACTAGATTAGTGCAGATTTGTTTTCTTTTCAGAATAACTTGACCTTTACAGGTACCATAAGTGGGGATGTGTGTGTGTGGAAGGAACACATTCTAGTAAGAATTGTGGCCAAAGCTCATACGGGCCCTGTGTTCACCATGTACACCACACTGAGAGACGGCCTCATCGTCACCGGGGGCAAGGAAAGACCGTGAGTGCTGCTCTGTTACATTAACACAATACATTACATATCAGTGAGCTCACACTATGTAGCAGGCTTGGATGGTCTTGATATCAGATAATGGAATACATTCCTTCGCTTTTAGAAATTTGTTCTCATCCAAATGAATGTAATACCAATAATACTAAATACATATGAGAGAGAAATGCAATTCATATTATTTAAAGCTGTATTTGCTCAGCTGAGGGATGAAATGCATGCATGTTTTCCTCCACAGGTCAAAGGAGGGAGGCGCTCTGAAGCTCTGGGACCAGGAGCTGAAACGCTGCAGAGCATTTCGGTTAGAAACGGGACAGATCATAGACTGTGTTCGCTCTGTATGCAGAGGAAAGGTTGGTTACTGACGATATTGCACTCAAGGAAATGATTTGCAAACTTCCTCATGTGTATTTTGACACATTTTGCTGATTTCTGTGTCAGGGTAAAATCCTCGTGGGGACCAGGAATGCAGAGATTATTGAAGTAGGAGAGAAGAATGCAGCGTGCAACATCTTGGTGAACGGACACATGGACGGACCGATCTGGGGCTTGGGCGCCCATCCCTCCAGAGACGTATTCCTGTCTGCGGCAGAGGATGGCACAGTTCGTCTGTGGGACATCCCAGAGAAGGTCAGCCATCCCCTCAGAACCATATCTTCCCAGTACTTCTATACTTGTATAGTTCTGTCAAGATGTTGCTTTTATCAAGGGAAATTAAGACGGTTGTCTGTCCTCATTCACAAAAGGACTTTAATAACAAGTATGTGCTCATCTTGCATGGCCTTGTGGGGAAACAGAAGATGCTGAATAAGGTGAACCTGGGCCACCCAGCGCGCACCATCAGCTACAGTCCTGAAGGAGACATGGTGGCCATCGGCATGAAGAACGGAGAGTTCATCATCCTGCTGGTTGCCTCGCTCAAAATCTGGGGCAAGAAAAGGGACCGGCGCTCTCCTATCCAGGATATCAGGTAATGATAGAAGAGAGTATGGCACAAGTACAGCTGGGTACAATGATGAAAAGTGCTATATTGAGCTAGAACTAGCTTTTTATTAAATATTTGATTGGCATATCTACGTCTTTCCTCAACTATATGAAAGATTTTCTGTAACTATTTAGGAAAGAGGTTATTCTGATTTGCCTCTTTGCCTGTTTTCTTGTTATTTCTACAGATTCTCAGGTTTAGTTTAGGACTAATGGTCAGCATATTGCCCAAGTACAGACAGTACAGTTGGGCCCCATTTTGAAACCCAAGTGGGTCCTCTAGGTAGCTGTGGACAAAGCATGTTGAGGCCTGTAAATCAGCCCAATTTCAATCAAATTTATTATATAATCTTTTATTTGTTTATCTGCATGTTCACTTTTTAGATTGAAAGGTTTTTGTCTTTGGAGACTGAAATGTGTCAAACCTCCCCTACACACTACAAAGTAAATGTGACTTTTGTAACACTGCATGTCTTTCTTCCAGGTTCAGTCCAAATTCTCGTTACCTGGCCGTGGGCTCTACTGAGAGCGCCGTCGACTTCTACGACCTGACGCTCGGCCCGCAGCTGAACCGCATCAACTGCTGCAGGGACATCCCCAGCTTCGTGATGCAGATGGACTTTTCTGCTGACAGCACCTACGTCCAGGTATAAACTGTGTGAGGGTTCGTCAACAAGTGAGAGGGCATTTGTCTCAGATGCTAGCTGTATGCTCCCTAACCTCTCATGCCTTAAAAACAGATATCTACAGGTGCTTATAGACGACTCGCGTACGAGGTGCCATCTGGAAAACAGGTCACAGAGCAGTCCCATATTGACAGGATCACCTGGGCCACCTGGACAAGGTGAGAGTCACAGTGTTAAGGCGAGACACTACAGCCAAAAAAGATATATCGTTTTTTTCATTCACTGGTCAATTTTGAGAGTTGGGCTATTTTGCTTCCATAACAGACTTCAGACTAGTGAAAAGAAAACATTTAGGTGTTTGTTTTACTTACTTTGTCTATTCGCATCTGTAGCTTCTCTTAATTCACCAAAAGTTAGATAATGCCTCATTTACATATTCAAACATAACACTTCAGAAAACTTATAATACAAAAGATAACTGCCTTAATGTAAGTAATCAACTGGGGAGGTTTCATGGTGATATCTATATCTATCTCACCTGTGGAGTCTCCCTGAAGGCTGAACTTGCTCTCTCTCTGTACGCAGTGTCCTTGGGGACGAGGTCATAGGGATCTGGTCCCGCAACACTGACAAAGCGGACGTCACCTGTGCCTGCGTGTCCCACTCGGGCCTTAACATCGTCACAGGCGATGACTTTGGAATGGTGAAGCTGTTTGACTTTCCATGTCCGGAGAAGTTTGTACGTATATGATTGCATCATTTATTATTAATAATAGTTTTTATTATCTTGCCAGTGGTTTATTATGACATTAATATTTACAATATGGGCCATTTGTCTAATGATAAAATATTTCTCTGCACTTTTTTTCCCGATATGACAATTTTGACCAGGATTGTCTCACTTTTCTACAAACACAAACATAATCATTAGAAAGATTATACAATCACCTGAAAAATCTTCACATACTGGCTTTAAGTTATTGTTTTTCACACATTTTTCAACCTGTGACCATTATTTAGCATTATTTTGATCTACTGTACTAAGAATCTAGTTTTGGCAAAATTGTGTGATGGAGATTAAATGATGGAATTCTGATAAATATGACTACATGATGACTATTTATCATGTTTTACTGGGACTGTCACTTGCCTTATTCCTGTGACATCTGTCTGTCTGTGGCATGACATGACCACGCCTAATAACAAAGCCACTTGACACTTAATAAATCTGTTGTCTCTAGTTTTAAAGATTCCACCTGGATGATGTGTATGTGATGTGTTTTCAGGCCAAACACAAACGCTTTCTGGGCCATTCTGCTCACTTGACTAATGTACGCTTCACAAATGGAGATCGCTTTGTTGTTAGCGCCGGCGGAGATGACAGAAGGTATGCCTGAGGCTCCAAATAACAACATTTTACAGTATACAAATGATAAGATGATCAAATATTAAGCGATGCATCCTTTCTTTCATATCCTCTCTAGCCTGTTTGTTTGGAGGTGTGTCCATGCCCCTCACTGAGGATCACACCTGGACCGACCTGTAAAGAAAGCCTCCCAAAAATCTCCAGAAAAAAGATTCTTCTAAAGGATGCATTTCAACGAAGAGGAGGAGGAGGAGGAGGAGGAGGAGGAGGAGGACAGACCTGGCAGCTTGTACATGAGTGGTGATCTGACTTACTGCCTCAAAACTAGGTGCATGCATTATGTGAAATGCTCATTTTCATCACAGCATCAGTCCTGATTGTGAACACAGGCGGAGGGCATACAGCCCTGCGCTCACGACATCACATCATCCTTAAAAAAAAAGAAAAACATCTCTCTAATACAGTGTGTGCATATCAATTCAGTGATGGATTTTTTTTTTTAAAGAATGAGCTCATCTGTGTACATGTCCCAAATGGCAGTTTTGCCACTTGGCGGGCCTATGAAATTGTGTTACTGACGATGCCATTTTTGAAAACATGTAGCAAACTGAATTAGCCTTAATCTGAGTGTTCAATTTATGAGGGTTTGGATTCTTTTTGTATTATGTTGGTTTTAATTTTTGGATCATGTAGTCATTTGTTTTGTTCTATTTTTTACTGGTGATTCCAAATCCTGTGGCCTTCCTCCTGAATGTAACATCCATTGTTATGTTCTGGATGTCAGCATGCCAAAGCATACTATGCACTGTACATGACCTGGTCACTGTGTTAACCCTGATGGTTCATTTATGGTTTGTTTATGTGGTTGTGTTGTTGACCGGTTGACCTCAAACCTCCCTCGGCAGTGTTCCCCTCATGACATGTTAAACGTGTGCATACTTGTTTGAGGATTTGTTTGTGGTTAGTGGGTGTGCATGGCTTACTGGAAGACAATCTGTTCGAACCAAATTCCTCAGAAAACAAAAAAAAAAAAAAAGAACAGCTGTAAATCGATGTTTCAATACACGGTTGCAATTCTTTCTCACTTTTCAGTGTGCTGCTATGACGTATTATTGTCGCATTTTCATGAATATGAACGGTGTGACTTTTTTCAACAGTAGGTTAATGTTTTGTGTCATCAGATGTATTGCTTAAATGGAATGTTTTATCAGAGAAAATATGAAAAGTGCAAAATATTTTGCTCCTTGTATTAAGACTAACTATACAAAAAAATTGTTGCTGCATATTTTGATTTACATTATACCAGTGTAAATATCATTTGTATATATTCTTTTTGTATATTTTTTGTGAGATGTTTCTTAAATTCCACTTTAATAAAAAAAAGGCAACCATGACTTTGAGTGGTATGTATTCACCGACAGTGATAACATGAATCTAGACCAATTAATATTGTTGACATTAACTCAGAGCTCTAACTAACCTTTTATCAATTAATAAAAACATTTCCTGGCTGCCCTTTCATCATTCTAATGTAATAATGCATCATGTGAGTGCAGTTAACTATATAACACACAGAAATTTGCATAAAATAAATGAAAATGACTGAAGAAATATCTGAAATTCACACAAGTTTATTTTAGGCGAAACAAATAGCTTAGGTCTTTGCAATCATAGATACGGTCTATTTACATATTTTACACACAGAGAAAAATCTAAGCACTGCATACTCAAACCCCTAAACTGAGCCTTTGTTTTGTTTGAATACAGATTACAGGATATTGTGAACTAAACTGCCAATTAGCATTGACTGTCACTATCTCTATAATAGCACAATGATTAATTGATACCTCTGCCTTTTAATCAGTGTAAGTAGTAAATGCATTATATTAAGATGTGTCTATAATATTTTACTGTATTTTGTACAAGTGTACCTAATAAACTGGTGAATCAGTGATTTAAGTAACATTGACGCGAGGAAGAAGGGTCATAGTTTGACGGAGAAGGAGCTGCCGCAGGAGCAGCCATGATCGGCTTGAGGATTCTTGAGCACGAGGAAGGTGGCGCGGATCAGCTCCTGGCTGAAGTCCACAGTGGATCCTTTCAAAAACTCCAGGCTGTCCTGATCCACGATAATGCCCACTCCTGCCTGCTCAAACACTCTGGATGCAGAAGGGAACAGAGTTGATTGGATTAATAGACAACAAGGAAACAATGAGGCCAGTGTGACACAATAACTCAAAAGCGAGATGAGTGGCAGTTTACCTGTCATCTTCATTCTTGTTACCATCAACAGAAAACTTGTACTGGAACCCGGAGCAGCCTCCTCCCTCTACATGTATTCTCAGATACTCGCCCTTCTCCATGATTTCCTCTAGTCTCTGGATTAAAGGAGGGACATGAGCATGGTGAATGGGGTGTAAAGCACAAAATAACTCAACACATTAATTTGTGAGTGAGTGTAGGCAATGTGTTTTAACATAAAATGGTCCTGCTGGACTTCCATAATTAGTTTCAAACGTCAACAAATTTTGACAAATAACAGTTCACACTTCAGAGCCAGAATCCAATTACAATGTGTGGGTTTTCACAGTTAGATGAAGAATAACTCATACATTTAAGACCAATATTCCCGATACAATAACACTATGATCTAACATAATGGTGTTACATTCTTAATGATGCTCCTCCACTGTCAACAATGGCTCAGATGGGGGACTAATGTTTTACACTATCCTGAAAATATCTAACTCCTCGCTCACTGAAGCGCTTATAGTCTTTGACCTCCCTGGCCTATCATACATGTATCAAAACCGCAAATGTATGTCTTAATTTGGATTTTCAGGCATGAGAAGAGTATGATGCTTAATCCTGGGTATCTGCTGACCTTCACACATGACTCAGTGAGTTGTACTTTATCTTCAGAGGGACCCGACGCAGCTGGCTTCTCCTGGGCTGAGGCGCTGCTGAAGCGCTGAAGCCCCGCTGTATAAAGGGCTGGCTGGGTGTTTGGGGGAAGTCGGTGTAACTGTTGGCTCACATTGAGGTTGTTCAGAATAGTAGATGCCCTGCAAAACATTGAAGTTACGTTAACAACAGATTTCATGACAGCAGAATGACATGTAACGTTACTAGCGCGAGTGCTAGCTAGTTATCTAACGTTAGCGTTAAAGGCTTACTAACTACCTGGCAACAATTTAACACACAGCTCCCCCCACCCAGAGAGAAGGTTTTTAGGTTATGGCCCTGAGGATGTCTAAGATACAAGAGAAATTACGTTACCTGGCAAGGCTCAATACTTTTGACTTTGACGCAGATATCATAGCTCTAACGAATGACATCTTCCATAACAAATGTTGCTAAGTTCCACCTCCAACCGTCAACGAAAGGCAGATCGCATCTTTATTGGCTGAAATTGTTGTCTGTCAAATAGATACGCCCATATTAGTACAATACGTGCATTTGATTCGTCAGTTTACCTACAAATAATATGGTTGTTGTGTACGAGTCCATTTTGTTTTTAATACCCTTTACATTACCTCTCAGGCACACAAATATATCCCGCCCTCTACAAGATCCACCAACCAAATGTTTATATTGAGGATTTCGATTATGGTTGACTGGATCTGTGTACTGCTTGAGGTTATGATTTGCCAATTATATCGCAGGAGGTGGGTCTTTACACTGAGAGGCTTCCTGACAGGCTAAATTAAGGGGAAAATGAACACCCTCAAATACATAGACGTCACTTCAAGCTCGTGATACAGGGAAATAAAAAGGTGCTAGGCGGCTCTCGGTCTCATTAAGAAACTGATTGAAGAGCTACAAAGGTGCATTTTGTTCGTTGAGATTTTCTTTTATTATAATTAGAAGACTCACCGTTTGTGTTGTTTACCAGAGCGCCAGTTAATCAAAGAGTATATCTTCTTTGTTGTGTTGAACTTTATTATTGCTACTATTGGGACATTTTGGGGGGGGCGACAAGAAGTCATATGATTTAAGACTTTCTGCTGACTGCTCGGAGTCAGACTGGTCTATTGACGTTTACTTTTCTGTTGCGTAATGCTGGGTATTTCCTTGTTTTAGGGGCACACGGAAAGAAACATGGATGTCCGGACTGGTTTCATCGTTTTGTTCTGCTTAATGGGATTCACCTGTGCGGAGCCGGTGAAATTCATTGACTGCGGTAAGTTAACTTTGACTTTACCCTCTTGATCAGAAGATTAACTTACTCTATATGTTGACTTTTTTTTAATTCCTTTTAAAGTAAAGTTCAGTTACTGCAGAGTTCAAAATATAGACTTTTAGTTTCTAATATGGGTCAAATTCCAAAAATGCTGGCTTCTATATTTCCGACAATGCTTTCATTAGACCCCCCCCCCCTCCGATGGCATCATCAAGGTATTTTTTTCATCTACATCAAGCTTTTTAATTTTTTTTTGTAAAAGACTATGTTCTTTCACCATGTTTTTATTCAGGCTCCTCTTCTGGTAAAGTGTCCATAGTGGACATTAAGCCTTGTGCCACTCAGCCATGCCAGCTACACAAAGGCCAGTCCTACAGTGTCAATGTGACATTCAGCAGTGGTAAGGGGGCTTTTTTGTCTTTTTCAGAAGTGTTTCTCTCAACAAAATAAATGCATATGATTTCTTATTTAATTGATTACCTTTTGACCTCACTGTTATCTGCAGATGTGTTGAGCCAGACGAGCAAAGCAATAGTTCACGGTATTATTGCTGGAGTTCCCATCCCCTTCCCCATTCCCATGGAAGATGGCTGCAAGTCTGGAATCCAGTGTCCCATCCAGAAGCAGCAGAAGTATCACTATGTGAACTTGCTTCCTGTAAAGTCTGAGTATCCTGCAGTAAGTACATGTTGCCTTGGCACGTCTTTTTCTTTTGTGTTCTTTCAACCAAATTGTTGAACTCGTGTTTGCTCTACTTGATGTGCCTTTCACTTCCTCAAAACTTTATATAAAAAAATTTTTTTTTAAAAAGTGTATATACAGTATAAGCAATGCAAGGCACACAATGTTCACTGATTACTCTTCTGCATTTCTAGATAAAGCTGGTCGTGGAGTGGGAACTGAAAGACGACAATAAACTAGACCTATTCTGCATTAGGTTCCCAGTTCAGATCGTGAGCTAAGCCAGCAACAATAATTTTTTTTTTTGTTTGTTTTTTTTTAAAAAGGGATGCAGCTTTGATTTAAAACCTGAGAATTTAAATTCATTAATCAAATTGATTTTAAGATGTAGCCTGTCTTTCACTAGTTTGGGAGACTTTGCTGCACTCTCACGTCTCAAATCCTGCTGAAATAAACTGCTTTTTGCTATGACCTTCCTAACAGTCAATTTTAAGATGTGGATGTGACACAATGCAGTTAATGTTTTGTCTGAATGATCTGAAACTCATTTACTACAGTGCAAATGTCTTTTCTAACTGGCTGCTGTGTAGTCAGAAGGTACACACTGTACTTCTTCACTAGGACTTTTGGAATATTTCTTACTGACCTTGTACTACTAGACGTATGAAATTGGATATTGTAATTGAAAATTATAATAAAGAAATCTAATCTGTACCAAACTTGCATTATGTGAATCTGATGAGGAAATGTATTTAAGTAAAATGCATGCTGAATGACTTATGGTCATTTTCAACTTATCTAATTTACTTGTTGTTGATTCACTTTAAAATATTGTAGGAAAACTCAAATCCTCTATCAGCTCTTGACGTTTACACTGTTTTTCTTGAGGTAAAAGTAAAGACTGACAGAAATCTAAGACTTTATTGGTCCGAGCAAAGGCTGGCAGCAAGGAATAAAGGCAGAGGGAACTCTTTTCTTAAAATGGATTTCATAACACTGAAGTAGGATCACAAATGGGTCACATGTACAACAAACAAAGATTGTAAAGCAGCTCTGGAGGTCATCACTGAATATAAACAAGTGGTGTGCAATCTGACAGAATGAACCAAAAGACTACTACAAATGTATTTAGACCTCAAAGAATATTCTTTACTTTTATAGCGCAAGGTTGAGTTGCAATGCAGTATGGAGGGGAAAAATCTCGTAACGTTAACTTGATAAATGGTCTTTAATACAGTGTCAACTTTTCAAATAAGTTTAAATTGTTTCTGACCTTGTCACCCATGTGACATGTCAGCCCCACAAAATACCTTTTTATCTGTCTATACAAAATAAATTTAACATAAGTCTGAGTTGTTTAGACTTTTCTAATCGAAAGTCATTAAGGCAGTATGAGTTGAAAGAATATAGCTTTGGCTCTTTCAGCTGCTCAAGAAGTAGTAGTTGGGTATATTTGAGCAGATATCTGTTCACCACTATAGAGAAAGCCGGGCAGAGGAGGAAACTGAATCAATAATTCATATACCTTGCTGCTCCACCTTTTATCATTTTGAGTACAAAAAGGTGTAGAAGTCTCATTGTGCACAGTTAGAACAATGCTATCATGTGGACTATATTTCCACAGTAAAGTCAACACAATGTTTTAACAGACCCCATACAGCCAATCCCTAGCAGTAGCTAACATTAAGTCATTCAATGATATGAAAGTCAGAACAAAGCACAGTTGATGGGGCGGGGTAGCCCTTATTGTAGTGGCAGCTAGGCAGGTGGACGTCACATAATGGGTTATAATATTTGATCAGACTTGGTTATTGTCTCGTACCCAAATACACCCCTATTCCACTTGTACAACTTATGCAGCATCATGGTCCTTTTTAGTGTCCGTTTTGCTTCAGCAGCTCCAGCCGCTGGAGCAAAGCGTTCCCGAAGGCTTCTCTGTAACCTGGACTCAGCGTGTCCAGAAGAGAGTAAATGGTCTCGTGATACTGTGTGCTCAAATCCTCGTCCACTTGATCGAAGGCATAGCCCACCACCTGTTTGGTAGAGTGATTTATTGTAAAACATGCCATCAAGGAGTGATAAAACAAGAAATTACAAGTCTCACTTTTGGTTCATCTTACCCGTAGTCCTGCCTCAGTGAGCTCCAGACAATACCGGTTTCCCTCTCTTGTTTCCACGTTTATGTAGGCCACATCTGTCGCGCTGTCGAAACTTTGTGACAGGTGCATTTCAGAAACGGCAAAAAGGACGTCATTGACCACTGCCTCTGCCTCCAATCTCATGTCCTTGACGTCGCCAAGCACAACACAGTCCTCATCAAAAGAAGAGATGACGGATTCCTCGGGCTGGCAGTCTATCTCCATCCCCTGTAACAGATCGACGTTATTGACTCAGCTGATGCCCAGATACAGTTACTGTATGCTGCTAAAACGTGCTGACTGACACAAGCAAAAGTTCTCCATGTCCACAATCACTGAGTGCATTTCAGAAACCATCCATTTGACTACCTGTTAAGTATTATTTATACTGAGACAGTAGTTCATTCTAAAACTACACCCATTACATCTGGGCCATAAACTTTTAAAATATATTATAGTGCAGCAATGACATTCGCATGATGGTGATTCAGCTGCAGGGATGGTTTATCACATGTTTCCTGAAGTTCTATTATCTAAAGACAAAAGGAGAACTGAAACAAACATGCGTCTGTCTGTTCTGTGACCTTTTTTTAGTCCAAAGTGGACTAGGTTTTAGAGGTATATGTCACCACGATACGATATCATATAGATTCTTTGTACAACGATACAATATTTGCTGATATCACAAAGTCTGCAATGATCCGATGCAATTGATATGAGACGATATAAAATGGGCATTTATATTAACTCACAAAAAGCAACTAAAGTATGATTTGACAATTTTATTACTGGGCTCTGTAGGAAGGAGGTGCGCTTTGACGGAAAGGCTGATGGGAATTTCAAAAATAAAGGTGTGTGTATATATACTGTATATATATATATATATATATATATATATATATATATATATATATGGAGGCACCAGGAAACTTATTTTGTGATATATTGATCCAGATCGATGTATCGTTACACCCCTACTATTTTAGTTAACATCCTTTTTGAGTAGCCTAGTTGATTGTGTAAGGAAAAGTTAAACAAATTTAGGTTAGGAACGTAACTACCAGGTTGGACCTACTTTAATACTCCATTAACTTCCTCAACTAAATGTAGTTGCACCAGAAAGAAGAAAGAAACTGTCAAAATCCAATGTGTTCCCAGAGACGAAGACTAATGTTGACCCCAGTGCTTCCCAATGCTGATTTGGCTCGATTCTTTTCAGTTTTGTCTCATAAATGCTCAATGCGATTCGGAGCTGATGGCTGAGCACACTGTTGTGACGTGGTAAGGTGAATTTCAGTTTCACCTGCTAGGGTTTGGTGTCATTCACTCATTGAAGATCACTCTGAATATAATAGGCTGCTAAATGCAGACTAATGAACAGCGGCCCATATATTCCATGAAAATAAACAACTAAGAGTAACAACTGTTCCATTTCTACAAGTACACTACTTGTCCTCATTAGCACTAGTGCATTTCTGTTAAACAAGTTTTGCCCCATCTATGTCAAGGAGCCTTACTTTGTGCATTCCTATATGAGTCTTTTGGCCTGCATGACAGCTGAAACCTGTTTCCTGGCAACTGGCTGCATCATCATTCATTCGGTTGGCTGGATGCCTTTATGGGCAATGAGCCCTTGCTAATGTAATCACTGATTGTGAAACACGCACCAACTTTTACTTATCCTGTCCCTTTTACCTTGTTGATCTAATGTGGATTATACAGGTAAAACACAGTTGATCCTTCATTTTTTATGGGAGGATAAAGTATTATTATGGCATGTTCCTTTGTAATTGTATACTAAACCAACAGGTTATAATTAGATAAAGATAGCAATAGACATATGGAATGTGTTTTGTTTTGTAGACTACACCCAGAACAGAAGTATCATCAGTAAGTTGTACTGCTGTAATAATAAAATAAAAAAATATTACAGTGCAGAGAAATGACCCCTGTGAGCTTTATATTATTATATATTGTATTACAGGATTAGTATTACTGTTGCATTATTGAGTATGTGGCATTTTATTGTTGTTTATACAGTGTAGAGTAGTTTAATCTACAAATGTGCTCCATATTTTATGAGATGATCATATGTTCTGTGTCAAATCTTAATTTGTAAAGTTTCTAGTAATTACAGCTGTCAAATAAATGGTAGAGTAAAAAGTACAATATTTCCCTCATAATAGAAGTACAGAGTAGAACTAGTTGAGTAAAAGTGTATAGTTGCTTTCCATCACTACCAGTATAACATGCATATTACCGTCCTCAACTCATGTGCTAACGTCAATGCTACATGTTAATTCATTCATAAAAACAACGACATCACAGCGACATCTTGAGGAGTCTCAGTAGCCTTGTTGTGTAGCTGGCTGAGGAAAAATATACCTGGTTACTATCCATACAGACGTCATAGTTAGTATTGAATCAATGTGTGAGTTTCATGCAAATGTTATAATTCAGCTAATTCACATACTGTAGTTAGCTAGACTGAGTAACTGTAGCTAACTTAATTAGCAAAACAATTAAACGTATTTCGAACACTTTGTTCGTATGTAAAAACGTCTGCATTTTTCACACGATTTAACGGGACTCACGCGTTTGATATGATTATGTTAAACATTTCTAATTTCTAACCAAACTGCATTCAGTTTTCTCACCTCCTCGCTGGTTGTGTTCTTCCGGCTAGTGGAAGCTTCCAGCCCACTCGGAGCTCTCGAGCTCTCCGTGGAGAGGGTTCAGTCAAATGAGCGTTAACGTTAGAGAGGCAACTGATGAGCCTCAAATATGTAGATAACCAGAGACTGAAATCACATTAACCCAAGTCTTGCTTTTTCATTGACAGCTACGTGTCAAAATAACGACCTAAAAGAAATGTTAACACAGTAAAGTGTCCCGTGCCCTACACCGGTCCGCCATGTTGTGACGTCATTGTCTAATCCCACCTCGGAGTGTGTGGGCTCAGTTGGTGCGGAGTCATGAAAGTGTTTGTAAACAACTCACACAGAAGGTAATTTAACAGCTGCACTAATATCTTTAACTCTGTCCATTTACTTATGTGTGTAGTCATGTCGCGCTGGTGTATATATGTAAAGTGTTCTTTGTTACTGTACATCTTACGTGTGAAGGTGGATAACTTGAGAAATGTTTGATTTTAGCGTTAGCTAGCCATCTAGCGAGCATGTAGCGCTACGGTTAGCCGGCTATGATAATGATGCCTCACTCTGCAGACAGGACTGGTCGATAGGTTAGCTAACGCGGCTAGCCGGCTAGTTAGCTACATCAGTTGGCTTTGTCTAGCTAGCGCTACTCTCGTCTCTTCACTACGATGACAACTCTGTTTAAGTATACAAAGCTAAGGGTAGCTATTGACGAGCAAGTCTGTGGCATGCTAACGGTTATTTCGCAAGTCCGTTTGGCTTGTTTACACTGGGGGATACATTTTTGCTTAGGATAACATTAACGTTATCTGGACATTGTATGTGGCACTAAATTATTATTCTACTCGAGAGCTATTTTAAACTGTCTCTGTGTTAAACTGACGCATTAATGAAGCTTGTTGTTTTCAGCTGTGTTGTAAACATTGTGTGACAAGGCTCTTGTTGTGTCAAGTGTCAAATTACAGAGGGGGAAACGTGTGTGTCTTTTTCCATAGGTCTTTCCATAGCAACAGCAAACTGGAGTCGGACCAATTCCCGCACATATCCCTGAGTGTCAACACATCCTCCAAAGTGTCCCTAATCTTGGGATGTGAAGGGTGTTTGAGCTCACGATTTCTCAATGTATTTAAGTCGACAGGATGACACAACTGTAACACCAGTGATTAATTCATATCTGTCTGAGTAGCTATAGCATTCCGGTTTCAGAGCCTCAAGATCCCTTTCATTACCAGTGTACTTCACCTATTGAGTTAAGATGCCCTGGCCATTTTCGGAGTCCATCAAGAAGCGGGCCTGCAGATACCTCCTGCATCGGTACCTTGGCAACTTTCTACAGGAGAAGCTGAGCTTGGATCAGCTCAGTTTGGACCTCTATCAAGGCACTGGATCACTTGCACAAGTGCCATTGGATAAATGGGTATGTGTCGTGTTACCTTTTGTGGCAAGCAATACAACAGATTAATTTTTATTTGATTTAAATACAGAATCCCTATGATCTAAGAGACGCTTCAGCATTATTTCTTGTTCCTCAGTCACTCAATGAGCTCCTAGAGACGGCAGATGCCCCTTTTGAGGTTATCGCGGGGTTCATCCAGACAATTTCCCTAACTGTTCCGTGGGCAGCCCTACTGCATGAAAACTGTGACCTGGAAGTGAAAGGTTTGGAGATGGTGCTCAGACCAAGACCAAGAGTGGGTTAGTAAATTCTGCCACTATATGTGCCACAACAACGCCATCTTTGAAAAAGGTTTTAGATCAATAGAAACATGTTGTCATTTTGTAACATGTTAAATAGTTCACAACTGATTATTACTGAAAAGTCAATAACTGTGTCACCACTGGCTGTTTCTCCAGCATCTGGCACCGAGCCCATGTATTGGTCCAGTTTCATGACGAGCAGCATGCAGCTTGCCAAAGAATGTCTCAGCCAGAAACTCACAGATGATATGGGAGAGAGCTTCCAGCCTTTTGAGGGATTAGAGAAGTTTGCAGAAACGATAGAGACAGGTACATTATGTCTATGCTGTTCTGCAACATTTAAAGAGTTTTACCAGCCTTGTATTGTGTAAAGTAATGTTTTTTGATTTCCTATCTTGCAGTTCTGAGAAGAGTTAAAGTGACATTTGTGGATACTGTTCTGAGAGTCGAACACATTCCAGAAAATTCTAAAACTGGAATCGCGCTTGAGATTCGAATCAAGAAGTAAGTTTGGACAGTCAATGGGGAACTAGCCAATTTCCAAGATTTTGTAAATATTTTTCAACATGAGAATCTAGTTAAAAGCCATTCACTATTAATTTAATTTCCTAAATTGGAAATCTATAATCAATCAGAAAGGAAGACACTTGCATTGCATACGTTTTTTTTTTTTTTTAATTAGTCATGGATAGTAAAAAAAGGCTGCAGCTAAATGTCTGAAATATGTCTCTAATATGTAGTACGTGCAATGCATTAGTTTTCATTGTCAAACTGCAGGTCCTTGTGAAACTAATTGTGTTTTGTGGTTGCTTTCAGGATTGTTTACTGCGATGAAACAGACGAGGAGAGTTCAAGTGTGAATGTGCATCAGCCAACCACATTTGCACATAAAAACTTGCAGATGGAAGACATCACCGTATTTTGGGATGAGTTCTCAGACGTGTCCCGTGCTGGCTGTAAATCTTCACCCACTCCAGCGGTAGGTGTAGTGAGTTTTAGAAATTTGCCATAAAACTCTATGTACGTATCAGCCTTTAAACAATCTTTTTCTTATTTTGCAGGAAACTGAGCCAAAGCTCTCCCCTAGCTGGAATCCCAAAATAATATGTGAGCCTCATCCCCAGTTTACAGAGCCTGTATCCTCTACAACACCCTTTGAACCTGTGCAGGTCGGGAGCCTCTGTGGTAAAATTGAGATGTCCCTCACTCTGAAAAACAACCTGGCTATGCCTGGAGCAAAGGTAAACTCAGCATTTTTTTTATCACAATATATTATAAGAAATAAATATTCTGATTACTTAATCAATATTATGAACTAGAGGTAATTGCTATTAACCTGGGTGTTTTACATGCTTTGCTTTTCAGCTGGATGTTGTTGGACATATTGATACACTTATTATATTGCTGTCTCCACGACAAGTTCATCTTCTTCTGGACTTGTGTGGAGCGTTCTCTGGTGGAAGTAAGTCACCCTTTGTTATATAGATAGATATAGATGTTAGATAGATGATGGAGAACATTTGGATCAAACAGGGTAATAATGTCACCCAATGAAGTAGAGTGTATTGAGTATTTCTTCCTATTCTTTGTGTGAAGGTGCGCAGGAATGGGCTAAGGATAGAAAGAGTCGACCCATACAGCAAGAAGATGAGTATCGGCTCCATATGGAGCTGAACCGCTGTCTGAAGAAGGACACCGCTGTGCCAGGAACGGACCCCGACCTCTTTGAGAGCCAGAACACCAGAACTGTGTCTAGTCGAGGTTGGACTGAAACCGCATCTCCATAACCACTGGCTTTTCAGAATAACCATAAGTCATGGTTGCATCTATCTAATGAAATGTGTTCTTTCTTTGTCTTTTCCTTTCTTTTATTTATTTTTTAAACCCATTTGTGGTTGGTGTAGATGATGTGTTCTTCTCCATGGCAGACATGGACATGTCTCACAGCTTGTCATCCCTTCCTCCTCTGGGTGAACCACCCACCGTTGACTTGGATTTGTCACTCAATAGCAACTACTCTGCCTCACCTGGAGAATCTCCCACTGGAAATGCCACAGTGAGCCTTTACCTCTTTGACTGCAGTCATAAAGACACATTGAAAGTTAATGTAGTCGAGCATAAGAGTTCTCAGTGGTCTGGTTACTCTATTAGATCCTAAAATCCTCAGCAAATTACAATACAATGTGATTTGATTTTTATACTGACAAACTAAGGAGCTATATAAATGACGTGTGGGAGTTTTTTAGTTTCTATGGTAAAATTCTCCCAAATGAACTGCTGCTGTTGTTAAATTATCTGGCATCATATCTGTGTTTGTAGGGTCTGTGGGATGATTACATGGATGTACCGCGACAAAGAGAGAAGCACACTAAAGAAAGTCCCGCCCAGCGCGATTCACAATTCCCTCAAAAATTACTGAGACAGACTTGTAAGTATTACAATATATCTGTATATTCTTACATACTTTATACACATTAAACTATTAAACACTATTCCCTCTGTTGCCATGTGCTTAAGAGATGGAGAAGAGTTTGCAGGTTTTCATTCCAAGCAAAGATAACGTCAGCATATCTTCCTGATTTAGATCTTTATCTGTGGTTGTAGATATGATGTAGATATCAGCTGGTTAAGTGCTTGTCTATGAAAACCTACCAGCTCTTTGTTGCACATGGGTATCATTTCATCGCAGTGGAAATTAAATATCTTTATGTATACATGTCATTGTTGTATTTCAGCCCATCCATCCAAAACCCACGGTGATGAGTCGAGGCCAGAGCTGGTGTTAAGGTTAACGCTGAGTAGCCTGGCTGTCTCAGTCCTCCACATCGACCCGCTGCCACCACCAGATGGTGCTCCCAGTCCCCTCGGCCCCATGGCTGCACACTTCTTCAGCATGGTGGGTCCAGGCCAGCTTGCCCCAGCTGCTTTTCTTCAGTCTCGGACTGTGTTTAACCAGGCTTGTCCCCATGACCATCTAAGGTGCACTTTTGATTCTTTTGTGCAAGGTTAAACTTGATTTGTCATTTAAGTATTTTATGTCTGTCTGATCTGAGCTTACATTGACAGGTTTGTGGGCCAGGGCCTGAAGATCAACTATGAGCACTGTCAGGGATCCAGCCTGAGGACTTTCAGCACTGATGTTTCCCTCAACCAGATGGAGTTTCTGGAGTGTCTTTTCCCCTCTGAGGCTGTCATTGGTGGCTCCCAAAGAGGCATCCAGTACACTGAGGTTAGAGTTTCCAGCCTGACCTAAGCACATTTTGCACTGCACTGAGCTTCAGTTGGTTATACACTTCATATACATTCAGTACGCCTTGGGGTGTCACAATATAGCAGTAATGATGATAACCATGACATTTAATATTGATATCGTGTTAATAATACACATATGATAATATTGTGTAAATAACCCATCACCTCTTAAATCATTTCTGTTACTTTCTTTTTTACGCTTTTGTACAGTTATGGTTACAGACTCTCCACCTCCCTATACTTGTATTTTGATTGTAATTCATTTGCCAAAAAAAAGAGACAAAATATACACAATAAACAAAGTCAAAGATGAATTTGACTGATAGCATTATTTATTTAATTAATTTTTTCAAACCTTCTATAGATATTGCAATAATATCGTTATTGTGAATTCCTTTGGCCACGATAATTGTGTTGTTAAAATCTGATTTTGTGACAGCCCTAGGTACGCCTGAAGGTTGCAGCTGGCATGACATTAATAGTGTTTCTCACGAGTTTCTCTGTCACACCTCAGCTCCTGACATTTGACACCACAGCCAGTGCTGATGCGCCGCTTACCACCTGCCTTCACCTGCTTTACAAACAGGCTGAGCGCAGAGGCCCTCAGGTAACAGCATTTGTTAGTCCAATATGTAACCGCAGCACTAACACTTAACACTGAAAACACATTATCCGCGCCATCGTCCGGCTCCTCCTCAGTCAAACCCTTTGGTTCTCTGTGCAGGGCGGCCAGGTTCGCCTCAGCACCATTCCCAGGAAAGCTGAGATCCAGGTGGAGCTGGGCCCTGTGCGCTCCGAGCTGGACATCAGCATCGTAGACCGTCTCAACTCGTTGTTACAACCTCAGAAGCTGGCCACCACAGAGTTGATGGCCTCCCACATGTACACATCGTATAACAAACATGTCAGCTTGGTAAGGACGTCCCAAGAACTATGAATTGAACATTAAGAAATATCTCAGATGTAATGATGTGTCACAATGATCACACAATGGTCATAAACTTTAGATTAAAAAGGTAAAACCGTTGTATATGTATAAACTCCCTAACATATATTTAACTTAATTATTTGTCTTTTTCAACTCATTTCACAGCATAAGGCCTTTACAGAGGTTTTCCTTGATGACAGCCATACTCCTACCAACTGTCATGTATCGCTGACTGTCAATGCGCCATTGCTGGGCCTTGCAATTCGTTTCCCCATCCCTGACCTGCGCTCAGATCAGGAGAGGGGCCCTTGGTTCAAGAAGTCCCTGCAAAAGGAAGTACTCTACCTGGAGCTGGAGGACCTGGAAGTGAAGACAGAGTTCATGGGTGGCAGCTCTCCTGACCAAACCAAAATGGAGCTCACTTTTAGGGAGCTTATTGGTATGTGGACGAAAGAGGAAAAATCAAAACTACCCTCTGGTGATTTTTTTTTTTGTATCTCTCTAACTGCTTTTAATTTGTTTGCTTTGCACAGGGAAGTTTCAGGAGGAGTCGGATCAACCAGCTGCCCGGTTCCTCAGAGTGTCCCACACCATGGATGGAGAAATGACAACATCTGAAAGTGTCAAGTTTGATTGGCCCAGGTACGTTTATCTAACCATGCTCAGACTGATCTGTCTTTTCAGGGGCTCCTCTCAGTGATATTAAATCTCTCTGAGCAGGGTTGTGCTGAAGATGAACCCCACTGCAGTCCACTCAATCCTTGAGCGGGTGACCGCTGAAGATGACGAGGGGGCCGAGGACCATTCCCTTGAAGAGGAAGAGGAGGAAGGGGCTGCCCATTCACTGAAGGATGTGTGTGACTTTGGGAAACCAGAGCCGTCACCGTTTTCGTCACGAAGAGTTATGTATGAGAATGAAGAGGTATGTCATCGGGCAAAGGGCCAAACATGTAAATATACAGCCAACTACTGTATATATTATTGCATGTGTTGAAGTACACCATTTTTGCTTTAAAACATTAAGTAAATGCACTGGAGCCTAAAGCAACTGCTAAATGTAATGGCTTAGAAATGATCCAGATGTATGAATACCACCTAATCGATTTCTGTTAGACCGCTCTCATAATACAACATGATACACCCTCGTTCTCAAAATGTTCTCAATTTGGACCATTTATAAGGCATGTTATCAATGCACGGACATGTGTGCAATTAGGAAAACACCAATTACACTATAAGAAATGTTGCAGCACACATATTTTCTTATATTTGAAAAAGTAATTTCTAAAACTTTAATTAAAGAATTGTTGTTCCAGTTCTGATGATGGCATTGGTCCACAGCAGGTGTTTGTTTTGCAGGTGGATGCATTTGCATTCAGGAGCGAGGATAGCTTCTGGTTGATGTATCATAATGTATGACAGATGCGTCATTATGCAAACAGCAACAGAGCACTGCTTTGCATACCTAACCTGTTGACAGAGCAGGTGGGCACTAGCCTATGTTTATAGATAATCTTTATTGTTTATTTTAACTCCAGATGGTCATCCCTGGTGATGTTGCTGAGATGACGGAGTTCCAGGAAAAAACCATGAACAACTCTCGCTTCATCCTTGAGTTGTGTTTCCCCAATGTGCAATTAGCGCTCCCCAGCAAGGCATTTTATGAAAAACTACACAACAGGTACCGGATTTGTAATATGATACAAAATAAGTTTGTTAAAGTTTGAGTTATACAGTTGGCTAGTAGAGCAATTAACTTCTGAAACTTTTTCACATGGTGTGAAGTACGTGAAGTAAAGTCTTGTTGACGGCCAGCTAAATGTTGAAAAGACTGGACTGTCAAAATTAAGTGACACAAGCTGTGTGCATACCCATGGAAGATATGATAAAATACTTAACCCCACCTTGTTCCACACATGTAATGTATATTCTCGATATTCTAGGATAAACAATGACCTGCTGCTGTGGGAGCCCACTGCTCCATCTCCAGTGGAGACAGTGGAAAGCATGCCGTATGGAGTTGGACTCTCTGTCGCCAGTCAGTTGATCAACACTTACTCCAAGGACAGCTTCAGCCAGTTCCGCTCTACCGGTCCCGAGGGTGAGATGACAAAAAGATGAATGAACTTGCATTGGGTCACACTCTTAGAATTTATTTATTTCTATTTATTTATTTGTTTATTTGTAAAGGACAGAGAAATGTTGACGGTTGCAGAAGCAGTGGCCGATATACTGTACACTAAAGCTAATTTCCAACACCAGTCCCTTGATGGGCATTGTT